>CM023956.1:23836953-23859849 GCA_013407115.1 Glycine latifolia
ATTATTGCAAACCAGTTATAAGCATTGATGGAACCCATTTGTATGGGTTCCATCAATGCTTATAACTGGTTTGCAATAATTGAAAGCATCGCAACACTGTTTGAATGTCCAAAACACCCTCTTGAACACCTTAGCACTTCCATTGAATTGCCCATCAATAAAATGGTCGTTCAAATCCAGCTTGTAGGCAGACCCTGGAGAAAAATTTAACATGTAACTCAACCACCTTGGCAGTAACGCGTATGACTCATCCCAATCCCCGAAAACCTTCACAATGCCCTTTTGCTTTGCCTTCCATGCCTTCTTGTACGATATATGAAATCCGACCATTGTTGCTATCCGTTCTTGAATTAACCCAATTTTAACACTGGGGTCCTCCCTTATCATTTCTGCATTTTAACAAACAATAATATATTAATACCTTTTTAGAAAAATTGGGCGTTCAATTTAATGTATTTTATGTACCTAAGATCATCGAACATATCAAATTCGAGTCAAGCTGCTTGTGATCTTGGGAAAGATTCTGACCGACACATGTGTGTTGGTTGTTCCATATGCCTACAACCCATTCAGTGCCACCCTTTTTTTCGTATGCCCTCATCCTCCACGGACAACCGTCATAATGATTTTCACAAACCATTACAAGCCTTTTCGTATCACTTTTTTTTACTACGGTTGTGCGATGCTCGACCATACAGTATTGCTTTATTGCCAATTGAACAGCATGCTTGCTTTGAAAGACCTGGCCCTTATATAGCTGTTGACCCATTTGCCAGTTAGGTATTGGCACTGCTTGCATGTCATCAGACTCCTGATCTGGGTATGCCCAATTAATATTCGTGTAATGCCGTGTGTCCGACCAAAATGGAACATTGCCCTCTCCTATATCAATGAGATTTTGAACACATCGTCAAAATTAAACCTGCAATAATTTTAACACTAATGACTAAGAAAACAATGTGCATGCATACTTGGGACCGGAGCCGGCTCTTGCATTCCGACAATGCCAGGAGAAGGAATTGGAAAAGCAGAATCAAAATCACCATCTACGTTTGTATCGGATGATTCATTGTCCGGAACAACACATTCGTCCACCTCGTCCTCAGAACTATCCATAGGCCAAGTTGGGTCGTAGGCTGGCACCATTTCATTCTCCATTGCTTGACTTGATGGTGGTGGTGCGAGCGATATATCCCTATCTTCACAATCCATTTGTTGGGTTGTTTGGCTTGCTAGTGGTGGTGATGGGAAAACATATCTGTCTTCGTTCAAATCTAGCGGCTCTCTGTTCATGTCAATGGACCCAATGGGTTCGACACAATGTTGACTGCTTGATTGTCCACCACAATTTAATTCCGCATACAATTCAACAAATCTGGGGTTTTCTCCGTCCGATATATACGCATCTGTAACTACCGCTACATCGTCGTCATCTACAATATCCACAGCAATCCACTGCACCGGGCTGCCCGATGCACATCTAGCAGACAATCGAGTGACAGATTGTCCGCGTTGTAATCTCAACTTCTTGTAAATCATTTTCATCAGATTGCGGTGGCTACATCCTGGGGGCATACGAAACATTTTACTTTCTCCCTCAAAAACTTGACCATTAGGTCCAACATATCTACTCCCATTATAATATACAATGGTGATTAATCCATTTCTATTACCACTCATTTTGAAAAAAATAAACTAAAAAATAACACAGCTTTTACGATAATGTGTTCGGAATTCAAAATTCAACTAAAAAATAATAGAACTTTTAAGACCCTGGGTGTTTCGAATTGAAATTTCAACTAAAAAATAACAGAGCTTTCACAATAATGTGTTTTGATTTTAAAATTCAACTAAAAAAATATATAGCTTTCACGATAATGTGTTTCGAATTGAAAATTCAACTAAAAAAATAACAGAGCTTTTGCGATAATGTGTTTCGAATTGAAATTTTAACTAAAAAATAAAACACCTTTTACGATAACGTCTTCGGAATTGACAATTCAACTAAAAAATAAATAGAGCTTTTACGATAATGTGTTTCGAATCGAAATTTTAACTAAAAAATAATAGACAAAACTTTTACGATAATGCATTTGTAATTGAAAATTGAAAATTCAACTAAAAAAATAGAACTTATACGAAAATGTGTTTGGAAGGGTGGAAGATCAACTAAAAAATTGGAGAGCTTTTACTAATTCGTTCAGATGCGTTAATGTGAAAATGGGGGAGGTATATATAGGCCAAAGTTCGCTGGCCCAACCAGCAAATTAATCCTCCTAATTCGCTCTGGCCCAAAGCGATTTAATATCCATGTGACACATGGCATTATCCAAATAATCCGCTTCCTCTCCAGGCGAATTGGGATGGGCCTCTCACGCACGTAACTCGCTACAGTACCCAGCGAGTTACATGGCCAGTCACGGAACGCCACGTCAGCTGCACTATCTCGCTTGGTTGCCTGGCGATTTTTGTCTCGTGGCACTTTGACAAATTGTGAAGCTCCTGTGGCATTTAGGAAAAAAGCCACTGAAATCGTGGCACTGTGGTAGTTGTCTCATAAAAACTCTTATTTATGGTTACACTTTTATATCTTTTTAGACAAGTTTTTTTTCTTCTTTTAAAGTCAGCTTATGTCTGGATATCATGTTTGACAGTTGTCTAAGAGTGTCTTTAAGTACGTGGTTTTTACATTTATTTTCATGTTAAATGAAAGAAACATACATAAGTTATTTTATTCGTAAAACAATTATCTAAAAAGTCACATATTCTGAACTAGACATTTTGATGCATTAATTTGACTAACGCTTTATGAATTTGAAAGCGGCAAATTTCTGTAAGTTTAAGTTTTTGCCACACTTGCATAATCAAATATTTGAAATAAGAGTATTTGAGTTCGATTTTTACTTATAAAATAAATTCAAAATGAGAACCTAAATGAATTAAAACTTCGCAAATCATTGGAAAAGCTTCTTGAAAAACATTTTACTGCCACTAATTTCTGTATAGAAGACGATATTATACTTAAACCTTAATTTATGCGAGTATCTTATTTAATTTAGATATAATATAAAATGAGGGAAGTTGTCCTATTCCAAGACATGTTGCCTACTATTTTCGACGCTTACCTGCTGCAAACCCCATTGGGAAAGCTTGTTTGATATTTGCCTCATTGTAGTGGCAGTTAGGTGGATCCAAAGTAGTCAATTGGACAATGAATTTTCCCATACTCATTACCACTGTTTGGGTTAATTTACTCAAATGTCAATTCAAGATTACAATCCTTGTTTGGATTTTCACTTTTCTTTAAAAATAAAAATAGGAGGTTAATTTAAGATATTCATAAATTCTAGTACTTTTTATTATTGGGATTGGCTCTTTATAGAAGACTTGAAAGTTGAAGTTGCACCGTCCACAACTTCCACTAATGATCATTAATAATGTCAAGAAAAATATACCGTCCCCTCTTAAGAAAGAGTCGTGATCAAATTGATGATTGCTTTATGCAGAAAAAAAAAATGTAATAAACTAAAGAAGAGGGTACGTAGTTTTAATTTGAGATCAACAGTAAAATACTACAACAAATGTAGGACATTAATGAAATGGAATCATTTGGACTAGAGGAACATGAAAAACTTTTGAAATATATATATATATATATATATATATATATATATATATATATATATTTGTTCTCATAAGTATAAAAATTTTCAAAAGTTATTTTTACAAAAATTTTAGTGCATTTTTCGTCTCAATTGAAATGCATCATTTTTTGCTCAAACAAATATTTGGATAAATCAAACATATAATGATGATTTTTTTACATTAATTATATATATAATCAATGTAAATATAATTTTTTTTATATTAATTATGTATATAATCAATGTGAATGTGATGTTTTTTATATCAGTTATACATAAACCAATGTAAATGTGATGTTTTTTTTTTATCAATTATGCATATAATTGATATAAAAAAATAATGCCCATAAGTTAGAACATCTAGGTCAAAAATGATATATTTCAATTTTATGAGAACAAAAAAATATACTGAAAATTTTGTAGGAATAAATTTGAGATATTTTTATTTTTACAAGGACAAAAATATAATTTAGTTTTAATTAAAATTTATTAAAAATTATAAAATTAAGAAAAATCATTAAATAAGACATAAGATTTATTAAATTTTATAATTGTTAATAAACTTCAACCAATAAAAAAATATCTTAAAAGAATATATTTCTGACATTTCTCATTATATATAACTTGAGGTGATTGTACCATTCATGAACACGGTGCTCCTTTGGAATTAATTACCCTTAAATAATAATGAGATTTTTTTCTTGCTGACTAAAAATCCCTCATATTATGAGAGATTTATTTACAATCAAGAGAGAACTTTGCAATCATATGGACATTATTTTTAGCATATCAAATTTCCGTGACTGTCATACTCTTTATGCTACAATATTTGTTTTCCCTTCTATTGGGGGAGGCGTGTATATGACTGGATAGTAAGGGACTAAGGCTAAAAATATACCATTTTACTCCGGTCAAGAGAATTACTTTTTTTACCATTTTCTTTAATCATACCACCATTTTTTGCATCATTTCTGAAAATTTAATTCCAAAAAGGGATTTCTAAGAATAATGGGGATTACAGATGATAGAGAGAAGGTGAAGAGATGAAAAGAAAAATAAACTAAAAAAGAAAGGAATCGAAAAAGTGTATAAGAATTCGATTTTTAATCACTGTTCCAGAAATTCAATTCTGAAATATATTAAACATAATTCCAAAATTAACTTTTTAAGTAATACAACAAAAGAATGGTGGTGTGATTAAAAAAATAATGCAAAAAGTAATTTCCTACTACCAAGTGCCTAAATTACTAACAAATTACGAAATGCAATATCACAATAGCTTGAAAAACGTATTATATTGAAACAATAACGAATTATCTATCATGGGAGAAAAATGTTAGAATTCTTTCAGCTCAAAGCAGGTACACCAACTTCCTAGTGGCTCTATCAGATATGACTAGCAAATACAGCAAAATTCATAATATACCCCAGTTATTTGAAGCGGGTAAAAAATCTGTCAGAAAATATAGCTAGCTTTCAAAGTTTCACTTGAAATAATTTGTCAGCACAAAATGCTACAATGATGGGACCGCCCAAATCACCAAGAGCACACCCTGAAGAGAGAGAAAAAGACACGATTAAGCCTATCAAAGTGAAACAAACAAGAACCACCTTAAGGTTTTGTTTAAATTAACTTTTCAATAAACACTTATAAAAGAAGAAGAAAATAAAGGTAAAATAAACTTCTCGGATGCACAAGTCGAAGTCAGTTTTTGAAGAGCTAAAGGAGAGAGCTGTATATTAGCTCATGTATAAGCTAATTTTAACTTATGAGAGAAGTTTATTCATTTTACTTTTTTATTTTATTTTCTTCAAGTGCTTATGAAAAAGTTCATTCACACAATACCTTAAATCACAAAATTCAAGTAGTATGCAACAATCTTGTAATTCTCTGAATGTGTTGTTTACAATCTTACCAACCCACTGGCCGAGCGATGGACGAATAAGAGTTGCACCAATTCCTGCTCCTATGGAGGCAAAAATTAAAGATGAAGTACATCTAACTGTAGCAACGAAAACCTTCTGTCCAAGAACTCCAACTTGATTGGTTTGATCAACATCATCATCCTCATGCTGACCCTGGAACGCAGAGGAAAAGAATCGATATAAATCAATGCCTACTTGGACAAGCCATGATGCTGCAACTCCAAGCATATGTCCTATGCATAACAAAAAGAAAGTCAGCATAAGATAGTTGATTTAAAAGCTCAGGGAATCTCATAGTGAACAAATAATTCATGGATTGCTTTGACCTCTGAATGTTGTTCTGCTCACACAGTAGACGTAAACCAAAGTAGGCATGCTCCTTCCAGCCTTGCGAGTTGCTGATCTAGGGATATCTGCTCCAGAAAGCCCAAAAAACCACCTACTTGTAAGATCTCTTGGAGAGCTCAGAATATAAAACAATCATCTTGGAAAATTTTAATTAATATTGCTACAGTAAATAATAACTACTTTATGTGAGCAAGGGCATCTAATTAATTTTGCTTAATTCAAAAACAATTTCAGAGAAAACATACCTTTAAGAAGCTTCCATGCCATTCTTTGTGAAACATAATGCACAGCAATTCTTTCTAAAATCCTTCTAGTGGTCACAACGGTTGTCTGTGATGGCATCCAAGACACATTTAACATAACAAGTTTTAAACATCATAAGAATACAGAGAAACAATGAAATATGCATGATGTTGATCCACATATTATAGAGCATAAGTTAAGGAATCGAAGTAATTTACTAGGTAATTTTAGTAATTAGTAAACAAAAGAGAAAACCTAAAGGAAGCATAGAACCAATTTGCTTATTACTGAATCTACAAAAACAAGGTCCAGCAGAAATATAGAGCATCAAAAGTAAAAAAATTGATGTGAAGGAAGATTTCATATGAAGATGGTCAATTCTGAAAAGTTAACAAATTCCTAGCAGCTCTCTCAAACATCAAATATCTGGGAGATTAAATAGATTAGTAGCATGGGCTTAGATAGATTGATAAGTGCAATTTTGTGTAATATAACAAATATGATAGTAAATTATTTCATTCCTTTATCACAGTTGAAGTTTGTGTAGCTTTTGGTAAGGGTACTCTTGACAATGAGTAGATGTAAAATTATTCCTACACATAACAGATGCAATATAACAGACAGGGACCTTTGAAGCATTCAGCAATTTTGATCACATTAATCCTGTCAAAATTTTATTCCCAGATATTATTAGATGCTCGTTTAATTAGATTAACCGATCAGTTTCAATTTGAATGTAGTTTAGAAAATAAGGACATAGCAACATGCTAGACAGGTCTGCATATAACCAACAAGATTAATAGTATTGATGGAGGACAAAGCGTACTATAGTTAAATGTAGAGTTGCTTCTTCTGTTGTTGTTAATGAGCACTGTTGACACAGTGGAAGTACTATATGCAACTGCAATTTTATTTTCTCTTATTTTCTATTTGTTCAAATTACTTTGGATGGCTAGGATTAAGTGAATTCTATGGGTTAGAATTGGTTTTTACTCAAATTCTATATATTAAGAGGTTTAACAGTTATAATAACAGCATTCTGTTTTCTAAAGTATTAGGAGTTTCTTGTATATTCCCTGGTTGTTACTTAGACCCAGGTTGATATGAACCATAATAGTATCTTGCATGACCAAGACCAAGGACATGAAGACCCAAAATAAAGTGAAGCTCGAATACTGCAAATAAAGTGCAAAGTCGTTGATTTTATTACTTAAGAATATTTTGGGTTATTATTTATGTATCTAATAATGATTTGAGATTGATTTCATTAGGATTTATGATTGATTTTATTAGGACTTATTTTAATTTGATTTTAGATTTTGTTTCCTCTATTAAGATGAGGATCTTATCATTTATTAGGATTTGTTTCCTATTATCATTAGAATTCCTTTCCTATTATTTGTTTTTTCTACTATGTTTCCCTATAAATAGGAAGCTACGTAATTCAGAAACATCAAGTTGAATTTGAATAAAATGTGAGTTCTCTCTAATTGTGAGAGCGTCCCTTTGTTTCCAAGGCAAAGAACTAGAGATAATTTTATCAATGCAATTTGTGGCGATCAAAATCTCATGAGTTATCACTCATCTTTTCAACTAAGTCTTGACTGTGGCGTCAATACCCTTTCCCTATAAAAGAAATTGAAAAAGAAACATCCCTAAACCTTAATTTTTCAAGGTGATGTTCGCTTTCGTGTTTGTATCAAGGGTTTTATCTAGATCAGCCCACTCTTGTGTTGTGAGCCAAAACTCCTTTCCTGTTCTTTTATATCCCTAATCTTGAATGCCAGAGTTTCAACCCCCCTGGGGCTGTTATCCTACAACAGTTTCATAATCAAAGCCTAATTCAGTTCACATCAGTCATGGCAGCAGATAGAGAGTTCCTAGGCTCAGCCAAGTCTAAGAGATAACCAAGATATGACAAATGTTCATGTAGCTTATGTAAGACATGAAAACCTATTACTAGGAACAGGATCAGTCGGGAAGAAAAAAAGAGAGAAATATTGAATAAAAACTCCCCCCCCCCCCTGCGTATCAAAACTAAGGTGATTGTTGAATAAAGAAGAAGATAATAAAAATAGAAATCTCTCTCAACTGCAGGATGCTTGAGGTTCCTGGCACTCCAATCTTGAACAATACTCCAGAATATCCTTAACCTTTAAATTCCCCTTATCCTCTCATATGTTATGTCTGTTACTCTCCCTTCTGCAGTTAGGACTTAGAATCTCCAACTGTCAGCGGCACAGAGCAGAAACTGACCCAAGTTCCATTCCCCTTCACTCATCCTATTCCTTTGGATCTATGAGCACAAATACTCCAAAAATGGTGAAGCATTGATATCGTACACATATCTGACTACTGTGCATGTGCAATATGCCTAATCAGTAATCACGTAGCCAAGGAGTATCCTAAAATTTTACTTTTTAATTTTAAAGTTTATTGACTGATAAGTTTGAAATGGACTCTTTTGAATATGACTAAATTTACATATGATTCCAACACAGCTATAACTTTTCCTCCATATCCTCAAAGCTAAAATAGTAAATAGTAATAAATTTTACAGAGAAATTTCTTAAATTGAATAAAACTAATGATGCCTTCTGCACAATCTGAAATGGATTGGGGGAATGTATGTTACTATGGATTTTTGTTATGATCAAAGGTAATATTTTGTAAATTGAAATCATTATCCACTGATATGGTTATTGTGTATTCATGAGAAACGATCAATATCCTTTTGCCAATATTGCGCATTTATGTAAAATACTTTTTTTTTTAATTCATGCTAATTTATGTAGGTCATATAATATCTTGATTTTTTATATATTAAGTATTTGGACTTCATGGCTTCTAATATATATCTTTCTAATTGCAGGTCTACTAACACTTATGTAGAGATCAAGTCGGATCTCCTTCATAGTAAAATCAATCAAGAGGGCACTCTAGAAGGTTGTCTAAAGACTAGATGATGAATGTGAAGATGAAGAAAATGTATAATCCTTTCATGAAGGAAGAAGATGAAGCTAGAGCCCACTAATCAAATATGCAAGGTGGATTGAAGGAAACTATTTAAAAAAAAATAGTAAAATGGCAATATGGGTTCTCGAAAATGTACATTGCTTGCAATTTTAAGCTTTAGTTTTTTTGTAACTATTACAACTTTCGGTTTCTACTTTCTAGACTATATAAAAGATGTTCAATGCCTGGTAGCCTGTACAGGAGTGTTCAGAATTTTCTATACAACACCAATTTCTTCAATGGTATCAGGCTGTTAACCAGAAGGCATGACATCTTTATGCATAGATCACCATGCCCAATATTTTCTCTCCCTATTTTTTTCTTGAAAGAAACAATTTTGTTTCTATGGCCATCACCCTACATTAAGTATGACCTAAGAATATGACAGGTGTTATTGTTGAGGGTAGAGAAGGTTGTAGGTTCATTAAATTCCACGTCAAAACAAAAGCTTGGTTTAATAACCAAATAGAAACAGCTGTCTTCATTAATTAACATGTTTATCTATCTGTGTCTGAAATGAAGAGGAGCTATTTATGAATTAGACATGGGGTTTCCTGAAATAAAAGATACATATAGCAGCTTAACACCATTGTCACTAATACTAGATAACATCACTCATAGCAATTTCACAAATTGTCAATATATTGCAGGATATAAATTTTACTCAACCAAGAATAGAATAAATAAGATAAAAATTTCACCTCACGCATGATATGCTTCACTGATTTTCTGAAGGGAACAACCAGATCAACATGGTGCTCTTGATCCTCCTCCAGGAAATCCTCATCATCTTCCATTTCCGCACGGGGCTCCAAGAGTGGCAAATAGAACATCAAGAACGACCTTAAGGAAGTCAATGTAAATGCCCTCAATTCAAAAGCAGAGAAGAGAGGCTTAAGTTCCACATTATACTGCTTGGTACTATATCTTAAAGCATCATATTTATAATTCCTTTCAAAAGAACTTTGTATATTAGAAATGTAGTCTTCTGGTAATGCTGCACCAGCATCACAATATGCAACTGATGACCTGAAATTAAAGTAGCGTGAGAGTTAAAAGTAAATATATGTTCATTACACATGGTTAAACCAATGTAGGACAATATACTACAACTCATAACACTTCCACAAACATCACAAATGTTCATAGGTTTTCCTTCTTTCATTCCTCCAAATTGCTACAATTAGGTCAATGGTAACTCCCTCAAATATGCTACTTTTTTTTATACCATGATATTGGTGCAGAGTATCCACCAGTTTTACTGATGACTAATCTCTGCCGGGGAACCTGACTGACCATCTTTAGTGGGGTCTCTCTCCCAACTACGTTTTTTTCCATCCACAAGGCTCGAACCCGAGACCTTTCTTAAGGGGACCAAATCCAGGACCACTCAGACCAACAACTTGTTAGTCAAATATGCTACTAAATCCACTTATATATACACAACAAATAAATAATATATATATATATATAACAAAAAAAAATAACAAACTGTTTTACCACAATAAGAAATTATAACGACATTCTTTAAATCTTATAATTTTTAACTATTTCACAAATAAACGTAAGTGTTGAATGGACTCAATTTATACCATGGGGTACGTAGTTTTTTTGAGGGTGAACCTTGACACAGCGGTAAAGTTGTGTCTTGGTGACTTGTTGGTCATGGATTCAAATCCGGAAACAGCCTCTTAGCATATGCAAGAATAAGGTTGCGTACAATATCCCTCTCCCTTACCTGCGCATAGCGTGGAGCCTTCAAGCAATGGGATACGTAGTTTTTAGTTTTTTTAGTTTTTTTTTTTAGATGGCAACGAACCAAATTATGTCCTAATAACCAGCACACACCAAATTATGTTCCAAAGTTTATCAACACCCCATTTATCCCCAAAAAAAAAAAAAAAAAAACAACAAATTTTCAGTATCCGGATAAACCTTAAAAGTAGAATGTATAGTAATCAACAGCCATACCAAAATCTTCAAAACCAAATCAATCATATTTTGTCAATATGTATATCCTAGCCTAGATCAAAATCCTTCAACACAACAAATCAAGCAATCCCTAAAACACTAACAACAATGCATGTATAGAAAAATGGAGGCAGAGCATACCCAAACAATGCCCTTGAGGCAAAACCGGTCCCTGCAGCAAAAGTCGCTGCAGCAGCAGTAGCAGCAGAGGCAGAAAAAAAGGCACTGGAAGACTGAAAGGCGTGAGAAGAGTGCAATCCAGAGCTCAAGTTTTGATTTTTCCTCCATAGATCTAAAAGTATAGCTATGCCTGCCATTGTTGGAACTTCCAATGGTTGCAAAGCCTAGCCCACCCCTTTGATGCTGAGTTGACAAATTACAAGTGAAAACTGACCTAAATTTCAATAAATAAAAAAATTAACACTGAGAATGTAATCAATTCATAGTTTCACACACAACAAATGAGTGAGAATGATGCTTAATCCAACTACACAGACAAATGTGAAGAAGAATACAAAATTGGCTATGAAATCAGTATTAGAAAATCTAATTAACTTACTCATAGCTCATAAGGGTATCAAAATTACTTAAGTTAGTCACATAAAATATAGAAATACCAATACACATAATTATAAACTCACCCTCCTATTTAGGAAAAAAAATGAAAATTTTAAAAGGAAAAATAAAACATCTACGGAACCCGTATATATTTCACTAAAGTGATGCAACTCAAACTCCCCTCCAGGAACTCGGGAACACCAAAAATCCAACGTACATAGAAATCATCAAAACCATTTAATCAAACTCCCAAAAAGAAAAGGCAAAAACAATAAGTTGCTGCCCAAAATATATATATATATATATATATGAGGGAAAATCCTCCCAAAAAAATATTTTTTTGTGAAATTTTGGTCGCATCGACAACATGGGGTGGACTGCTCACAGTGCTGCCGGAGGCGGCGGCGTGGTCGAGCGAGGTGGTCGCGCGGTGGCTGAGTCTGCGAGGGTGAGCTGAAAGGGGTTAGTGAGGTCTGCGAAACATAGAGAGGAAATTAACGATCGTACGATGCACCACTAGTGAGGAAATTTCGTTTAAAAATCAAATCAAATTGATTTTACAAATCTGACTTTAAAATAAAAATTTTAATTATCATTAAAAAATATTATATTATATTATATTAAAAGAAGGTCTATTGATAATTGTTAATTAAATAAATTTGTTCAAAAAATACATATCCGTGTGATTAAACAAGTATATATTTCTGATATTTTTCATTCTCCTGTAATATATTTTTTAAATTTTCTAATATTTAAAATTTGACATTTGTTTGGTATTTTGATTTTTTACTTCAACTTCTAAGATAACATAAAAATAGTGGTGTAGTCAGATCATGTTGAATCAGGTTTGAGTGTTTAAAAATTTAAACTAATTAATAGTGTCAAGTTGAGTTGGTTCAAGTTTAATTCTCGAGTTAGATCAACTTAATTTTTATGATGTTTATATGTGTGATATGTCTTGTTGTATGAAAATGGCTAATGTGAATAAATATGATTTTTTAATCCAAATATCTTTTTATTTTAATCTATCCAACTATCCTTCCTCGTAAATTATTAACAAAATTATCTTTCATTATTTTTCACCAAGTGAACTCGGGGGCTTCCAATCCCGAATTCACACCTAATTATTTTTTACTTTTTTTGCAAATCCTATTTAGAATTTGGGACACCAAACCTCAATCTTGAAAGGTTTTTATTTTTAGTTTGTTTTTTTACCCCCATTAACTCTCATTTATTATTCACAACACCACACCTTATTTTTTTTACTTGTTGCATACTCTTGTTTAGAACTTGATATCCCAAATCTGAATTCTAAACGATTTAAAAATGCATCAAAAAGTGCTCAAAATAAGAAAAAATAATCTCAACAGTAATATTTATTTTCACACGCACAAGGTTATTATTCACCAATTAAGAATCCTCTAGAGTTTCATCTTTTGTGGAGTGATCAAGATATCACCGATGACAATCAACAACCCAGAAGGCATTGATGTGAACGAGATTATTATTCACCCATCACAAATTCTGCACAACTTCATCTTTTGTGGCAAAAAAGTAGTGATCAAGGTAATACCAACAACAATCAACGCCCAATAATGCATTGATGTGAACGAGGTTACTATTTACCCGTCCAAAATCCTGTAGAACTTTGTCTTTTGAGGCAAAAAAAGTAGTGGTCAAGATAACACCAAAGATAATCAACGACTCATAATGTATTGATGTGAACGAAGTTATTGTTCATCTATCAGAAATCATACAGAACTTCATCTTTTATATAAATATGGGTAATATGTTGATGTAAACTTAAATATTTCATTATCTTCAAACCATTTATTTTTCTCACAAAGTCTCATTAATCATGAACAATAATTCGTGGAAATTTCTTAACATTAATGGCTCAAACCTCTCATCCTTTGTTCGTCCTTCTAACCTAAATTTTCCATCCTCTAGTATAAGAGCACTTATTCCTAGTTTGGCAGTGGTCTACAGGCTATCATGATGATTCAAAAATCTAGAGAGTCACTCCTAACTCAAGAATTCATAATGTGTGTCCACCAAGAAACCTAATGTGAATTTAATAAGAATCCATGGTTATGTGTTTTAGATTTCGTTTGATCACAAGGTCAACTACTGCAAAACATTTATTGTATTTGATACACCTAAACCTTCAATTGATTGTTGAATTCGTATAATTGAAGGATTGATAAATGTTAATGACACATCTCACGGGACACCATCAGGGTCCATTGATTATACTTTTGGTAATGTACCTTTAACAGTCATCATTGTCAAAACTTGTACATCCAACGGTTTTGACAACATGAGAGTTACACTCATGGTAGTCAAATTTAATTCGATCTCTAACAATTACATTGTTATTTTTGGGATATTCATTCATGATAGTTTTAATTTCAGAATCCTATAGGGACTATTGATACCACTTTGCAACGGATTATCATACAAAATAAAGATTTTGGCCAATATATAAATGTTGGTTTATCTTAATTCTACGAGAGATAAGTTTTTTTAATCTTGTTAATTTTTTATTTTATGTGTTGTATAAAGTTTATTTTTTTATTAAACTAAAGTATATTCTACAGACAGTTGTGTTTTGTCTTTTTCCTCATCATTCTAAATGTTATTTGAATATTACTATGCACAATGTTGTCAAGGTAATGTTTCTGCATTTTAAGTTACTAACAATTTTGATATTCACAAATTTGCATTGTATGTTTATATGTTGTTAATATGTGACACAAATATTTTTGAAGGATAATTGACCTCATGTTAATAATGAAGTGGGATAAATAATGTTCCAATAATATGTTCGAGCAAATAGTTTTTTCATTTATGTTTGTTTTGTATCGTTCTGACTATGTTTATTTTAAGAATTTCTTGGATAATCTTTTTTTTGTTGTAGAACATTAAAGTTGGTACTATTGAATTCATCAACATGAAAATAGTGAGAGTGAATGATTGTTCATATCAAATAACTTCATTTTTATATGCAAAACAATGCACATGATGCATTATTCATATGAAATAACCTCATATACATATTAAAAAATATTCAAAAAAGACCATCAAGAAATTATTCAAATGCAAAAAAATGATTTTTAATGTTTTTAGACACATTTTTTAAGTCATTTTAAATCGAGTCAAGATGTGAAACTTATACCATTAAATTCATTTACATAAATATTATCAAACTTAACTAGTTTTTAACCATAAAACATCATAAATATTAAAAAAAATGCAAAAGTCACCCACGGAAAATTATTCTTGCAATTAGTTAATTAGTTACATTATATATTAAAAATATTGAAATACAATAATTGAATATATTACTAATTAATTAAAAAAATTACAAAATAAAAATAAGCAAGACAAAAAAAATGAAAAAAAATAGAAATCGGGTTTGGAAAATCAAATTTTGGGTCTAAAAGAAAAGTAAAAAAATATAAGATGTGAATTTGAGGCTGAGAGGTCCGAATCCATAGTGTGAATAGTAAATGGGAATGTGAAAAATAAATGGGGTTTTTCAAAAAGCCAAAAAGAAATAACCGAAAAGAAAAATCATTCAGAATTTGGGTTTGGGAATCCCGAATTCTAAATAGGATCTGGAAAAAAAAGAGGTGTGAATTTGGAATTGAGAGGCTCGAATTTACATGATGAATAGTAATGAGAGATAAGTTTGTTAGTAATTTGGGGGAAGGAATAGTTGAGTAGATAAATAAAAAGGAATATTTGGGTAAAAAAATCAATAAATATATTGTTGTTATGTTGCCTGTTTTTAAATATGCTCATTGTGCACATTTTCCTATGATTTATTAACGTAAGCTTACCCTTTTGCATTAGTGAGTAGCAATGATTTTGGTGTCCGCATTTGTGGGAGCAAATGCTGAGATTGTGTTAGCATACAGAAACTATATTCTTTGAGTTCAAGGAGACTCTCATTGGACGAGACCATGCATGGCGGGTAGATTGGAATTCCTAACAAGTTAAATATACGAAAGACCTTGGTATCATGTATCTCCTTGTTAGGATACCAATCTTCTCATTCACTATGGATGTGATTCTGGCTTCTGATTTTCCATGACAAATATGTGGTAGGCTCCCTTTTAAACCATGCAAGATAGATATATTCTATTAATGGATGTCTTATTATTATACTATAATGTACTTTCATATTTTAAGATAATTGGGTATTTTTTATTTTTTATTTCAAGTATTGTAATGCCGTGAGCCATCACACATTATTTATTTTCATTTGTTATATTGTCATGTGGTTTATTAAGTTATGTTAATTTAAATTTACCCTCAATTCATAAATATATTAATGAAAGTTTTGTTTAAAATTAAGTATTCTATGATTTACATTAATTAGTTTCATGTAGGGCTAATGGGTGTTTACACTTATTGTTTTTCCAACTTCTCCTTTGTTGTTTGTTCTTGAAGTAACTCATAATCCTCATGAGACAATTTTTGAGCTATTGATAATTTGCTTGAATTTCTTTTTTCTTTTATTATTTTTGTTGTTATCAGTAAACAAAATAAAAAAAAACAATGAAATTAATTCATTTACCGATAAAATGAGTAAAAAAATCAACTAATTAAAAATTGTAAATTTTGTCGATTGTGGAAAAACAAGGCATCCTAGCATCCTTATTACAAAAACTGATGCTCCTCATAGCAATTCATGTCATCCATCTCATCTAATATATAACTACATGTGTTGTGGCCTTGTGGGTCTTAAAGGCCTTCCAGTGTTCCTCAACATACTAGATATGGATGAGCTTCCAGTGTTTCTAAGGAATGTAGACTGTCAATGTGATTTTTTTATTTTTATGTGTGTGACAAATCTTATTTCTCGAGAGTAAGTTACTCCTTTTAGTATCTATTCACTTTAGAAGGAAAAGTAAGATAGAGAAAAAGAGAGAGGTGGTCCATTAACATCAAGTGTAAAACTTAAACTAAATTTAAATCGTTAATAAAAATTAATCCTGCAATTTATAACACACACACTTTTACCAATTAAATAAAATAAAATTATTTAATTAATGGTTTCATTGGTTTATCTTTATTTATTTTATTATTATGATATATGTGATAGTTGCTAGATAAACGTATTCTTTAAATCTATGATCAAGAGTTTGATTTCTAATATGTGTATATGAAAAAACATATATTCAAAGAAGGGAATTAACATAATGTATAAAAAAGTGTTGGTGTATATTTTTTCCAAAAACTAAGGATAATATTATAATAATAAATAAAAGTAAGAAAAATTATTTAATTTCAAAAAATTTAAAGAATAGTCGATTTATATAATATAAAATTAATGACACTTTAAATTTATAAAAACAAATTAACATATTAATAATTACCAACAACATAATAACATTTTTTTATTGAATGTAAGCTATTCTTTTCATCTCAACATAAAATCTTGTCTTAAGTTATTTTATATAAACCAAGAAAAATTAATATTTAATTCATTTTAAAATAAGTGTCATTTTATATTGTTTTAAATAAGTCAAGAAAAGTTAATAAATAAATGAAAGAAAATAATAATTTTATAAAACTAATTTTATTAATATATAAAAAAATATTAATATTAGATTCCAAAGCCAAATTAATATTTATTAGAAATATTGGTGAAAAATAATAATTAATGTTATGTTAAAAAATAAAATGTGACACTTATTTTTGGACAATTTTTTTTAAATATAATACTTATTTTGGAATAAAGATAATAAATTGATAAAAAAAAATTTAAAAAAACTAACACTAGATTCAAAAACTAAAATCATATTTATAATTAAAAATATTGATAAAAAAGAATAATTAGTGTTAAATTAAAAAGTTAAATACAGTATTTATTTGAAAATAAATTTTTCTCTCGAGAATGAAAGGAATATAAAAGTTGACTTAAAAGGGTGACCATCCCCTACTGCAGTTAAAACTTTAAATCTTTAACTTGCAGATTGCGCTGTCCAATACAATCCTGCCACCTGTCCATCCCATTCCCTTTTCTTTTTTTTTTTCCCCCCTTTATTCTTCCTATTATTCCTGTTTCAGTTTTTCATCTCAACTAATCACCACAACCCAAAAAGCTGCTTCCCAATGCCCACTCCCCCGCCGGCGACTCCTCATCGCCGCCGGCCATAACCAAAAACCCCGCATCGCCGCCACCATCACCACCCTCGCGTCTTTCTCTCAGAATATCCCTTCCCCCAAAAAATAATAGTAATCACCACTTCCATTCCTTTTATCTTTTTCCTCCAAATTGATGCTCCCATTTATTCCTTTCCCACCACATTCCTCATTCCCTTTCCAAACGTAGCGTAACCGCATGGGGGCGAACCGGAGAAAGAAAGAGGACCACCCGGTGGCGACGCTGGATCACGCTCTGTTAGCGTCGGGAGAAAGCGCGGAAGAACGTGAATCACGGATTCGCGCTCTCTTCTGCTTCTTCGACGCGGGGAATCGCGGCTTCTTGGACTGCTCCGCGATCGAGAGCGGGCTCTCGGCGCTGCGAATGCCCTCCGACTCGGACTGCAACTACGCGCAGGACCTGTTTGGCGCGTGCGATGCAAACAACGATGGGCGCGTGGACTACGAGGAGTTCAGGAGTTACTTGGACGACAAGGAGCTCGAGCTGTATCGGATTTTTCAGGCGATCGATGTTGAGCACAGCGGGTGTATCTCGCCCGAGGAGCTCTCGCACGCGCTTGTTAGAGCAGGTGAACACTAATGCTTGTTTTGAACGGAGAAATTGTGCGTTCCAATGCAACAATTTGAAAGCTGCTACGTTGTAGCTTTCGTCTGAAAGTCTGTTGGCGTTGGATTCGAACACTAAGGTTGTGTTTGGATTAGCGTTGAAACCACGTTAAACGGATAACTTAGGCGTTCCAATGCAACAATAACAATTTTAAAGCAACTATATGTTGTAGCATTTATGTGAAAGTCCGTTGGCGTTGGATTCAGCTGTTTTCAAACACAGACTAAGCCACTTTTGGTTTGTCGTTTTGCGTAGGAGCAGCAACGACTACCTGCTTTTTGGTTTGTTCTAGGGAGAATTATGTGATTTGCTTGTTTATTAAAATAATTTTGACTTGTTGCAGTAAGCTCTTCTTAGTCAACGTTTATGAGTAAGCTCTTGAATAATACAAGGTTTTATTTATTAAATAAGAAGTTCATTTCAAACATGCTTTTTATGACATGAGAGCTTGTATGTGAAAGAAGAACTTATAGGAAGATTACAAGTGAGTTACCCGTTAATTTGCAAATACACAGTATTAATCCTTTTCTTTCTCTGTTTTGGAAATTCAACGTTGACTGCTGATATAACTAGAGTAGTGTGTATATAAGTGGGGTAGTTTATTGTTCGGCATATTGAGCCACCTTCTATCGAACAAATGCAAATGTTTAGTTGTGCAAACTAGTTATTAGAGGTCCCTCATTAACTGGTTAAATGACCAGAATAATAGTGTATATAAGTGAGTGAAATTATTGCATAATTTGGGACCACCGCATGTTTATTGTCTTGGTCAATCTCTACATGACATGCAATCAAGTTTTTCAATGTACAAAAGAGCTAATAAAGTTCAACGGCATCTACATGTCATGTGAAGATTAATTGGGATCGTGATGGTCACAAATCATGTAATAATTTCTCATATAAGTAGGACAGAACTCTTAACTCATGAACTAAGTTTTTGAGGTTGAGTCAGATACAAGCTTAAATTCTAAGACTATTTGCCTTGAGTGTCTGATTGCTTGCCAAATTGTGCAGTGTAAACAGTTTTATTTCTATTCTGATTGCATATGTCAGAGCTAAATGGCTGTGTGTAATTTATTTAGTGTATTGGTATTTCTTGATCTTGTGATGTACTTTGGTGGTTATTTCATTCTATAAGCCACACTAGTCTCTCTTTTGTAGGGATTCAGATTGATGATGAGGAACTTGCCCGCTTTGTTGAGCGTGTAGACAAGGATCACAATGGGGTTATAACATTTGGTGAATGGAGGGATTTTCTGCTGCTGTACCCCCGTGAGGCAACCATTGAGAACATTTACCATTACTTGGAGCGGGTATGCCTGATAGATATTGGGGAACAAACTGTTATTCCTGCAGGCATTAGCAAGCACATCCATGCAAATAGCTATCTGATTGCAGGAGGAGTAGCAGGTGCTGCATCGCGTACAACAACCGCACCCCTTGATCGTTTAAAGGTTGTGTTGCAAGTCCAAACAACACGAGCTCATGTAATGCCTGCAATAAAAGATATATGGAAAGAAGGTGGTTTCTTAGGGTTTTTTCGAGGCAATGGCTTAAATGTTCTTAAGGTGGCCCCTGAGAGTGCTATTAGATTTTACACATATGAGATGCTAAAGACCTTCATTGTGAATGCTAAAGGAGAAGGAGCAAAGGCTGATGTTGGTATTATGGGGCGACTTCTAGCTGGTGGTATGGCTGGTGCTGTAGCTCAAACTGCAATATATCCTCTGGATCTTGTTAAAACTAGAATACAAACTTATGCTTGTGAAGGTGGAAGTTTTCCCAGTCTTGGAACCCTCTCAAAGGATATATGGGTTAAGGAAGGACCCCGCGCATTTTATAAGGGCTTGGTTCCTTCAGTTTTGGGGATTATCCCATATGCTGGCATAGATCTTGCTGCATATGAAACGTTGAAAGACATGTCCAAGAAATATATTCTTCTTGATGAAGGTAATGAACGTATTTGTATGTCATGTTCTGTACCAGATGTGCTATAGTTGTGTGTTGAAATTCTGAGGTTTTCTGTAGAACCTGGTTCTCTTGTACAATTAGGA
The DNA here is from genome assembly GCA_013407115.1 of Glycine latifolia. Classification (NCBI taxonomy): domain Eukaryota; kingdom Viridiplantae; phylum Streptophyta; class Magnoliopsida; order Fabales; family Fabaceae; genus Glycine; species Glycine latifolia. The sequence continues at coordinate 23,857,497 of CM023956.1, forward strand.
TGTGGGACGGTATCAGGTGCCCTTGGAGCAACCTGTGTTTACCCATTGCAGGTTGTTAGAACAAGGTAAGCTTTGGCCGTGTAATGTATAAGTTGTAGCTTAGGATCTAACAATTTCATTTTTATAGAAATTAGAGAGTGACATAGTTGTTGATTTCAGAATGCAGGCTCAACGTGCTTATATGGGGATGGCTGACGTATTCAGGAGAACTTTTAAACATGAAGGGTTTAGGGGGTTCTACAAAGGATTATTTCCTAACCTGCTCAAAGTTGTTCCATCTGCTAGTATCACTTATTTGATCTATGAGAATATGAAAAAGAGCTTGGATTTGGAGTGAAGAACTTTGCTGCTTCATTTGATGATTACTCTAATTGACATGGCTGACCATTGTCAACTACTGCAGTGGTTTCTGCATTGAGACATTAACGACAAGAATAAAGTCCCTAATTGATTTTATGACAATTGTTTACAGTCATTGTTAAATAATATCACCTCAAAATTGTTGGAGGACGAAATTGGTTTGTCCTGGATGCTGCTTCATTAAACTAATATATGTATGAAGCTTCAAATCCATGAGCAGATTTTGTTGTATGCTAAAGTGTACACAAAAAACAGTTAGGATCCGATTTTGTAACATGTAATAGCTCAGATTGCTAATCATATTCTAACAATTGGTTTTTCTATCTGTTTGACTTCCCATTCCCCCTTTTGTTTGTATGGAGCAGGGTGTTTGTGGAGACTACTGAATGTTTGAGTGTAAAAATAAATGAATATTTCTTATGCATGAATACATGACATTGACAATTACTTTTTTCATCAACCTGAATATTTACTTTATCCTTTAAAAGAAATTAATTAATTACTTTAGAGTTTGTTTGGATGAAGCATTTAAAATGGGAAAAGTAATTTAAATAGGAAATTAAATTTTTTTAAGATAAAATTCAATGTTTTAATATTTTATTTGAAGGATTTTAAAATTCAAGAAATTTCAGTTAACTAAAATTGAGGAATTGTAATTTCTGTCTAAAAGGAGAGAATTTTAAAATTCTCACCTTTCAGTCATGATCGAGGTGGAGGTAGCGTTCATATAAGGGAAAGGGAAGTTGCCGAAGAATTTCTCGCCAGGCAAAGAAGGGAGCTTCTCGCCTAGTTCAACTCTAAATACATCTTTCTCTTCCCACCATTTATGGACCTTTGATTCGATCTCACGTAGACGGTTACGCCGCGCGAAGCTCTTGTTGTCGCCGTCGCTCTCCATGTCCGAGTGGTGGTGGAAGCTGCAGTGTAATTAACACCGGTTTCAGATTGGAAAACCAAAAAAATGGAGAGAATCACCTTTAATAGTAGAGGAACACAAATGGGTGATATTTGTGTATGTGTGCTAATGAAGTTTGAAAATGGAGAAGAGAGTTCAGGCGAGATTGCGTGCAACAAAGCAACATACAGAGGAAGAAACTAGGCGCATGATAGAGGTTAAGAGCAAGGTTTTGCTTGTGTCTCCCTTTTAGGTCGGGTCCATCAGCCAATTTCTTTTGGCTTAAAGGCTGTTTGTTTTCTATTCTTAGAAGTTGCTGTTAGAAGTGAAAATACCCCTTTGATGGATATGTGTTTCGTTTAAATTGGCTTATCCAAACTAAGAATTTTAATTGATGCATTTTAATTTCTCTGAATTTCAAATTCTTTGAAATTTTAAAATATTCCATCCAAATACACTCTTACAGTATGTTTAGATGAGGAAATTAAAATGAGAAAAGTAATTTTTTAGAGGATTTAAAATTCTTCCTTCATAAATAATTTGTTTGGATATTCATTTAAAAGAAATTTAAAATTTTAAACTAGAATTTGTTTTAAACTACAACTTGCAATTTTAAATTCTTAAAAAATATGCAAGAATTCTAAATTCCAGACCTACTCATCTGCGCTTCTCTCTCGCTCACTCCTCTCAATCCTTAACCCACACCCTCTCTACTCACTTCTCTACTCTCTGAGACGCTCTCTCTGCAACAACAAAGCAATGGCAGAAGCACAATCATCCAAGCGGTAACAATGAAGCCCGTGGAGGCAGAAGAATCCAAGACGGAAACGCAGAAAATCACCGACGAAGAATCAAAGAACGTTCCGATTGCGGCGACAGAAGAAGAATTGAAGAAGCTTTTGATTACAAAGGGAGAAGAATCGAAGAATGCCGCAACCGCAACAACCAAGGGAGAGAAAGAACCTCCTTGAGTCTCTGAGTCGTTGCATTGCTGAAGCCATTGAGTTCGAGAATTTTTGTTTTTAATTAAGCTTTTCAAATTATTTTTAAATTAGTTTACCCAAACAAGAAATTTTAAAAATCCAAGAATTTTAATTA
>CM023956.1:23859859-23873481 GCA_013407115.1 Glycine latifolia
ATGCATTTCAATTTCCTTGAATTTCAAATTTTTTGAAATTTTAAAATGCTCCATCCAAACACATTAGGGAATTCAAATCTCTTCTATGGGAATTTTGGGGTTGGAAGTTAAAAGCTTCTATTTATATACAAAACTTTTTGAATTAATTATATCAATTAAGAAAATTAGTTAATATTGTAAATAACATTAAATTTATTAAGAATTTGTGCTATTTTTTCAAAATCTCTCTTTAAGATTCTTGTGACTAATTTATCTCTTACCTTTTAGTTACCTTTTACCTAATTAATAGTAGAGGAACACAAATGGGTGATATCTGTGTATGTGTGCTAATGAAGTTTGAAAACGGAGAAGAGAGTTCAGGCAAGATTGCGTGCAACAAAGCAACATATAGAGGAAGAAACTAAGTGCATGATAAAGGTTAAGAGCAAAGTTTTGCTTGTGTCTCCCTTTTGGGTCGGGTCCATCAGCCAATTTTTTTGGGCTTAAAGGCTATTTGTTTTCTATTCTTAGAAGTTGCTTATTAGCAGTGAAAATACCCTTTTGATGGATACGTGTTTCCTTTAAATTGGCTTATCCAAACAAAGTATTTTAAAAATCTAAGAATTTTAATTGATATATTTTAATTTCTTTGAATTTCAAATTCTTTGAAATTTTAAAATACCCCATCCAAATACACTCTTAGAGAATTCAAATATATTCTATGGGAATTTTGGAGTCTCTGAGTCGTTGCATTGCTGAAGCCATTGAGTTCGAGAATTTTTGTTTTTAATTAAGCTTTTCAAATTATTTTTAAATTAGTTTACCCAAACAAGGAATTTTAAAAATCCAAGAATTTTAATTGATGCATTTCAATTTCCTTGAATTTCAAATTTTTTGAAATTTTAAAATGCTCCATCCAAACACATTAGGGAATTCAAATCTCTTCTATGGGAATTTTGGGGTTGGAAGTTAAAAGCTTCTATTTATATACAAAACTTTTTGAATTAATTATATCAATTAAGAAAATTAGTTAATATTGTAAATAACATTAAATTTATTAAGAATTTGTGCTATTTTTTCAAAATCTCTCTTTAAGATTCTTGTGACTAATTTACTCTTACCTTTTAGTTATCTTTTACCTAATTAATTAATGCGTTCTAGTTATCTTTTTAATCTTCATGAGAAAGAGAATGAATATTTTTATGAATCTATAACGTTTATTGTTTATTAAATACAAAAATTGAAAAATAATTTTTAAAAAGTTAGTAAAAAAGTAATTAATACAAGATGAAAAGTGAGTCCTGTGTAAAAAGACAAGTAAAATTTTCAAGAGAGTACAGAGAGGGAAAACATGTTAGCCTACTGTGCGATCAAGCATAATAAATACAACAAAAATTTGGTGAGCAATCAGAAGCAACATCTCACTCCTTGGAGGTTTTGCTGATCAAGGAATTGTAAATATGAGGAATGATATCACCTTGACAATAATCCCTTTAATCACGGTGTTCAGCTCCTATCTCCCCTGATCGATAGCCAGCTATAAATGCCTTGGTGTTATTCTCTTCACTCCAAGTACACACCAACATTAGCAATTGCTCCAACATTTTCAAATACTCATTATAACTTTATAAGCATACAAACCAATAAAAATGAAATAAGTCGGAATACATTTTCAGTTTCACTCATTCTCTCAAATCTCAGATTTGATCATGTATAAATATTCACTGTAAGCCTGTATTCTGAAATCATTCTCATACCTCACATGAGACCCTCTTCTTTTGTCATTTTCCAAATAAAAAAATAAAATGATCTTCTTAGTTTAAGTGTTTTCTGTTTTCATTTTTAAAGAAAACAGAAAATAAAAATGAAAATACCTTTGTTTAAAATTTAAATAAATAAAGCCAAAAACTAAAAATAATAAATAAAATTAATATTTTTAGTCTTTTTTGAAAAAGTGAAAAGATGATGACACCTTAAAATAATTTCTTTTCGATACATATTTTCTTAATCTTAAAAATTTGAGAATATAGACCAAGCTTGGATTGAATGCATCTATGCTATAATGGGTTCACTCGACACAAGGGGTCTAAGACTGCACGGGAATGCATCCAGTGAATTGAGGATCATCAATATTTTTTAGACTTAAAATTATTTTCAAAAAATAAAAATAAAAACAGAAAATAACACTCAATCCAAACGCCACCTTACAATTTCAAGAGTACAGGGTTTGAAAGTGAAGATAAGGCTAATTGAAGAAACAGATCAGGTTCTGTAGTGGGAGACACTTCCTCTTTGAGCATAGATCCAGTACTAGAGAGTAAAGAAGCAATATAAATAGGTCCTACTGCAAGTATATAATAACACCTGATCAGCAGTATTTATAAAACAAAATAATGTGATGAACTTATGAAAAATTGGAGGATATTATTGTAAAACACTAGGTAGCGATGTGAACACCCAATTAAGAGAACATTGAAATCATGCCCATATATTGATTAAATTTTATGAATATAAAAATGGGAATGGTTTTTAACGTGGAACCAAGCCACTAGCTATGTCAAAAACTCCCATTGTCTTTTGCTGAATAATAATTATTCAAATTAATAAAAAGGAAGTCATTCACCGAAAACTTTTCGCAAAATTCATTATATATATATATATATATATATATATATATATATTTTTTTTTTTTTTCTTTACCCAAGAAAAAGTTTCAAAAAATTCACAGTTGAGTATCACATGGAAGCAACTAATCTAATAAAAAGAAAATGATAGCAATAAACCAATAAAAAAACAAATATAAAAGATAACCACCGAATATATAAGTAAAAAAAAAATATTAGCACATACCCTTTTTCTTTTTGCGGTGACTCCATGTACTGTTAGGTTAATTTACTTACGGCAAAATGAAATTAAGAATTTGTGAATGGGAGAAGAAAATGAATCGTACCTATTGGAGTGAAATTGGATTTGGAGCGTGCTCCATGAGGAGCGTGCTCCATGAGGAGCTAATTGGTCTCTGTCAATCAAGTGAAATTCAACGCTTGAATGCAAGAAAAAATACTTCAATAAAAGAAACTCAACCTATGAATTTATTATAAAAAAATACTTTTTTGAAAGTTTCTATAATTCAAGAATCAATATAATGATTAATTCAAGTGAAGAATCATTATATTAAATCTTAAATAAGAAATTGAGGTTCACTAATAATAAACACCAATTATATATATAAATCAATAGTCATTAATAATATAAAATAAGTTACAAACGCATTACATATAGAACTTAAAAATATTATGAAAGACATTCATAATTACATGTGATAATGATCATTAACAATCTCCAATAATGAATCTCATGATGACGATGCAAAGAGGCAAAGGACAATTACATGGAAATGACGTTAAAGATTGAATATGTTATATTCAAATATGAGACACACAATTTAAATAAAATATTATTGGGAAGAATTCCTAATTTTAATAATAAAAAATAAAAATAAAACTTTTAAAAACATAAAAAATCAAAATAAAACTTTTTATAATTTATTTAGACCAAACACTAAACCAATTTGCCATTTTTTAGTCAAATTGACAAAGTTAATATTAATTAATTAAAATATTATTTTCAGTAAGGAACTTTCCCAACAATACATTTATTTTCTATGAAATAATCTTGAAATTATATATGATCATTAAACATGATCACTCATGTTAAATGGAGTTTAATCCCATCCAGTTTGAATCCAACACATATTAAAATTTAATATATGATAAATTAATTATGATATTGAACTTGAAAATATTACATTTGACAATTCATCTTATTATTAAACTTAATATTAGTTTCTTAAAAATAAGTAATTATTTACTACCTTAGGATCTTTTTTAAATTTCAAATAATGAAAAACATTGAAAAAACCAAAACTACTCTTAATTAAGATCTCAATATTAGTATATTACTAATAACACTATTATAAAAATACCATAACAACTCACGTTTTAATAACGTACTTTTATTTTCATAAAAAAAACTTACTTTTATTATCATTATCAACGTATGAATTTTCCTAAAAAAAATCAACATATTAATTAATTAATCATTGTCTTGTACTAAATAGGATAACTTCTACAAATAAACAAATAAGTGTACTCGTTAAGTTATGTTCAGTCCCATGTCATATTACCGGAACTAATTAACATGTTTGTTGAACTCAAAAAGTAAAAGAACTAACTAGAGGATTTATAGATGACCTGTGTGAAAAATTAAAGAATACTATCCAATTTCCATACAATTTAATGTATAGGTGTTGCCACTTACAAATCCTATAAATGAGTAAGCACTATATAGAAGAGTTACCAGGGAGCTGAACATTAGAGGATATAAAGGTCTTTTTGATAACAAACAACCAAAAAATCAGATAATTATAAATGGCGTTGATTGATGTGTAGATTCACGGAAACTCATTTTTTTTTGTCTTGTATGATTGTACTGTGGCCATATATAGCATAGCTAGAATAAATATCCCACCAAAAAGTACTATAATAATTACTACAAGACAAAGTATAGGGTAACATTTTTTTTTTGTACCCACTACATTTTTTGCTGAGTCCGAAATTAATTTTTGGAGATACTGTATAAGAATTTAGAAGTCGAATATCTAACAATATACTTAAAAAAATATGATTACATGACAGCCATGTTCAATTATGCAAAGTCATAGTATAATATGAAAAGATAATATTGTTATTAATTTTTTTATATATAAAACACAATAACTCTTTGGTTTCCATCAAACCATGTTTTTATATAATTTTTAATCAATATTTGTTATAAAAAGTGCCACTGTTGCACATTAGTTTCATGCATTTCGTACGCATCCTTCTGTACTAACTGACAGCACTCAATGAACAAAAGTAATCCAGCACAACCCTCCATTTTCGACCATGGAGAAAAAAATGCATATGAAAGTTATTGATGTGGAGAATTCTAAACTTTAAAAGAGAGTTAGCTATAATAATAGGTACCTTCCGAAAATGTTAGCCACTGAACTTCTGAAACATGTGATGGAGTAGAGCAATATTAAAGGCATTAAGGACAAGCTGAACAGCAATCTCGAGTTCACTTGTATCTCCATTTAGGTAAGTCTTCTAGGAGCAACAAAAAGTACCAATTTGTTAATGTGTCATTGTCCTTCTAATTATGGATTGTGAACAGCTATATAGAGTCTTCCTCTTTTTTTTTTTTTTAACCCAGCTACATATAAAAGGATGTTTAAAACCTGTTTTGTTGAGTCTTCCATTTATTCACTAGCATAGATAATGGTTATGTTTGAAATGATATTTAAGTTAATTTTTACACACATTGGAATTGGAATTTCAGTAGACTAGACTAGATAAACAAGTTGAAGTTTTGCACTCAAATTAAAGTCTCCACACAATACACATAGCAGAAAAATTGGAATTAGAGTGCAAAGAAAGAGAAAGAGATGAAGCAAATGAGCTGAGAGTGTGAAGAAGATTCGTTTCTTTCTTTGCTTAATTTGTTTGTGGCTGGAAACACAAGACGAGAGGAGCAAAATGGTTTGGCTTAGGAAGATGTGGGACCCATGTCAAATAATTAATTGGTAGGTGAGAATTTATGAGGCTACGCAGTAACGTTAGAGGCCAACAGAGTTGACAAACACTCATTTATTGTGTCTATGCATAGTTCTGGAAGGAAATTTTATATTTGCACTGTTATGTTTTAGATTCAATCATAGAAATCTAAATAAACTTTGATATCTATAGTTTTTCTTTTCATATTTATCTCATATTTCACTGTAAAATAATGAGAATACTAATAACATTCTCTAACACATTCTCCTCCTCTATCTTTTTTACTAAAATTTATTAAAATCACATTAATTGAACTCTGCTTAATCTTTATGTTTTTCAATAAATTTTAACTAATAAAAAAATATTAAAAGGAATATATTAATTATAAAAATGTTAATAACACTCTTCCTAATATGTTTCATCAGTTAAAAAAAAACTAGTATCTTTTTTTAGTAAAGTGAGATTTTTTAATGAGTGTAACTAAAAATGACGAGATCGAAAAAATAAATTCTTAAACTGATAACTTGAATTTAAGATAAAGTTTTCATTACAAGACATAGAATAAGAACTGCAACGATGCATGGAATCCGTGCTAGAGGAAGCACGACATTCATCACCACATATTTTATTTCTTTGAAACACACCAAATCCTCTGCAAACATATACGCATACCATACAAACCTTGCCATAGCTCTCATATGTGAGTGAATACCACAACCTGCCCAAATTAATTAATACACACAACTTTCCCAAATTTAAACCAGTACCATATACCACATTAATTTTCAACTTATTTTGAAACATTCCTTGCATGCACCTAGCCAATTAATTTCACATGTCCTTGTGGAAGACCTTCTTAAAGGCTTCAACATGAGCACTTTGCAACCTAATAGCCACTAAAACAGTCCCATCCTCTTGACCTGGCATAATGAATGCCCTTCCATCCCCTCTCACAACACCTGGGCCCATATACACAGGCCTCCCCCACCCAAAATTTGGCCCATAGATTGGCATGTTGCTCATCCAGCTCCAAATGTTCAGGTTAGGGTTCCCAAGAAACAAGGGCTCCACTTTCCCTTCATTATCACTTTTTCCCCTGAGCCACCCCACATCACTCTGACTCCTAATAAAACCAAACCCTGATCTTAGATACTCATCCGTTAACACTTCAATTGCTTCCCTTATCTTGTGTGCCACGTAGCTCAAGGGCTTTGACACTATGTCCCCACTTAGGCATGTCGGTGTCACCGTTGGATACGTTGCGTTTCCAAAGTAGTTTACGGGTAAAGGTCGGTTCAATCTGTTTCTTGCACCAGCAACAATGTGTACCACTGTTGGTTGATTGTGACACCCGTCACGAGCCTTCACTGCAAGAAAAAAATTAAAACTATTAATAAAATAATATATGTAAATTTTAAGATGTTTCTCACTAAAATTTGGGTTTGTTACTAAATTTAATTATTTACTAGTATTTTATGTTTATTTTTTATAATTAGAATTTATAATAAATAAATTATTTTATTAATAAATCGTTAATTTGAATATATAAAGAATTTGTTGACTTTTTGTAATACTCACCGACACATTGCCATATATGAGCTGAAATGCTCTCATATCTGCTATAAGCTCGACCCTCGTTGCCCTCATTGGCTTTCTTCTTAAGCTTCGCCACCATTTCTCTTGTGAGTTTCAACATTGCAAGTGCTGTCTCCTTCTTACTCTCCTCCTTGGTGTCAGCGTGACCTAGTACAAGTGGCAATGGCTTGAATTCTTTGTGATCAAAACATGGTTTTGTGTCCGAACTTAGAAGAACCACTTTGTTCAGAAGTGGCATGTCGTGTTCCTCCAAGGTGTCTCCTCGAGCCAACGTTGCCCACAAGTTGATGAAGTTGGTGCCGGAAATTCCATCAACCATGATGTTGGAAATGGCAATGCCAACACAGAAGCCACCATTGGAGAATCTTGTCAACTGCACTAGAAGCAATGGTGAATTCTCAATGGGTTCGGTGTAATCAACTTTGGGAATAAGTTCTTTGATGGTGTCGTTGGGTTCAAAGTTAGAGTAGTCATCAAGTGCTCTTGTGGATTCAGCTTCCAACAATATCACACCCTTTGCATTGCACTCCACTTCCCATCTTCTACCTAGATGAAATTACATAAATTTAAATAGTGCAATGATATGTAAAATACTCTTGTGTATCAAACATTTTATTCATACTTACCATTTAATTATCCTTTTCTTATTATATCATGTCACTTATACGTAGCATTAATTCTTTTCTCTCTCTTTCTGTCTTTAGATGTCAATTAATTACCACCTATGTGTCTATTGATGATTTTTGATCATTTCAATATTAGAGAGTAAAACTAAAGGAAAATTGCAAATATATTTACTTTCTCTAATCATTTTCATCTTGAATATATTCTTCATATTTGTCTTCATTTTCTTTTGTAATAACGTCCCTGGTTAGGCTTTTTGGTGAGAGTATAAGGTATCTATGTATAATTGCACTTATTTGAGTCGGCTATAAGATTAATTAATGTCTGACAATATAATGTTAATTTAATCACATTTAAAACTTTTTCTCGCTCTCCGAGGATGTGTTTCACAAAAATCAAACTTAAAACAATTAAACTTATTGTAATAAATAAAGAAGAAAAGCTAATCTTCAAATACTTTAAATAACTACTCTTAAAATACAATTCATAAAATTAAATATTTTTCATCATATATCACAACACACCTGGTATCATGCGTAGCCGGCCAGCTAGTGGGTAATAGTGGACTAAGATCTTGGCAAGAGAGTCTCTCATTGTATCAACCATGTTCATGTTGGGGATAATTTTGTTGAGATTTGGCTTGTAGACGTAGATGGTGAGTGAATGAGTGGGAGCATTGATTTGCTCACTCTCAGATAACAAGAGACTACAATTTGGTGTAGCCTCGCTAGGAATCACTGTGTAAGAAGATAAAATGCTTACCATTTTTTGTTCCACTCCTGTCACTCCCGCTCCTCCAAACCTGCTCCAACATTCCATATATAATAGCATCACTGGTTTATAAAACAATACCATCACGTTTTCCTTACCTTGTTGTCAGCATTAGGTAAAATTAGGTCGGATATTCTATTAGGGGCCTATGATATGATCTGATTTAAGGTCTGGTTTGATCTGATCTGTTTATTAAAAAATGTTAAATTTAAACTTTTTAATTAAAAATGTCAGTTGTAGGTTTTAAAAAAAGTTCATTAAATCTAAATAGTGAATCTGTCTAAACTATAATTTATATGATCATATTTGATAATTTATAATTTATATGAGAAATATATCTATTATATTTTTTTTTTACTTTTTTTAATTATTTATTTTTATTTAATCAGGTTTTATATATAAATTTTTAGATCAGATCAGACCTCTATATAGGTCAGACCCAAATCTTAATAAATCATTTTTAACATATAATAAGTCAGACTTATATTTTGTGATACTAATGTATGATCATGAGAAAGTCTGACCTAATATATTTGTACCCTAATAAGCAATAAATAAATAAACGTACGTCCATATATCAGTTGGTATTTTTTTCTATATTTTTAGTAAGAAATAGTTTAAAATCCAAACCTGCTCCTCCATACCATATATACTAGCATCACACTGGCTTATACAGCATTAAACAATACCATCACGTTTTTCTCACGTTGTTGTCAGCATTAAAATAAAATAAATAAAAGTACGTACATATCTTAGTTGGCATTTTTTCTATATTTTTAGTAAAAAATAGTTTAAAAATATCTCTATTTTATTTTTCACACAAATCTTTAGAATCAATCAATTAAAATAAACAACTTTTAAATTTTAGATAAGTTGGAGTGTTGGAAAAGCTTAATGAAATGGAAATGCAAATTATCACTTTGGAAAGTGCAAATCACTTCCTTGCCCTCGTTAAGTAGTACATTTTGGCCATACATCTTGTTATATTATTTCTCAAACAATCCATTTTGAATATGTTTTTAACGTACTCCAACTGTCCAACACATGGTTTTAAAAATCATTAATCACGTGATTGACTTGGTTATGACACTGGGTCAGTGGTTAAATCGGTGGATTACTAATTAATTCGTATGATTCGATTTGTAATAAAAAATATAAAAATTTCATACTTATCTTAAAAATATTTAAAAATAAAAATTCATAAATTAATATAATTTCATAACATAGATCATTAGATACCAAAATGTTAAAAAAATCATTTTCCAAGTTCAAACAAACAAGTAATAAAGATTACAAAATAAATAAATAGCTAAATAAGTTCAAGTTTAACATATGTTCCTTAACAAGTTCAACTTTTTTCTATGGGGACATAAACTAAGTCATTGTCATTTTCAAGAACTCCTTATTCATTAAAGAACTCAAAAGAATCTCTCATTATAATTTCGTGATCAATATTGCTTTCATTTAAAATAGAGAGACTGGAAGGGAGATAGAGGCATCACGAGATTGCGAGAGGAATGAGACTCAAGAGAGGCCGAGACTCGAGAGGATTTCTAAAATGGCTTGAAACAACAATAGTTCTAGCTGCAAGGAGAAAAAAAAAGATAGGTAACATGGTCTGGGTCGACAGTTCATCGATTTGAACTAAAACTAGGCTGGGTAGCTCCGGATCAAAAGTACAACCAATCGAACATATAACTTGACACGATCCGACCATCAAGGCACAATTCGAATGATTGGATCTATCAGATTGATCCAAGTTTCAAAACATTGCTTCAACGTGTAAATTAGATGTATGTAAGACATGTAATCATGGTAAGCACTCTTACAAACAACAATGACATGTGAATAAAGCATGTCTAATTTTTGAAAATTTTCACAATCACACCAGAGTTGATTCAATTTGATTATGAAATTTTCACCGGGTTATCCTTCTCCTAGGTTAATTGACTCATCCACTAAAAATTGTATATCACATGGATTGAACTCAAGAATATGGTACAGTTCACAACCTTTTTTGTGAGTCTTAGACGGTCTTATTTAATATTTCTATATAAACTAGGCCAGATCTAATTAATAAGTATTGCAACTTTTCAATAAATTATTACACCTTTGATAAACTGATTACCACACATGTTTAACTGGTCCCGTAATACTTCCATAGTTGGCAAGTTGCGATACCATGTAACATGGGTTCCCTGATATAACTAAAATATTTCACAATTTTTTAATTGTAAGCATTCGAAGCAAATGCTTTCTGTATAAAAAGAATGCTTTTAAGTTGTAATATATGTGTTATATAATAATTTTATGCACATTAAAGTATTTATTCTTTAAGTAACTGCTTATTTTCATAATTTTAAAAACAAAACAAAAAATATTACACAAGTTAGTAGTTATTTATTTAAAGTTTACTTCAAATTTAATAAAAAAAAATATAATATGACAAGTGTTGAAAATAATAAAGAATATATAATAAAGGAGTCAAAAGTTTAAATACTATAAACTTAACAGGATTTGGCTTCTCTAAAATAAGTAATATCGATCATTAATAAATAAAAATCAATATGATATTTCAAATTCATGATTTATTATAAATATGTACATATTATCAATAATTGATTTTATTATAGACTGAAATAGAGAATCTTATTTGAAGCATTTCTTATGTTTTGATTATTTGTTGCAGGATGTCAAGTGCCAGGGTTGCTTCAACATGTAAGTAGGATCTTTCTTTTATTTGTTTTAATTTGAAATTTGATTATAATGATAATTATGAAAGTGATGTGAATTTGGTTATGTGCCTTTTTCTTTTAATTTGGATGCAGAACAACTGTGTTTAGCCACTCTCAGACAGTTGTAGTATGTGGTAACTGCCAGACTGTGTTGTGCCAACCGACTGGTGGATGGGCGAGGTTAACCGAAGGATGCTCTTTTAGTAAAAAAGGAGATTGAATGGTGTAGTAGTAACCATACTTCTCTATGTCCATGATTGAAGAGTTTTGGTTGTTAGGTTTTTGATAAGGAATTAATTTAGTTATCATATATTAATTAATTTTGTTAAATTGTAACACTTTAGTGAAGTGGATGATATGGTTTTGTTGGATGATGAATTTTGCAACAATTTTCTTTACTAGAGTGGATATGGGTTCATTTGGTTATTTTATTTTTACAATACATTTGTTTCTCGTGATTTATGTGTGAGTACATTCTGCAAAATATGCTGTCAATCTACATTCTTCGTAGTTCTGTTCTGTGTCTGCAATCTTTTAGTCATACTCTTGGCAAGCAGCAATTATAATTGGAAACTGTGGTGTATTTAGTTGTCTTAGTTTTTGAAATAAAAATTTCTGCTTGTTATGTAGATCCTATGCCTATTGATTCTATTAAACACACATGCAGTTGCTGATTAGTATTTTTCTTTGTTTCAGTGACAGTTTATTTATATGCCTTTTCATTCTGTTGGAATGAAATTTCCTAAGTAGTTTTAAGGATTGCTTGGGTTAACTCCTTGGATTCCTTCACTAATGGTTTCTTTGGTTTTCTCTTCTTGATTTTGTAACCATTGTGGGTTTTGCTTTTTAGTGCTCCTAAGGCTGGACCCTTCCTTCTTTAGTTAGGGGTTGTGTTTCTAAGGTGTGTAGGCGCAAATCAATTCATCAATGGGCTCTCCTTGGTCACATTCCTGCTTTAGTTTTAGCAGTTTAAGCAAGGGGTCGATTTGCCCTACATCAAATTTGAACTGCAGGATTAAGTGTAGTTGAGATGGTGAGGGTGCATTGTTGCGTTTTAGAAGAAACAGAAACCTGGTACTGTGTTTTTTACTTTTGTTTTGATTTATGGTTCTTGTGTTGTTCTAAACTTGTAAGCTATGGCTGTAAGTTTGAACTGACTGTATTTGATAATTGTTTCGGTGCTTTTGCTTAAGACAACACATGAATTAGTGTGTATTTTTGCTATGACTCAAGAGATAAGCTCCTTGTGTATATTTGTTATTTGTTATGACAAATCAATATAAATTATACAATGTTTCGTAAATCCATTGCCTGTGATTTCATGCAATTACCACCAGACGTGGAGGCACTGTAATTGGAACGAGAATGCTCAATATGTGTACATATATGTCTTTTCTGTCACTAGTTAATTTTTTTGGTTAAATCTACATGTCATATAGTTTACTTTACTAATGCCAATTAATATTAATTTACTAATGTTTCATATAATTGTAGCTAGGAATTGAAGCCCGAATTATTTATCATTGACCAAGTTTGAATTAGCGAGTTTCGATTAAAGTTTGAACAAGTTTAAATTAGGTTAATCTAGTGATAAAGAAAGAAGAAAAGGGAGAAGAGATCGCATTGTATTTTAAAAAGTTAGTTAAATGTGTATATGTTTATTTTCTTTGGATTCCTCATGTTTTGATTGATGGTAGAGTAGAGATGAATGAATTAGATGGAAAAGTTAATCCATTGTATAGGTTTGAATCATTCGGCTAATAAAAATTAACAATTCTAATCATTAATGTTGTTCATAAAAAAATTTAAAATTTTGAAAATGAATTATTTTTTAATAAAAAATCCTTTCATAAAATCTGTAAATAAGCGATATTTTAAAAAGTTAATTAAATATGTATATGTTTATTTTCTTTGGATTCCTCATGTTTTGATTGATGGCAGATGGTAGAGTAGAGATGAATGAATTAGATGGAAGAGTTGATCCATTGCACATTTGGTAAGAATAAGAATAGATCAAAATGGAAGGGGATGGATCTAGTGTTTTAAAAATTGGACCGATCCGGCTAGTCGGATTGGTTGAACCGCGATTCGGTGGCTGGACCAAGTCGAGTGTAACATTGGATCGATCATACTTTCAACTTGGTGTAACCCAGTGCGACCTGGTCGGTTTATGGTTCAACCGCTAACTCGACGAACCGGATCGGGTCACAATTAAAAAAAAATTATTATGTGCTTCCGTCTTCTCCCTCTGAGCTCTTGTCGCGCCGTCTGTTCGTCGGGGATGGGGGTGCGGGCAAGGAGTGGTTGCTTGTTCGCTGCG
>CM023956.1:23873581-23923418 GCA_013407115.1 Glycine latifolia
GGGGGGGGGGCACGTGGTTAGGCGAAGTGTGGGGTTGCCGATGTAGATTTTTTTTATAGTTTTGTGTTGGGGGTAAGGTTGTTGTACTTGATTGATTTTAAATGGTAATAAAAATTATTTTTTAAAATGATTTTTTTTCTTTGAAAAGTGTTTAAGTTTTAGATTAAATTATTTTTTTAAGTTTTGAACTCTTTCAATCATGGATAAATGATATATGTAAAAGTGAATTTTTCTTTCTTTCTTCAGTACATCAAATTTGCTTCAAAAATATTCATAAATTATTAATAATGTTAATATAAAATAAAAGTAAATTGAGTGCAAATATGAGTTATTGGGTGAGAATTAGTATTCTATAATTTTGTATTGATGATTTTTTCTTTAATTTAAACTTATTTAGTTTATGTTTGTGATCTTTGTTATTTGTTTGTTTGAATTTGGATAATGATGTTTTCTTTACATTTTAGTATTTAATATCTATGTTATGATTTGTGATGTCTCCTTTAAAATATTTGAAGACAGGTACAAAAATTTTATACTTTTTATTATAGACCGAGTCATGCGGGTCAATTAGTGATCCACTGGTTCGACCAATGATCCAATGACACAGTACCCTAATTGAGTCAGTTATCGAGTCGATTTTTTTAAAACTATGGATGAACCCTAATCTATCCCATTCAAAAATGTTAAACTGCATGAAAGATAGTTGCACGAAATCAGATAACTAAAATCTGGTTGATTACTTGATTATCATTTAAAATCCATGTATTGTGTTAAGGGTCCTGATTTGTGAAATCCCTTCAAGCATCTTTGTTAAAGGATTTTGTAAGGAAATTTTAATTTCAAAATTTAATTTTGTTAAGATTCATTATTGAGCATGATGTTGGATCTTCATGTGTAGATTTAGTTTTTTTAGAAGAACTATTAAAATTTCCATCCATTTAAAAAAATCATTTTTTATTCTCTTTCCATAAAATTAATTAATTTATATCTAATTCTTATAGGACCTACAAAGAATGATTTAAGATCTTAAAATGATATTTACTATTGGAATAAAAAATGAGATCTTGAGTGATATAATTATGCAAGATCAAAAAAAAGATGACTAACATTTTAAAATGAGATTTACATTTGAGATGGTCTTATTCTTGTTTTTAGTGTGTATTTTGGTTCCTATCCTATAACTCTCCATTTAATTAAATTATTCTCCCACAGTTTTGGGATGTAAGGGGTGGAATAAAACTTTTAAAATAAAAAATTTCTTATTTTTACTATCTAAATTTTCTTAAAATACTTGTTTGTTTTTTGGTGCCAATTAAATACTTGTTAAGCAATCACTAGCGTGCCTGGATGATATGGAATCCAATCTATCATACTATCCTAAATTTCAGTGTTCATTTGGGTTTTCTATTGTGATTTTGAACGAAATATAATATTGTATAGAAATGTCAAAGTAATCCAATTCAATATAATTTTCATATTTTTTTTTCTATCCTTATTTCAACTTTAGTTTTGATGCTAACTTTTAGAAAATTTGTTAATAAAAAATTTAAATTTTAGAAAATTTAAAATAAAAATACTTGATTGATTAAACCAAAACAATTCGATTTTGACTTAATGGAGTTTAAGAATAAAAATCACACAAATCTAATTCAACCCATAATTGGATAGTGAATTTAGTTAAATCTAACCAAATTGGATCACGTAAACACCTCTAATAGTTTTACATATAAAAGAAACTCACAACTTCACTCTTTAAGCTATGTATTTTAGCTTATAATATAGAAATATATGTTAAGATTTACAATGATATTAAATTTATTTTATAAAAAAAACTTCAATTTGATGCAATATATTAGGATTTAAAATTTTAATTAAATTAAATTTAATATTAAAATTGAAAGGAATAAACAATAAAAAATAAAATAAAATATTCAACGTATAAGATTAAAGTTTTTTTTAAAAAACTTTTATTCAAAACGATGATCAAGTTTTTAAAATTGGAAATTGATTTATTGGTAAAAGAAGACCACCAAACCTTGTCGTTTGCCCTGGGCCGGCCCAGATAACATTTTTGTTAAGCCCTACTTTTTATTTAGTTGGTGATAAAGAGAGCTTTATAAACCTACTGATTCTCCTCTTCATCTCTTCCCTCGCCGCTTTGTGCTGCTGCTGCTGCAAAACCTAGGGTTGAGCCTTTTGCTGAGGTTTTCAGCGCTTCTTTCTCACAATGGTGACTTTCATCTCTCTCTCTTAATTCTCGCATTAGATCGCAATTGTTTCTCCAATTTTCCATTCTTCTAGTCATGTGTGCAATTTTCCATCTTTAAATGACAAAAAAAAGAAACGATAGAGAGAAGGATCGTATTTTTTATTATCAATTTTAGTTTTTTAGATGTCCATCCTCTATTATTATAGTTTAGAAGATTGAACAATGTGAAGGTTTTCTGAATGAAAAACGTTTGTTTTTTATGGTGAGTAGGTTCTTCAGAACGATATTGATTTGCTGAATCCTCCAGCTGAGTTGGAGAAGAGAAAGCACAAGCTCAAGCGTCTTGTGCAGTCACCAAACTCTTTCTTCATGGTATAAAATCTGCCTATTATTTGAAATAGAATGTCATATCAGTACCCTACTATTGCTATAATTTTTAATATATAAAAGTCCTATTTGAAGCTTTTCTTAAGTTTTGATTATTTGTTGTAGGATGTTAAGTGCCAGGGCTGTTTCAACATGTAAGTAGAAACTTTATTTTATTTTATATAAATTGATTGTAACTATAATGATGTTTAAATAAGTGATGGGAATTTGGTTGTGTAATTTTTAATTTGAATGCAGAACAACTGTGTTTAGCCACTCTCAGACTGTTGTGGTTTGCGGAAACTGCCAGACTGTGTTGTGCCAACCAACAGGCGGACGGGCGAGGTTAACCGAAGGGTGCTCTTTTAGGAAGAAGGGAGATTGAATGGTTTGTTAACCAGACTTTTCTTTGTCAATGATTGGAGATTTTTGGTTGTTAGGTTTTTGAAATGGAATCAATTTCAGTTATGGTATATTAATTCTGTTAAATTGTAAGACGATATCTCCCTCAGCCTTCCACAAGACATAGTAGCCAATGTTGAATTTTTCTTTATTGAAGTGGATGTGGTTTTGATCAATATTTAATTTTACAGCATTTACTAATATCAATATGGTTTAGTTTGTTGGTTATTTTTACAATAACATGTTCTGTATGCTCCGATGATGTGTAAGTGTTAATAATGTACATTTGAATTGTGATGCCAGTAATATACATTCCACAAAATAGGCCATCATTCTACGTGCTTTGTAGTTCTGTTTGCTCACTTTGATGCCATCATCTTAGGTAGCAGCAATTATAATTAGGAATTGTTTGTTTGGTGTGTTAGGCTGCCTTTCTTTTCCCAGGAAACTGTCTGCTTGTTGTGTAGATCCTGTGCCTATTGATTCTGTTCAACGTACAAGTAGCTGCTGAATACTAGTTTTCTTTGTTTCAGTAGCAGGCTAATTTATTGATATTTTATTTTGTTGGAATATAGTTTTCTTACTGGTCTCTTCTTGGATCTCTTAAATATTGATTGTCTTTGGATTTTTCATGTTTCTGTAAACTTGGTTTTGCTTTTTAGTGCGCCTAAGGCCGAGCGCTTCCCTCTTTAGTGAGGGGTGGCGTGGTATTCCACGAGAGAGGGTATTCTGTGGCGCACTCTTTTTAAGGTGTGTAGGCGCAAATCAATTTTATGAGTGGCTCCCTGGCTGCTTTCCTGCTTTAGTTTTAGCAGTTTAAGCGAGAGGGTTTGCCCTACATGTTGCAAAGTTGCTGCATATTTCTGCCTACAAGGTTTCTTAAGTATATAGCTTAGGTGGTGAGGGTGAATGATTATTTACCATGACACAAATTCATGTCATTAGTGTTTTGATTATGCACTCAAATCACTTTTAAAAAAAAAAAATAGAAACACTGATCCCATATTTTTGTTTGATCTTGCTATGTTTTTCTGTATTGTTTTAAATTTGCAAATTTGAATTGTTTTTGTATTTGTTAATGTTTCTCTTGGTTAGCAAAACACTTATCTATTAGGCAATTACCATATAAATATGTTTTTTTTGGTATTTTTCACATAAACGTCAAGTTCCTTGTGTATAATGAATAGTTGTTTTTATCTCTGTTGATGTTAATATTTTTACAAATCAAAATATGGCTGAAAACAACAAATAGGTGTTTTTATGAATTGCACTTAAATGCATTTTAATTAAGATCAAGTGGTAGTTTGCCATTTGTTCTTGGGTGAGGGTCGACTACTTAACAGAAAAATGTTTCAAATTGAAGTTGTCTAAGATTGCTTGCAATTGGCACAGAAAATGGGCTCATATGTTACTAAAACATAAGTACCGTGTGATTGGAACGATAATGAGCGATGAGTGAAAAATGTTTTAAGTTATTTGGAGCTGTTAGTATATTGTTGGAATGTTTATTATTTTTTAATTTCATTGTTTGAATTGTTTGTATTTACTAGAACTTGTTTGTCTATAATGGTATAACCATATATGGATAATTTTTTTTTACGAAACTGGAAACACAGGGTCAGCGATAAATTGACCATTTAAATCCATTTTTTATTTGAAAAAGTATTTTCCTTTTGAAGTAATGTAAAATCAAAAGCATTAGGCGATTTGTAGTTTTTGTGCCTTGTGGGATGTCATGTTGTATTTGACAAGGACAGGAAAGCTATCGAATACTTTGTTATTTCTATTCCTAGTTCACTATGATTTTAAATATCTAAACAAGGAAATATTACTGATTAAAATGGTAAAGATTATTAAATAATGTATTGATTTTACATCTAGAGTAAAAACTAAGAATTTGGCACGGTAAGGTCTGTTCAATTGAATTTGTACTCAATTTAAGGCAATTTGTTAAAATTCACGCCACATTTGTTGAATTCTATAACCTTAATACTTAAATTGAATTACATGTGGCATGATTCACATTATTTTGGTTGAACTCTGAAGACTCCATAGCTTTAAACTTTTAGACCCTTATTTTGAATCAATTTTCATGTGTACCCAAAACAATGTTCCAGGATTTTATAGTCTATGTAGTCTATATACTGTATATAACTTAGATAATTTTGATTGAAATCACATTTTTCTATTGTAGAATTGGAAGTAGAACTGAGTTTTAAGTTGCTGAATGGAGTTCATTTCTTATGAAAAAGCTTCTCGGCTGTAAAGGAAAATATAGGAATAGGCAGCTACGAGACACTCCCACTCTTAACTGATGGAGAATTTTGATAGATGTAGATGTAGATTTTTTTAAATAAATAAGCAACGTGTTTTTTGGGTATGACTTTGATACAGCGGTCTAAATGAAATCATGCATTAGGACATCTTTAGTATGGGACATTAGTAGAGTGGAGGGACATGAAAGAATAACCTGTAATTGCTTCTCTGCAGTTTTGGTTAGAAAGATCAAATCGAATACCTAAGTAAAATTTCAGCACGAGGTTTGAATTGAAAATGTATGTTTAAAAGAGTTTTTTTTTTCTTTCTTTGATTTTTTCTCATTTCTTAGGATAAAGTCGCTTATATAGTATACATGGAGAGTTGGTTTAATAGTAAAGCGAAATGAACAAGGAGATGGAGGATAAATTTTTTAATGTTGGAGGAGCAAGTCTTTACTGAATTTTTTAATTTACTCTCATAAATTCCTCTAAGTAGAGAACAATGTGATGAATGAGTATGGAAGTTGGATAGTTCTCGTTTTTATTTATAGTAAAATCTGTATATTCCTTTGCTTCTGGGAATTTTCCCAAAGTTTAGAAGAGGCATAACTCCATTAAAGGTTTTTTTTTGGAGTTTAATGCTGGATAGATTAACAACTAGGATGAGATTATGTAAGAGGAATATCATTATCAATGAGTAGGACTATAACTCTAGACCATGAGGACACAAATTATTTGTCTTATGCTCAAAATCATCTAAGGTGTGGTCAATTGTATTGTATATGCTTGGATTTCTTTTGATGTTGGCTTTCTGTCTACATGACTGCTCACTACCTTCAACATAGAAGGATGGTGAAAGGAAAAACCATTAAAAGGGTTTGGATGTTACTTTTGCATGACTTAAGAGAGATAATAATAGTTTATAAGAGGCTCACTTTGACTTCTTACCATTGATTCTGTCAAATATGTCTCATGGGTATGGTTAAACCCACAATCAAGGAATGTGATGTGAATCTTATGCTGTCGGATTGATAGGCTAACCCTTCGGCCTTGCACCTGCGCAACTAAAGTGGAGGATGTGACTTTGTATATTAAATTTCTATTTTTTTTTTTTATAAAAGTTTTGTGGGTTGCTAACATGCTTCGCATGCTAAGTACAGTAGTTATATCATAGGTTCCTTACTTTGTGGTGCATGGATCATGGATGAACACTCCTTGCACATTATCTATTTGTATCCCTGTTCATAAAATTATTTTCTTATAAAAAAAAAGGATAAATAGAAATACATTGTTATTTGCATTTTTTCCCCACTTATCCATACATAGAGAACACAACGCTTTAGGTGACGGACTGACGACATTGCACCACGACACAACACAAGGCTATAGATACAGAGCCTGTGGAAAGCCCAACCTGTGAAGTGATTTGAGCCTAAATTTGAAATGGTCCGAAAGTGGTTTGCATGCAGTGGCTGCAAAAAGGCTGAAACCTTGTGTGGGCATTCTCTTTTACTTTTCTTTGTTGGTTGCCAAGACATAAACCAAATAATTGAGGTCTTTTATTTTGTGGAGTATCCACTAATTTTGATGATAGAAGCATAAATTGAAATGGTTTGGACATGTTATGAGACGACTACTAGATGCTCCCGTTAGAACAAGAGTTTGTTACCAAGAGCTCGACACAAAGAGAGGTAGAGATTGACCGAAACTTACATGAGGAAAGGTAGTTAAACAAGACTTAATAGAGTGAGATATAAATTGGCGAACGGTGTATCTTAGGGCGGAGTGGAGAAAAGTTATGAGCTTGGTGGAGGGTTAAACCCATTAGTATCTCTATGTTCCAGTTGTTCCTTTTTTTTTAGTTCTTTTTCTCTTCTTTTCTCCCCTCCTCCTTTCACCCTTCTTTTATTTTAGCTTATTTTTTCATTTCTTTTGTCTTATTTTCCCTTTTTCTTCCCATCTTTCTTTCTCTTTCTTTGTCTTATTTCTGATCTATTATTGGGTTCATCTACCACCGACTACAATTAACTTGAGTTAAAGGTGCTGTTGATGTTGTTGTGATCCACTAATTTTGATGATGATTAATCTTTTTCATAAAATTTAACTAATTACTCTTACTATGATTTCTTCTTTCAATATTATTTCTCTTTGGATAAATATTTATTTTTATCCTTCAATTTGTTAGGCGTTGTCAGTTACATCCCTAAAAAACGAAAAATTAAAATTTTGTTATTGAATTTGTAAAAAGTGTGACAAATTAATCATATTGTTAGTTTTCTCTGTTTCATCCGTGATTGCACACCATCATTTAACTATTATGTTAACTCAAATAATTGTGCCTACATGACACTTTCAATGATGACGTGACAACTGATAGTTGGCAGGTGTCATTCATGTGGTTGTCACATGTTATCTATGTGGTTGTCATATGTCAAAAAGTTGACCTTTTGATTTGGTTCCTGAACTTAACAATTTGCTATCATTTTAATCACTAAACTTAATTGCTTACTAATACTTTGGTCCCTAAATTTAACACATACTATCATTTTGGGCCTGAAAACACTTTTAAATTTTCAATTAAGTATCTTGTTGCATAAAAATATTAGCATAAACATTGTCATATTCCTTCACCTCTATTATTTATGTAATTCTTTCATTTAAATTATACTATAAATATGAAACTAACTTATGAGTGATTACATGATAATAGTAAGTGTTAAATTTAGAAGATTACTAACAAAATTCTATAAGATTCCAAACCAGATATTCTATCCAAATTAAGTTATTATCTTATATAATATTAATATGTGTAGAGTGTTAGATTAGTTAATTAATTATTCTATTTTATGAAATAATATTAATGATGAAAAGACCGTTAAAAAAAACTTGACCAATTATAGCAGTTGAGTTTAAAAGGACATTGAAAAATAAAAGTGTTAAAACCATTTTCTTATATATCCTTTTGTAATTTTCATATCGTTGTTCAATGATTGAGTATTAGAGGACATGATCGATTATAAGTTAAAAATATACAACCTATAAAATTGAACATAAAATATAGCTCACCCATTATATTCTCAGTGGAGAAGGTAATTGTCGTCTATCATGTTAGAGTATATATTATATGACCAACAAATTTGAGTATAAAATATAGTTTACCGATTATATTAGTCATGTTAGAGTATACAAAATAAATAAAAATAAATAAAAGGTGAAAAAACAAAAAATCTAATTTCATCTTAAATTTTGATTGAATAAAATGATCCATTTTGTATATTTTAATTTTCTCCTGAATTAAAAAAAATATATTGACTTTTAAAAATAAATTATTTGTTAGTATTTATATATTAAAATAATACACATTTTCGATGGAAAAGATAGTCATCGCCTGTCATTTTGGAATATATATTATATACGACAAAAAAATTGAGTATAAAATATAATTGATTCATTATATTAGTCATGTTAGAGTATACAAATAAAGAAAATGAATAAAAGGTGAAAAAAATAAAAATCTAATTTCATCTTAAATTTTGGTTGAATAAAATTATCCATTTTGTATCTCTTTACCTTTTAATTTTCTCCTTAATTAAATAAATATATTGCATTTTAAAAATAAATTATTTGTTAGTATTTATATATTACACATTTTTATTTTGATTATTATGAAAAACTAATTTATTTTTAATATGTTTATTTATTTTTAATTTAGTTATATTGTTGTTTGTCACTATTATAATATTATTTGTTAGAATTTTATCTTAATAAAATATAGTAAATAAATTAATAGTGGTTTCAAATATAAAATATAAAATTTCTTATTTCTATACATGGGATAATTATTTTTCATTCAATTTTCATTATTATAAATAATTGTTATCACTGTAAACAAATGTTATTGGTTATTGTTATGCTAACAATTTATATATAGTACGACAGTTAATTAAAAATTCAAAAGTGTTTTTAAGATCCAAAATAATATAGAATTAAGTTCAAGAACCAAAATATCAATAAATGATTAAATTTAGGGACTAAAATGATAAATTGTTAAGTTCATGGACCAAATAAAAAGTTAACTTTTTTGACATGTGACAATTACAAGTATGACACATGGCATTGAAAGTGCAACTAGTAGGTAGGTTCGTTGGAGTTAGTAGAAAAAACTAATAATAAGACTAATTTGTTATACTTTTTATTTATCTTTTAAGGATCTAATTATTAATATCTAATAAATTCAAAAATGAACATGAATATTTATCTTTTTTTATCTATAAGTCTTAAGTTTAAAATATTATTTAAAAGGTCTCAATTCAATTTCACTCATACTAAGAAAACTTCTTAAAGAATAATATTTCCAAAAAAAAAAAAAAAATCTTACCATAGGCTAATCAATTATGTTAGTAAAATATAAATAAACAAAGAGCAAGCACATGCATGGATGGGTGTTTCGAACAACCACAAACACCGTTAACGCAGAACCTCAACTTCCAAGTTTCTTCCCCAACTTAAGTTCCCATATCTGACCATATCATAGCCTATAATGGTCAAACACTGAAGGCATATAAATAGTCAACTACTTGATTCTCATCACTTGAGTCCCATAATTTATTGCTACATTAAATACAGAACATGTAATGTATGTCCATATTTATATGGAAATTACGGTGGAATATATATACTTTGGCATATTAAATTGAGTTTCATGTATGAGAGGAGGATATCCTAGCATGTGATCAAAGCTATTAATTTATGCACGTCTGAACAAGAAAATAGAAACAAGATCGTCTGAACAAGAAATTAAAAAATAAACAATGTCGGCATGCACGTCGGCTACGCTGTTAAATCATAATGTCATTATCACATTTATTATGTAAGGTTTATTATATTTGCCTCCTCCCAACCTTCACTGTTCTTGTAGTTGTTGGTTCAGCTCATGATCATAGAATATGATAATCCCAAATAACGAAAAAATGAATCAAATTTCTATAAATTAATTGAATATTAATTCAAATAAAAAAATTCAGAAGATAAAATACTAATTCTAAATTTTAATAATATGCTCAGAAAGCCCTTAATACTTGTATGGTTAAGTGAGTATTAGCGATAGAGGAAAAATAAAATAAAATAAAATAAAAATTCATTTAAAATACATGCATAATTATATTTAATGTCAACTGTCTCTGCCAAACGGCCCAACACATGTATTAGGTAACACTTTCTATAGAAGATACGTCAGTGCTTCCTCCATCTTCTACTATTGATTATCTTTAAGTATATATATATATATATATATATATATATATATATATATTTATAGAACTTAATTTTAACTTGTAAAAGAAGTACTTAATTTTAAGAAAAGAATTATACTTATCATTTAAATGATATAATTTTAGGAATTAAATATTTATACGGGTTTTGTTTGAGTTAAAAATTGGTGTTGAATACTTCAAATCTGCAATCATAATATTTATTTTGATAATAATGGTCACTGAATAAAATAGTTTTCTATAATAAATATTTTTCTGAATTAAGTTTAAATTTTGTTGACATACAATTTAAGATTTAAGAATAAGAAGAAAATATGATAAGTATTTGCCTTCAAACACATTTTTATTATTATTTAAAGTTGCGTTGATTTGAATAATTTGTTTTTTGACAAAGAATAATTTTTCTTATTATAAAACGTATTTGTATATACTACTATTATATATTTGTCATACTATGAAAATCACATAACGTGTATAGATAGTTGTAATTTATTTTATTAATTAATCGTTTCCTATATATATATATATATATATATATATATATATATATATATATATATTACGTGATTGTCATAGTATGACAAATATATAATAGTAGTATATACAAATAAATTTTATAAGCTAAACTTTAAAAGTTCGATTTCTTTTTCCTTTAGATTAGACTACTATTTCTCTCATTAAAAAAATTAAAGTAATATTATTTTGTTCTTCTAAATATTTTTAATAGCAAGTAAGCCTTTCAAATATTAAGAATGCATAAAATAAGTAATACTTATTGTGAATTATAATAACTTAGTATAATAACCGTTTTAATGTCATGTAATGTACTTGTTTGATATTGCAAATCAATATTTTATGGACCAATTGTTAACAACTAAGTGAGTAGTTTAGTATTTTTTACTAATAATTTTATGGATCAATTATTAACGATTAAATCTATTGAATATATCGAGGGAAACTTCGTTTACATGAAGATAAGAGAAAAAAAATATTAACCATAAGTTTTACAATATATAGTTAAGATGTAATTAGGATTTATATATCTGAGCAATTTTTTTGCTCATTTTAGCTGTGCTTTGAGTTCAGGCTATATATAAATTCTATTGTAATTCTCAAGATTAGTAGTCTTTCTTAATCTTACAAGAGGATGTACCTTCCTCTAATTTGAACTTTTACCTAAAATATGTGTAGTTAAGATTAAAATATAACAGTCATCACTTTTTTAAGAAGAGAAAAAATATCTCTTTGTTCTTTTAACTTTGCTTTTGTGTTTTATTTTAATTTTTAATCTCTTTATGTAGTTTCAATTTGATTATTTTATTTAAATTAACTGTAAACATCACCGAAATTGACAAAAGTCACAATTTTTTATACTTAACACAATAAAAAAATCATATGAAAAAAATAATATAAAAGAATAAAATTATTTATTAACTTGTTAGAAAAAGTTAATTTATTTTGATAATTTAGAAAAAAAGTGTAAGATTGGACTTCACAAAATATGGTGTTTCTTGCTGCGCCTATAAAAATCACTAAACACCTCTTTTTATATTTTAAAAAGTCGAATCCAAAATGTAAGATTGGACTTCGTAAAATATAAAAGAAGTATTGCTTGATTTTTATGGGGGTAAAGGAAGCTTTAGCCTCATGTCAAAATAGGGCAATTAACGTAAAAGCAAAAGGAACCCTGGGTTGCTTGATTGCTTCAACTTGATATACGTACGCATCGATCCATTCTCTCTGAACGTAAAACCATAAATTGACTTAACCAAAAAATATACTAGCTAGTGATGAACATGTCCAAATACGCTGAACTCACCAAATTTACAGCTCTAATAGAAACCTGTGGATCACAATATTACCACTTCTTGTTTTAACTAAAACTTGCCCTTTCTTTGAAGGAATAAAAAGCTTGTTAACAGTAGGCAGGGCCATATTTAAGGAACAAAATCAGAAAGGTTTCTAACAATCATGATCATTCTATTCAATTATTGTGGTCTTATTCCTTTTTTTTTTTATATATGTATTAAGCACATTCCACTCGTAAACTATGCATAAAAATATATGCCATTCATAAGTTAGGTTATTTTAAAACACCTTAAATTAAGTACCTGTCATTTGGTCAAAAAAAGTATCAATCATTGTTTTTTCAAATATAAAAATAAAACATGGACGTATATATTTAAAACATTTTACAACAAAATGCAATTGAATATTGAAAAAAAAGAAAACATCTATAAGAAAGTTGGTAACAAGGATTTGACCATAAAGAAATCCAATTACACAATTATTATTAATTTTTCTAACAAAGATATGAAAGCAATGATATCACAAATATGAAAGCATTTGGTCTAATCAAAAGTCAACGCAACAAAATTCAACCGTATCGCTCAGAATTTGGAAGACTGGAAATTTAGTTGCTATATAAACAAATGCAACTTAACTTCGAATTCAGGAAAGTCTATGACCCCTTTGAAGCTTTGTCTCCGTCTTTCTTTCTGTTTTTTTTCCCTTCGTTTCTTTCTTCTAAACATAAATTAGAAGATTCCAAATCTATGATGAAACCATTAGCATGATCGAGTTTCCATGCAATTTTATTAAACATACACTCAGAATACCTTCGTTTAGGCACTTATTTAACCCAAAGCAATATATATTTTAGATATCACCATTTCTTCTTGTGGTAATTTCTCTCTTGTCTCGTATTAAGAAGCTGATTTTTTTGGCTCCTTTGCCTCTTAAAGTTTCTCACTTTGACATTAATAAACCAAGGAAAAACGTTATACCCGGGTATGTATGTTTGCATGCTTGTGAATTATATATGATACATCGATCCACTGCACTCTTCAAATTAATTAATGTTATATTTTAATTTGTGACATTTAATCTATCTTGGTCTTGATTGATTCTTACTCTTCTTTTCTCTGTGTTGTTCTAGAATCATGTCGTGTGTGGCAGCACGTACTGGGCGACAACGACAGCGTTATGAAGACAACATGCGACTCGTTTCTGGGTATGTCTTTCTGTCTGATGCCATGCCTTCTTAGTTCTTAGTTTTCAGTTCTCAGCCACAATATCATGTCCATGTCCAATTTTTGACACTCATGCTATGTGATCATGAGAAATTATTTATGGTCTCGGCAAATATTTACTGATTCTTACTCAAGTTCTTCGATTTACAATACAATAGAATTAATAAAACTTATTATATGTCATGTAAAGATTGACGCAGCTATAAATATATGATGCATGGTCTCAAATTATGTAATGATTTCTGCGGATCATATGTCCCAAAAAAACATTACATTGATTTTTAAAAAGTAAGCAATTCATGTCCTAAGAATATAAAGAATTTTTACAAGAGTTTGTGAGTATTTGGTTTCACATTAAATTATCCATAGTCATGTTGCTGAAATATTAGTTTACGTGATTTTAGGTAAAAAAATTATATCTTTAGTTTTACATTGAAGAATCCATTCTAAGTTTAAAATTAATTAGAGTTAAAGTAATTTTTGATAACTTTTTTGTGTTGTATAAATTTTTCATACGGAATCTTACAAAAAGAAATACTTTTACAATAAAAACATTCAATTGCATGAAAGACTTACTTCAAAACCAATTGAGTAAATTATAGTAATAGCCTTGAAGTTTTATCAGATTGCCTATAATCTCCCTGTTTTTTCAGCATTACAACAAACTCTTTAATTGGGTTGATTGGGATACACAATATAGTATTTTCCAAATAATTACGGGTAATGTAATATATAAGAGTGTCCATATAATATTTTTTAAACAAAATACTATGTGCAATCTAAAAAAATCTCAAGGGATTTTAGTTTAATTTACTCAAATCAATTTTACAAAATTAATTTCAAATAAAACCAATTTTGTCAACACTTATTTAATTTAAACTTCATTTGATTGTCATTTATAATAAATTTGTGAATTTTTATAAGGGTAAAATATGTTTTCCGACTACATAAAATTGAAAATATGTCTTTTTGTCTTGTAAAATTTTTGCATTCTCACAAAATTGAAATGTGTTATTGTTTTGGCCTGCAACAAGGTTTGGATTTATCCAAATCTACAATTATAATTTTTTACATTGATTATAATTGATGTAAAAAAACTATACATGCATATTCAGATATTCAAACGTTCTAACAAAAAATGATATACTTTAATTTTGTGAGAACGAAAATTTTTGTAGAGACAAAAAATGTACATTTCCAAATTTGAGTATAAAAAATATATTTTAACTTTTTTATAATAATTACCTTAAAATTTATACCTAGCATGGGTTCTCAATGTAAAAAATTTACACTTTTACAATTTATAAAAATTAACCTCATTTTTATTTTAGTTAGTTCGTATAATTTCTTAGTAATTTATTAATAGTACACATGTTTTTAATCCTTATATTATTTTGTAAAATATAGATATTAGAAATGAATAACTTTTATATAAAAATTAGAACAAAAAATCATCATATTTTCAGAAAAAATGTTCAATCCTTAATTATTCAACGTGGTTTCAGTTTATCTAAGCAAGTTAATGAAATTGAAATTAAGAATATATATATACCCCGAAGTAGGATCTATTAACTTAAATGTCCAATATTACAATTCATATACCCCGAAGAAAATCTATATAATTTAATTTATTGTTTTTTAGTCATGGTAAGTTTCTTAATTTGTACAGTTTTTGTGTTGCATGATTTTTAGTCATGATAAGTTCCTTTGTACAACTACAACACATTTTCGGATTTTCCAATTCCATGCATGTGTAATGTATTATTTTTTTTCTTTTTGTTTAGTTTTCAGTCACGAGTTTGAAATAAAACTTTAATCACGGCATAATTTGATTTAAAAATAGCATAACTAAATCACAATCAAGTACCTTCTAGTATAGGGATTTATCCAAGAGTAACCTATAG
The DNA here is from genome assembly GCA_013407115.1 of Glycine latifolia. Lineage (NCBI taxonomy): Eukaryota > Viridiplantae > Streptophyta > Magnoliopsida > Fabales > Fabaceae > Glycine > Glycine latifolia. The sequence continues at coordinate 23,889,023 of CM023956.1, forward strand.
GAAACCTTTGTTGAAAAAGCAATAAAAACAGAGTGATTTTTAAAAGGAGTTAAAATCTAAGTTACAAGAGACCCCCACTAAGGTTAATCTCTGTTCAAAGAACAGATAAATCATACTGCTGACAGATGGTTATTCAGATAGAGCTCACAACAGTTCTATTTGGAAGTATCAATTTTCAAATAGAAATAGATTTTGAACACAAGTAATTGAAGCCCTTTCAAGCATATATAATTTGCTAGGAAAGTGGTCGAAGGACTAATATTGGATGAGACTTGCAACACAATCTTATTAACAATTGTAACTAAAATTTCTTAGTGATGCATTGTAACAGATGTATTCCCTATAGATGGAGAAAGGGAAAAGTAGATCAAATGGGAGATGCAGAGGAGATAATAGAAGTGCTTATGATTTCTTCACCAAAACGTGATGACCTTGTGTTTCCAAAGGTATTGTCTGAACCAATTCACTTCATCAGCATGAAACCCTTTGTATTGTATTGCAAAGTATCATTTTGTTCTCTTTCCAGGGTGGATGGGAGGATGATGAGACTGTTACAGAAGCTGCTTGCCGTGAAGCGCTAGAGGAAGCAGGAGTCAAAGGGATTGTAAGGGTAGGCTATGATATTCATCATTGAATGTTTAAGCATCATTTTGAAAGATAGAACCAAGGAAATATTAGTATATGAGTTTAATGATCATGAACTGGTTTTACACTATCAACCAATCACAAATCATCGTCCCCTTATTTCATAGATATAGATTGATGTACATTATTTCATAGTCCATAATCATGATATTATTCAAGCACTTTTGGAAAAACATGCCAACCCCATATATTTGAGGCCCCATTATTAAGTTTTCTATATGCATTTGAATAACTTCAATTTTGAAATGATATCCAATTATTCATATAGGATTGATAGTGTTAACAAATTCTCAAAATATACCATTCTGGCAGCAAACTCTTAGAAGTGGTTTGACATGAGAAGCAAATAATCCACATCTATTGGAATTCCATTGCGTATGGGAAAAAAATTGGAATTTAGTTTTGAACTGGACCCAATAGAAACTCCATTATGATATAAATTAGTGTACAACAAGTTTATTCCCCTAAATCTACCCTTTTTCCAGTTCAGCAAAAATATGGTTCCAATTAAAGTAAACTAAGCAAAACCTGCTGCAGTGTCAAAATGCATTATCTGTTGATATAACTGAGTGAAAATTGTGATAACAACGTATTACACCTACCTCATTTTATCATGTCAATAAAAAATAACTTACAAAAATGATGATTCTGCCATTTTCCCATCCTCTATAGTTATTAAGACAATGCTATTTCTTATTCATATGATCTATATGCTATTAAATTTGAGAAATCTTCACTAGCTAAATGGTGGACATTAATTTTCAGGAAATTCCCTTGGGAAGATGGGAGTTCAGAAGCAAAAGCAGTAATGATTCATGTAGCCAGGAAGGATGGTGTAGAGGTTACATGTTTGCCTTGGAGGTCACTGAAGAACTTGAGACTTGGCCAGAGCAGAAAGACCATAATCGCCAATGGGTAAGTGTTCTGAATAAATTCTTAGCAGAATTACATTAATCACAAATTCATAACATTATAGAAGTACCAAGTACACGATATAAATATGTGAAATGCACCATGTACTTGAATGTTGGCATTTTACATGAAACATAATATTTTTTCTTCTTTGATTTGAGGTGAATATTTTTTCTTCTTAGGTAAACATAAAAGAGGCATTCAGACTAAGCCGATATGACTGGATGTGCAAGGCATTGGAGGTGTTTTTAAGAGTTATGGCAGAGGAAAGAAAGCTAAAGAAGGAGGAAAATAATGTTGATTCTTCTTCAATTTCAGTGCTAGATGTGTCAGAAAATCAAAATATGTCATCCAAATACTATAAAAGAACAACTACCACACAACACCATAGTATGTCATCAAGAACCAATATCCTGGCCCATGCTTCCCAGGAGATAGCTATCCATTTTGGTTATTGACACTACTCTTGCAGTGTGCTTCTTTATGTGGCACAGTAACTTCTTCCATTTTGAAAAAAAAAAAGTATTTGTAATGATAGTCACAGTTGGTTTGCTTGAACACTTGCAAACTTAATTTAGGGTAATTTTAATTATGTAAAAGTGATTTTGGCTAAAAATTGATCTTGAAGTAAATTGATTCATGTTAAAAGTAAGCTTGTAATAAAATTTGGCATTTATTTTTTAATGAAGCACAGAAGTTACATTTTTTAGTTTTTATTCGGTGGTACTTTTAAAGATATATAACTACGTTTGGTTGTTTTTAACCAAATGATAGGAAAAACTGCAAGTATACCATTGTTGTCAAGTGGTAGTCATAGGGAGGTTTGATGGTTGGGGGGAGAGGCATAAGGGTTGAATGGATAAGAAGGTGATGGGTTTAATCTTCCTACTAATGTAACATACTAATTGCTAACATCTGCAGATAAAAGAAATACGATTGTTTTGTAATTATCAATTGACTGTGATTTTATTAGATAAAAGGAGAGAGAGAATTATTTGATTGGGAAGATAGAATAACGAGAATTAAGAGCAAAGAATAAGAATGCAAAAATCCATATTGGAACAGATCAATGTAAAGAAAGGTTTTCCGGATTTGGTTCACTAAATGATGATTTATGAATTAAACCTCTGTTGCTTATATGCTTCAATTGATTCCAGTTTTGAAGGTGAGTTAACCAAGGAAACAACAATTCCCTTTTAAAACACAAAGGTACATTTAATTGGATTGATCACTACTTTTGTGGTAACTATGTTGAATTCATTTGTTAATTTATTAGAATTACTTATGCACTTTATTAATTCATTTGATCATTAAAGAATTAAACCTATTTTTGTACTTTAAAGTCCAAGTCCTTTGCTCATTGTGATTCGTCTTTCTACGGAGTATTTGGTAAAACTCCTTTCAAATACTGATTTGCTTGTAGAATTTGTATTGTTTTGGAACATCACTAGTCTCTAATTAAGCTACCATATCTGAAATTAAGGTGCATTGTTTTTGTCATGTAGGATATGCGTGCCTTTAAGCGCACATTTTATATGCATTAATTAAGTTTCTGACGTTATTGCCGAGTAAATATTTACATATTTAATCTTATATTTGTAGAATTAATTTGGGTCTAAAATTAATTTTGAGTTGAAATAATTATAGTAACATTAACGTTGATATAGAATTTTGTATTAAGTTCTCTTCTAACTTATTTTTACAATAAAAACACTCAAACGTAGATATTTTAATTCAAAATAATAATAATAAATATCAATTCTATAAACTCAAATTTATTCAAAATAAATTTTACAAATGCTGACTCAAACAAATCAATTTGATCCTATATTTTCTAAATTAAGAAAAGAATAAATTTTTTAGATAATATAAATTTCATCCTACTTTATCAATTTTATTCTATTTTTTATATTCAAATCAATTTGTCCATATTGTATGTTTTACTTAGGTTCCAAGGAAGAATAGTGACGCTAAACACGGTTCCTTATGTTCATTTCTACCAAATCTTTAGGGAAATTGTTGCAAGCTTGAGACAACTTACAACCTGATAGCGAAGTCATCCTTCTAATTAATGAACAACCAGAATTAATCTAGAATGAACAATATATGTGACGACGATCATCTACAATTGTCATAACTTGTGTATAACAAGTGACTAAAAATGGAGAAAAATGAAGAAGAAAGAATCAGATCAGAGGTTCCTAAGTTCTAATTAACATATTACGTTTTACATTATGAACTGGTAAAAGGACCGTCTATTTTATTTTTATTGGATATATCAAATACACAAGTTGCAAGCAGAGAGGTCAATGTCATTAGACATATGGCATGGTAACCTTTCAAAAAAAAGCAATAAATATTATATAGTTAACGATGATGTTCATAAGAGGAAACAACATTCCCATAGGATTCTCATACTCCAGTAACACCTGGAAGAATAGTGACTAGTGAGAGCCATGCTTGGTCAGTTGTTTTGATATAATAGTTATATATATATATATATATATATATATAGGAGGGTCCCCTACCTCGAGATGATCACTTGATTAAGTTGAGCACATCAAAATTAACTGTTTCAACACCTTTATCAATTATCATCACATAAAAAAAACCACTCTAATTCATGTTTTACTATTGCTGATTTGATAGAAGCAAATTATTAATAATTTATATTCCTCCAAGTATCAATCAATGGGCTATTTGTTGAAAAACAAAATGGTACCCACCACTACCCACTATAGCCGCACATGAAGAAAAGGCAATTCCACGAGCATAGATTCATGTTCTAAGAGATGTGTGTCTCCCAGAAAAACAAAACCGTGAGCATTCCCTCTTAGTATGTAACCACTCAAAGACAAAAGAGAATGAATAGGATCGTCCATATTGTGTGTTTTACTTAGGTTCCAAGGAAGAATATTATAACTACCTCGATACTGGCATTTGGAAAATTAGGTCCATGCTTTTTCGGTATATTAAGCTCTATTCATCACTTTAATTTGTTTACATTAATCTATGAATTGAAGTATTGAACACTTTTTTATTATTATTATTTTTACTTTTCTTATGCTTATCTCGCTGTGTTCTTATACCTTCGTATTTGAAAAAAAAACAGAACTTTTAGCTAGCCACGGTATTTAGTGCTTAGTGCGTCTAATATTGTAAAATAGAAAAGTTATCTAAGTATAATATATAATTCAAACCTTTTTAGTTTGCACATTGTATCTATATAAAATAAGAATAAGTAGTGTATGCTGAACAAAAAAAGAAGAGAAAGTAGTGTATGAATTGACAATGTAAAGATTTTTTACATAGTTATCTATTAACAAACTGTTAATATAATAAGTTATAACTTAAAAATTATATCAATGATTAATTTTTATTTAGTTGACACTATAATTTTTTACACTACCAATACATAAAAATTAAACTCATAAAATTATGTGTATAAATGTGTGTAAAAATATTACTTAATTGTTCTTTTTTGGGTTAATCATAACCTAGACATTAAGGCTGACTAAAAGCTATGGAAAAGTAAAACAAAAAAGTTTTAACTTAAATAATAATTGAAAGATATATTGCAACGAGACAAAATATGTAATAATTCAATTACTTGTTATGTTTGATTGATTTAGAAACACAATGGAATTAATTTAAACTAATGCGTTTTGGTTCTGTAACAAATTAATGGTATAGAATGAAGAAAATGAACGAAATAAAACCATTCTATCAATCTACTTCTGGTTATTCTATTTTGTTGTGTTCATGCGTTGACATCTTTTTTTAGCAAAACAAGCCGCAGAAGGAAAATACATCTTACGTTGACATCCCTTAGGCCCAACCTGAGAGACTCCATTCGACTAAAATAACACATTTTTTTTATGGTACCAAAATAACATTGAAAAAGGAAAAAAAATAAGTACAAAAACATGGGAGAATATGAACCAAAACAATGACAATCTAAACCTATAAGCAGACATATGAAATCTATTTTAATTAGTTAAAATCATGTGAATGAAGCTTGGAAGACAGTCCCACCAAGTATAACCCAAAACAAGAGTAGCATAGAAGACTAGACTAATTACACAAGTATTTCTCTCTCTCGAAACATGTGACCAACCAAAAAAACTAATATGCTTAGTAAAATAAACACACATCTATTTTTAAGTTTCCAAGGAATAAGCTGTCATTTTAAGAAATTAACTAACCACCAATTTAAGAAACTTTTTAAAATATCTTGTAGATTAATTTAATTTTATAGGAATAAATATGTTTTCTCTTTTCCTTGAAAATACCATGATTTTTTGTTTTTGTTTCTACAAAAATTTATTTATTTATAATCCTTACGTGAAATAATTTATTAAGCACACCCCTTATATAGGTTTAGTTCTTTTCTCATTCTTATTTGTATGTTGACCCAAAGTTGATTATAAGTAATTAACTTTCCTATGAACTAGTAAAATAAGGTGTTTTTAAACTAATATTTTAAAAATTATTGACTGACTTTCTTATTTTGTGGATGTGTGACTAAGATGCTTTAGGACACGCAAAACTACAAGCCATTGAAAAAAACAAAAGTTCACCTTGTTGCATACGGATGCCTAAAATATCGAGTTGAACAGAATCAGACCCAATTAATCCAAATCCCCATGTAAGTATCCCTTATCCTTTTTTTCATCAACTTGGTTACGCAAAAAGTATAATAGATTATCATAACTTGTCTCCTCTACAGGTCTCTGTAGATTCTTTGACCTATATGTATCTTGGACAAATCAGAATTTCATAGGCATATGCGAGTCACCTTGGATATCCTTTAACTTCCACAGTATCCTACAAGATTTTGTAAAATTATACAACTTTTTTAACATTTATAACAATCTTTTTTATTTAAAAATATGGTGTAATATTTTTCAAATAATTAATCAAGGAGGGTTAGTATAATGTATAATAATATCAACGTATTTTTTTTTTCGAACAATTGAAAGTAAGGAAAAAAAAGTAGAGGAAATGTGTAATTTCACGAAATTTCATAAAAATTCAGTATTTTTTTTTCTTGGATGGCAATTCACACTATGTTAATTTGTAACTAGCAATTAATATCACATTATAGTGATCAACAAAGCCCCCATCACAAGTAACTTCACCTCCTCCAAAATGAACTCTTCAGTTTCTGAGTTGCTGATTTTGAAGAAGTTGGGCATTTGAGGAAAGCTATAAGAATCAAGCAGGTAACTTGATACCCTCCCAGGAGGGACTAGGTTAAATGCAACTTAGACGGCTCTGCAAAAGGTAATCCAGGTTTAGTTTGCTGTGGTGCATGGCATCTTAAGAAACTTCATGGGCTATGCTATTGGATGTTTCATGGCTTCTTTGGGTATTCAGAACTTGTTGTTAGCTGAGATAATGGCCGCGATTTTAGCAATAGATCTTGCGGCATCAAAAGGATGGCAAAATTTATGGCTTGAATTTGATTCAATCCTGGTGGTTCAAGCTTTCTCCAATCACAATCTGGTTCCCTGGTCACTAAAAAATAGGTGGTATAATTGTATAGATTAAACAAAGTTCTATGAATTTTTTAGTTGGTCACATCTTTAGAGAGAGCAACTCTTGTGCAGATGCCTCTCATGTTTTTTCTCTTTCTGATTTCTGTTGGTAGGATCACTCACCTTTTTTTGTTGCAGCAGAAATGAATAGGAATAAAATTGGTTTACCTAACTATAGATTCACATAGTTTCCTTCAACTTGAGTTTTGGTTTTTGTCCCATCAAGCTGCTCGTTTTTTTTTTTTATTATTCCTTTTGGATTATTGAATCTATTTTCTTGGTGAGGGTCTTGGGATCAATTCTTCCGGGATGTCAATCTAGTGGGGATCTTTTGTTTTGTTGTGAAGTCTCCCACCAAGGTTTATTAAAAAAACAACAACCTATAATTCTGTGGAATAGTCAAAGGAAAGAAGAGAAAATTAAACTAAATTTAGATTATTTTAAAATTGAACTTCTGTGATTGTGCATATTTTGTCACTGATTTTTTTTTTAATTTTATCATCCTATTATTCATTTTTTTTATTTCACCGTTCAGTTAAGTCATTGTCAAATGTCTAATAGCGAGATGACATGGTGTGAATGAGTTGGCTACTTACATGCCACGTACGAATAAATATCAAAATGTATTAAAAAAATAGACTTAATTATATATTTTATCACTTAATTATTATTATTTCATAAATTTTATCACCCAATTTTTTTATGTATTTTATTATTATGTTTTTAATTTTTACATCATTTTTCACCCAATTTTTTTTTCTCGCATCTTACCATCACGTTTGTTAACATTCACACATTTTATCAATATTGATAACAAAATGACATTGTTTTGCAAAAAATAACAACAAAACAACATCATTTTTAAACGACATTTTAACACTTTGTTACACATTTAATGAATCTCGATCTAATTTGTTTTTAAATGATTTACAAGTGTAGTGAAGGATGTTATTGTCTCATTTCTCTTTTACCTTTGTTCTTAGATTTCTCTTTTAGCCTTAACTCTCTTTATTTTCTGCCATATACTTAATTATGTTTCCTTAATCTTATGCATTGTCATCATAATTAGGTTCATATATAAGGAGAATTTTATTTGCATCACAAAGTTCTAAAATCCAAATCATCTGTGAATAATCTATTGATCGAGCAAAGTCTTTTGTTAGGCATGCATTATGTATATTCTCACTCACGGTCTTAGTTGTTCCAAGTGAAAGTACATATGTTAAAATTGTTTCAAGTAACTTATCATAAACAACTTCAAGTAGTTAGTTCAAGTTATACGGATTCGATTCTTTCATTTAACATCTTGGATTCGAACTTTGTGGTAAAAAAAATTTGATTAGAAGAAGAACTTAAATTTTTAATATTTAAATTTCTTTTTAATAAAAATTTGGTAATTTTATTCATATGGTTTAAAATCAAATTTTTGATGAGCTAATATTGTTTTAAATCAATTTTTTTCCTTTATTTGAAAATAGTTTTTTTCAAAATTAAATAAACTTATATTTTTCAGAATTTTTTTAATTTTAAAATATTTATTAATAATATTATTTTAAAACAAATAATAATTTTTTATTTTTATTAAGTTTTGTTTAGTGACCAAATATTTCAAATAAAAAATTAAACAATGTAATAATTCATTAAAATAAATATTTTGACATTAAAAAATAATAAAAAAAGTAGAAATTCGATTTTCTAATAAGAAAAATAAATAAATATGTGATCTAGTGTCTAATTTTTCACAATAAAATAACAATATTAAAATTGGTAAAAGATTTTTTAAAGTAAATAAAAGGATAAAAATAATTTTAAATAAATTAATAAAAATAAAATTAAGAAGAAAAAAATTAATAATTTATAAGTTAGTTTATGTATAAGTTAACTTAACTTATAAAATAAGTTATAAACTACTTAAAAATGATTTGTCAAATTAATTAATTTCCGTTATTCGTCATGTGGAAATATTTGACATTATCCTTTAGTCACATTTTCACAAAATATTTCGTTGTAAATTCAATCTCCGAACTTGTAAATTCTATTTGTAAAATTCAATCTCGTCTTTTTCTTTCCCCTCTTTAATTTCCAGAAAATGTTCCAATTTAAATCCATAAGCAATATTGCGAGTGATGCGACATTTAGTCAAAGTTGCACTACCAGGTTTTGCAATTAGTTGTCGCTAATTAAAAATTGGCTAGTCATTGTTTTCCTAAAAAAGGTATGCCTATGTGTCTTTCTCACATGCTCCCCAACATGACTTCGTTTGATTTGGTTTCCGTTCTATTTGTTAACGTAAACGAATAAAATAGGATATGCATGCTATCTCCTCCTGAACTTTAGAAAATTATCAAAAATATTACCAATAAAATATGAACACTTGAAAAGTTAACTTTGGTGCTAGATAAAAAGAAGGGAAGACTGTGGAACTTATCATTGAGTTTATGACTCAAATTGGTTGCACATGGGTTCAACAATGATATTCTTAAACACCCTATAATTATATATAAATAAAATGTCATATAAGTTAGAGTCGGGTAATACTATAATAATCCGCTTGAAATTCATTAACCTTAGCGTATTCCAATTATAGGCCACCGTCAATAACCATATTCTAATTAAATTTTCTTAGGTTAAAGTTAGGCTTCAGATTGGAATACATAAATCATATGTATAGTTCACATACCAACCAGTAAAAAAAAAAAAGTTCACATACCAACATAAGAAAAGGTAGTTCAGATGAAAAATAAACTGTTAATTTATAGGAAAAATTATTTTGTAATTGACTTCGGTAGAATAAAAAAAGAAAAGGTTAAAAAAATGTCATATATGTAACGGAATTTGATATTAGTAAGGAATTACATTGAAAGAGATCAAATAGTTTCATGGCACTAATGATGACAAGTTTTATTAACGATGACATCATTAATTATTTGAGTAAAAAAATCATTATGATTGGGTTTAATTAAAGTTGTCAGTTTATTGTAGAATAAAAAAATCATTACCGAAACATATAAATACACATAATAAAGGAAAAAGTTAAAGGTGTACTCAGTGATTGTGATTTTAACTTTTCAAATGTAAGATTAATTTTTTTCACTTATATGATATTTTTTTTATAATAATATCAAAAACAAAAAATGAAATAATAATTATAATTTATTTTGTAAATTTTTATATTTTTTTAAAACTATTTATTGATTTTTTTTAGTTTGTATAGAACAATTTATATATAACTACAATTATAATAGAATAGAAGAAGTATCTAATTCCAGTGAAGTAATTAAATTAAGTTTTATTATTCTCTGAAGTGTGTATTTGATTTGATGTTGAAGAATTATTTTATTTTTAAATTTTCTTGAATTTGATTTCATTTTAAAGAATAATTCATGATTTATCATGAGTCCCAAAATAATCTCAGTTGAAACAACTTTTAAGTCCAAAATTTTTAACTTATTTTTATAATAAAAACATTATATTAAACATAATAAGATAACTTTAAAATCAATTTAATCAAAATTAGTTTTGCAAAATTAATTTAACTGAAAATGAATTTTGTCAACATTCATCCAAATACATGCCTAAAAATTGATTTCCATTAATTAAAACAAAAGATGGTTTTTTTTTTCTTCATAAAATGAAATCATTTGAGCAGGAGGGCAAAGCATGTTGCCTAAGCATGCAGCCAATTGTAGAATGAGTAGATATTGATCATAGCTCCCACATAATTGATTATTAATGATAAATGTAAGTAGTTTATTCGAAAGATCTTAGCTTCGATGCACTTCTAATGGGACCTAAAAATCATCAAAAAGGAAACAGAATTCCTCCCACCTGCAATGATAATTAGAAATGTGCAACTCATATGACTTTTTTTTTCTTCCCCTAGTTTGGGATGATGAGATCATTAACGAGCAAACTTACAAATAAAATTATATAGCGACTCTAAACATATATCATATTAGATTGTGTGATGACTTTGGACGGTCTCTAATATGATTAGTTCCTTGTTCATGTACAATCTCATGATTTGATAGAAAGGTCACATGCAGCAACTTTGGACTATTCGAAGGGGGGTTATTCGAGTAATTGGATACACTATATTAAATTAAACTCAACTTTGGCCAAACTCAAAACAAATTAAAGCACAACTAATTTAATTGGGGAATAATCATGAAATGGGGTATCTATGAGAACATGCTCATCATGGACCATTTAGATTTCTAATTATATCACCCACTAATTATATAATTCTGTTCAATCATGCCCTCGTCTTCCTCCCATCATTTGAAACTCATTTGTAACAGAGTTTTGAAGTATGGCAGGACCCGTAGAGAGTAAGTGATGGATTTTGTTGCCCTTAATTTGTATCCTTTCATTACCAACTTATTATTAGTTTATTTTTATCCGATTGATTAATTAGAATGCTCACTTGTGACATAAAACAACATCAAATCCACCATAGAAGAGCTTTTACATGTTTGGATAAAGCTTCCAAAGAGAAAATATAAAGAAAAATTAAAAAGGGCACGTGTTGGCATGCCTGGCACTTATTCATAACAAAGGAGGGCATAGATGTAAAATACAATAATGATAGAGGGACAATGAGGGTTTTGGAGAGACAAACCTTTATTATTTAAACCATGTACTCACTCGTTGATTCCTCACACCAAAACAAACACCAAAACTAAAACCAAAGGAGAAAGAAACATCAAGAGAGTCACTGACAACCAACCTTGCATGTCAAGTCCTAACTTCATTCCTTGTTAATTTCTTTCCCTTCCATCCACTTCTCTCTATCTTCTTACTATCTTACCTTACCAAAACAAATTGTTTCGCTTTCATTCACGTCCAAAACTTGAACATGAAACCCTACACGTCATCACCATCATCCTCCAAGTCCAAAAAGAAGCCAACAACTACACAACAAGATCATGAAACAGCATGGGGAGGAAGGTACCTTGGGGTGAGAAGGAGGCCATGGGGAAGGTATGCAGCCGAAATTCGCGACCCTTCCACCAAGGAAAGACATTGGTTGGGCACGTTTGACACCGCAGAAGAGGCCGCCCTAGCATATGATAGGGCGGCCCGCTCCATGCGAGGCTCACGTGCTCGAACCAACTTCGTCTATCCGGACACCACTCCAGGTTCCTCCGTCACCTCCATCCTCTCCCCAGATGAGCAAACCCAAACCCAAATCCACCAGGCCCAAGAAGAGCTCTCCTCTCTATTCAGCCCAAACCCGTTTCCACAACCTGACCCGAACCCTCAATTTTCCTTATGCGGGTTTTCAGGTATCGCCAACACTCCTACATTTTCTGCCACCGAAGAAATTGCCTCATCCGGTGGCTATAGCTATAGTTATGGATACACCGAAGGAGGAACCAGCGTGGAGAGTTCACATTTTAAGCTCTTTGATGATGGTGAAACCCAGCTTCCACCATTGCCACCGGATATCACAAGCTCCATGGGCTATGAAATGGGTAATGGGCTTTATGGAAACGATGTCGGGTTTTCGGATCCAAGTTGCGGTGCTAATGCTACCGGGTCGGGTTACCCGTATTCAGGGTTCGAATCAGGTGATTACGTTGTGCATAGTCCACTCTTTAGTGCAATGCCATCAGTGTCAGATAATGTGGCAACGGGCCATGAGGGTTTTGATTTGGGAAGCTCTTCTTATTTCTTCTGATATTAGAATGAGAGTTCTTCAATTGAGGGAATGTGCATTGCGGATTTGGAATTCGCTTGCTGCAATTTCGTGGTTAATTTGTGTGTTTCTTTTGTTGAGTGTGACTTTGTTTGTAGTTAGTAGTATTATTATGTGTAAAGTACTTATTGCGGTGAGTGTGTTGTGTGTTGTGTTTTGCGAGGAAAGGGGCATATTTTGGTGTGTACTTGGGCTTTGGGGAGTAGAGGCTTGTAATGGGCCCTCTCTTTACGGGGCTTTTTCTTTGCAATGTTGATTTCTTTTTCCTCACAATTTGCTCCATTTGGATTGTTTGCATTTTGCAATCATGACTCACTTGTTGCTTACAAAAATCCAATTATTAGTGAATAATACAAAAACAAATGTCATGAAGAAATAGAGAGACATCAAAACTAAACACCACTAAACTTTTCAAGATATTGAGCGAGATTAAATCAGACAAAGAAGTTGTAACATTTAATTTCCACAACAAATTAAACTCTTTTCAATCTTTATGATGGCACATGGATTCAAGCATTTTATGGCTACTTTTGCATGTCTATCAATCTTCATGATGAGCTACTTGCACTCTATACACTCATAATTAAAAAAAGTACTTAATTTTATACTGATTAACAATAATAGTCGAGTTTCCCTAAAAAAACAATAATAGTTGAGTTAATTTAATTTTCTTAATTTCATTAAAAACTATATTTTCTTAAGTACCCTTAATCACATATATTTGAGATGGTGCTCCGATTTTAGAAATTTTCTTATATTTTAGTCCATCTTGACTTATTTTTTCTGCTTATTATATTTGAGTTAAGAAGGAATACATAGGTTGTAAAAATGTCATATTTAAACTTTCTTCTCGTGTTTAACTCCTAATAATTGATATTTTGTTGAGAATTAGGCTGTAAAAAGAGTTGCTTATAGGCTGTCTTAAGGTGTAATGTAATAAATATTGATAAGTGAATAAAACTATTGATGTAAGAGAAAAAGACTCCCATAAGATTAATTCGATAAAGTGAAAGTTGTGTAGAATAACTTATTATTTTCTTATTATGAAGGGAATAAAAAAACCATTTTGAAAATCAAAATGATTAATAAAAAATTTCTATAAAATTCTAAAATATGTAATGTTTTTTTTTATTGCATCAGAGTCATCACTTTTATAAGTTAAATAATGACTATATTTGGATACAATTTAGACAGTGTTTTTTTTTAATATAATGTACTTTTTTTTACTTTTACTACAGAAAATGAAAAAGAAAGAAACTATAACTTTCAAAATAAAAATGCTTTTTTTCCGTCTTTTAATGAAATCTAAACATAACTAAATTGATAAGTTATCTCAACTTCAAGGATCATATTGGTGCTTTTTCTTCTAATATTTATATGGTACCAAGTTCAGAATCCAAACGAATGCTCCACTTGGATTAGAAATGAAAAAAGTTTAAATAGGTAGCATTATCAATATAAAAAAATTGACTGATTAATTTTTTTAATTACAAATTTTTGTAGATGAATGACCCAATTGCAATTTTTTTAATTTGAAAACCTAAGTAAAAATTTCCAAATAATTGACTGATTTTTTTTAAAAAATAGTTAAATTGACAAAAAGAAACACTCGATATTATTTTTACCTAAATTATTTTTTCTTTAAAAATAAGTTATTTGTATAAGTAATATTGAATTTAGTTCTTTAAATAAGATCTTAAATTCTAGTTTTGTAGATAAAGAAAATAATTGAAATGAAAATCCCATTAAAAATGATCAATCAAATTTCTATAAAAAAAATTATTAACAAATTTAATAAAAATTTCACACCCATATTACCTTACAAGAATATTATTGGTTCATTTAAACAATCCATGCATGCAAATATTGTGAGGAACAAACATCCGTCTGAAATCAACACGTGGTGTTGAATCCTGCACGAGCGCGAGATGGAAGATATGGAATGATAGAGAGAGAGGCATATGGTTTCTCTCATTCACTTTCTCTCTATCTCAAATGGAACTCGAATCTGCAGTTTCAGCTTCTCAGAAGAATCCCTCTCAGGTAGTTAAATAGCGTTCTTGCAATTGCGTTTATGATATATTTTTTTTATAGTTTTATTTTACAACCAGTTTTTCTCATTTCCTTTTTGTGAATTGCAAATAGTCTATCATTTTCTGACATAGGTTTTTCTGTACCAAAATTAACTAGGTTTTGCTACATGAATATAAAATTAAAAATCTTGTTATACAGAGATTTGGACAGTGTTTTACTTACTTACACAATAATGAACATGTGTTAAGTCAATTTTGTTTATGTTTGCGTGTGTTTGTATTTTTTTTCCTGTCAATCTTGTGATTCAAGATTCATCCTCTTTTGCTTTACTTCACTTCAACCTTTTTGTCGATTTTGTTTAAGAATGTTGTTTAATGTTTATTCTTTTTCTTCAAACCTTAGTCCATTTATTTGTGTCGTTGAAGTTTGAACTTCAATGGAGATCAGTGGGATTCCAATAATTTGCCATGGTAGCATATAAATTTCTTTAGGAGCAGAGTAGAAAGCTAGACACCCCTGTTTTGATGAGATAAATAGGACATATGTGTAATTGTGATATCCAAATTAAGGGAACCAACGCGCTTAACTGTTTAAGTTATCTTTTTATTTTAAATTTCTATGTGATAATGGATCATGTTCATATTTCTTTATTTTTTGGGTTCATTTGTCAACTTATATTGAGTATGCGATTCATCTTTTCTTCCTTTATTTTTAAGTTAAGAAAACTTGTCAGTATTGACTCCTTTGGATTTCCTCAATTGTATCTTGAAATGCAATATTTTGATAATGTTGCCCATTGTTTTCTTTTGCAAGTATTATTCGCTTGATTAGTGAAAATTCAATGACTTACATAAAAAAAAAATTGATGCTTGCAGTTGTCATGGGTAAATCTATCTAAAGATTTATTGTTAGCATATCAAAGCTTCGGTGTAGTGTATGGAGACCTAAGCACATCACCTCTCTATGATTATACAAGCACTTCATCAGGAAAGTTACAGAGCCACCATAATGAAGAAGTTATCTTTGGGATTTTTTCGTTGATTTTCTGGACCCTCACATTAATACCGTTGCTTAAATATGTAGTCATCATATTAAACACTGATGATAATGGTGAAGGTATTCCAATCAAACCTATTTTTCTTTTAATTTGTTTAATTTCTAGTGGAAAGGTTATCAACTATACCTGTGATTATGATACACTGTTGTTAGGTGGGACATTCGCTCTTTATTCGCTGCTCTGTAGGCACGCAAAAATTAGCTTACTCCCTAATCAACAAGCAGCTGATGAGGAGCTGTCAAGCTACAAAAATAGTCCCTCATCAGAGGCTGCGGCATCATCTTCATTGAAGAGGTTTTTGGAGAATCATAGAAGTTTAAAAACAGCCCTGTTGGTTGTGGTGTTGCTTGGTGCTTGCATGGTCATAGGTAATGGTGTGTTTTCTCCAGCAATTTCAAGTAAGATACTTTTGTAATTGAAAATTAGGTGTCATTTTAGAGTAATCCTAGTGTTCAATTTAAATACTTTGTTCAATTTACCCATACTCCTCTATGTTTTCTTGAATGAATTAGAAGTTGAACTAGAAATTAAATTTAGAATTTTTCATGTATGTTAATGTTACAATCATTGAAGAGCCTTTAATAGATCATTTTAATTTATTTATTTTTTGCATTGTTTGCTATAACTATAGAATTTGAGCGTGTCTGGATCCTGGGTATTTAATGCAAGAAGTTAACCTCTCAACCTGTTGATTTTATGAAAGAACTAAAAGCTAATCTAGTAAAATTGATTTAGGAAATTTCCACTCGTGCTGGAATGTTTCACCGTTGTCTTTAGTAGAATAATACACAACTTCTTTGGTTTGTTTATTGTTGCTGAACCAAATTGAAACTCAAGTAATAACATCAATTTTTCAACTTTTTACAAAAGAATTCCCTTGCTTCTAATGAGAAATTGTCACCTGCCCACTTACCCTGCACTTCTAGCAGCAGTATCAGGAGTTCGTTACCAAAACAAAATTCACTGATGGTGAGTCAATTTTCGTTTGTAAAAATACTGCAGTTCTTAGTTATCATAGCTTGTGCAATCCAAAGGGCCTTAATACTATATTACCAAAGATGTTTCATGTTGTTTCCAGTTGAAGTTGTCCTGATAGCATGTGTCATATTGGTTGGCCTATTTGCTCTCCAACATTATGGCACACACAAAGTTGCATTTGTGTTTGCACCTGTAGTAATAATCTGGCTTTTATCCATTTTTTCTATCGGGCTTTACAATATAATATATTGGAATCCAAAAATATTCCATGCTATATCCCCACACTATTTAATCAAGTTCTTTATCAAGACTGGTATAGAAGGTTGGATTTCTCTTGGAGGGGTGCTTCTGTGTATTACTGGTATGTCTGCTCTGAACCTACCAGAAGTTATATCCATTTTCTATTTTATAAATTTAATTTATCTTTGACTAACTAAAAGCTCAGATTTTAACTACAAAATAGTAAGTTTAATAACTCTTGACAGTTGTCTCACCAGGAACTGAAGCTATGTTTGCGGATATTGGTCATTTTACTACATTGTCAATAAGGGTGAGCTAATAGCTTGACTAAATTTTGTACATCAGATTTATCCTAGTCTTGGTAACAATTATTAATTTCTAGGAAGATACTAATTATTATTGTACTTCAATTGCAATGTGTTTACCTGGGATTTTCTTATAACATTTTTCTTCCATGCACAGCTGACCTTTGCCTTTGTTATATACCCTTGTTTGGTAGTGCAATACATGGGCCAAGCAGCTTTTTTGTCAAAAACCTTAACTCTGTTCATAATAGTTTTTATGACTCTATACCTGGTTAGTTCTTCTGAGTCTCTGACTTCTTCGTACTGATCATGGTTTTTAAACTTCAGAAATATGGTTTAATTTGTTAGTGTTTTTGCTTGTCCAACAGAACCTATACTTTGGCCGGTTTCTGTTATTGCCACCCTTGCAGCTATTGTTGGAAGTCAAGCTTTTATTACTGCCACTTTCTCCATCATCAAGCAGTGCCTTGTACTTGGTTGCTTTCCACGTGTCAAAATTGTACACACCTCAAAGCATATGTTTGGACAAATCTACATCCCAGAAATCAACTGGATACTTATGATCTTGACCCTTGCTGTAACCATTAGATTTCAGGACACAACCTTAATAGGAAATGCTTATGGTAATTTATTCATTTTTGAAACAGACCGTGTATTCGTGTTTATGTGTATGTGTGTAGCATTGGTTTGTAGTATTTTGGAGACAATTTGGTCTTTATTTGGATGAGTGCACTGTCTCTTTAATTGGGTAATTTGATCAATAGTTCAAATCAATAAAATGCCAAAACAGACGGTTAATGATTTTCAAGTACATGAACTAGCTTGAGGGTGTGAAAGTAGGCAGATAAAAATAAAGAAAACTTAAGGTTCATAAAGTTACTTTGTATTACACCTGAGGTTTCTGTTTCGGTAAATCGGTAAATCCAACTTAAAATATGTTCCCTTTTGCTGTTAGTGATTTTGAGAAATGGCAGTTTGATTGTTAGTTTTGCATTGCTATGTGCGCACACTTACAAGTGCTCAGGTTTCTTATCTAGGAGTTTTCCTATTTAGACTAGAGAAGATGAATATGCATCTTTTAAACTACTATGGTACTGGGCTGGTAACATTGCCTGTTGCACATATTTTTGTGCTTCAATAAAGGCAACAAATAGAGGGTTTCTCCAACTTGAATTAAATCGACAATGTTCTATTTATCTTATTTGTTAATGTTTTTGTTTTTTCATATTTGGTTTACAGGCCTTGCTTGTATGACGGTTATGTTTGTGACCACATTTCTGATGGCACTAGTCATAATGTTTGTCTGGCAGAAAAGCATTCTGATTGCTACAATATTTCTTCTGTTCTTTTGGGTGATAGAGGGTATATGTCTATCTGCAGCATTGATAAAAGTGTTTCAAGGAGGATGGGTTCCTCTTGTCTTGTCTTTTATCTTCATGCTTGTTATGTATGTATGGCATTATGGTACTTGTACCAAGTACAACTACGATCTATGCAACAAAGTTTCATTGAAATGGTTACTGGCTTTGGACCCTAGCCTTGGTGTTGCCCGTGTCTCCGGGATTGGTCTCATCTACACAGAACTTGCAACATGAATACCTGCAATATTTTCCCACTTTGTAACTAACCTCCCTGCATTTCACATGGTGCTGGTCTTTGTTTGTGTGAAAACAGTTCCTGTTCCACATGTATCAACAAAAGAACGTTTCCTAATTGAGCGAGTTTGTCCGAGACCATATCGAATGTACAGGTGCACTGTCAGATATGGATACAAGGAGATTAGAAGGGATGATAGAGACTTTGACAACCATATCATACGATGTATAGCGGAGTTTATCCAAATGGAGGCGCAGGAATTACAACTCCCGTTTTCTGAAACTTCTTCATTCGATGGAGGGACGGCTATTATAAGTGTTAGAAGCTTCGAATCAGTTTCAAGTAGGACTGTGTCTGAGAATGAAGATGTTGGTGTGGAAAACAACACTGCTAGTGGTAGATCTTTCTCCCGACGACAATCGATTTCCACTTATGACAAAGAAAACCCACATTCAAGAAGGCGCCACGTTAGTTTCTGGATGCCTAATGATGCTGCACTGGATTATGAAGTTAAGCAGGAGCTTCTTGATTTAGCTCAAGCTATGGAGGCTGGGTTTGCATATATAATGGGGCAGTATGTAGCACTGACGGACACTCGATATGTGATACGATACGATTTAATTCTCCTATACGTTAATCTTAAAAAATTATGGATTTAGACAGGTTGGGACACATTTTAATATTAAATAATATTTTTAATTTATATAGTGTATATTTCATTTAATATTCAATAATTTTAAAAAAAAATTAAACTAAACTAATAATACCCATCAATGTAACTAAAAAAAAAATTCAAAGAGGCTCCATTTCAATTTTTAATTTTTAAAGATAAAAAATAAATAACTCATATTATTATTAAGAAAAAGCAAAAAAATAGAATATTCAATTATTTATAGACAAACATAAAATATGGAGAAAGCACGAGCCATAAGATTTAGTCCCAAACATACATATATTTTAATGAGTAATTAGAATGGGAATATAAATTAACTTTTCGGTATAAACCATAAGATTCAATCCCAAACCTATAATATTTATATTGGAGGGCTATAAACCTTAATATTTATACTTTTTGGTATTAAAATAAAGATGCAGGAGAGAAGATAAACATTACCAAAATAGAGAGCAAACGTGCAGGGAACCAAAAATAGAGAGAGAGAGAGATGAGATGAGATCAGAGAGAAGCCAACGAGCAACGACGAGGAAGGGTTGACGGGCGATTGTAGTGAAGCGAACCACGGGCCAACAGGTGATGGCAATGAAGTGAACGATGGCCGACAGGCGACGACAGTGAGAAGCGTGTCGCAACGGGTGACGGGCGACGGCTGACAAGTGGAGAAGCAAGGTCGCGACTCGTGAAGAAGAAAAAATGATCAAAAAGCAAACCTATCAGATATAAAGGTGAGATTTTTTTTACGAAAATTTCCTTTGACAGTGTTCGACACCGTTAAAGTCGCGTGTAAAAACCGGTCAATGCATCGGAGTTATTGACCGTGTGTCGACGTGTTGAATCGTGTCGGACTCGATACGGCCTCTATTTCAACGTTTCAACGTGTCTGTGCTTCCTAAATGGGGCACACAGATGTGAAGGCAAGGAAATCATCCTCATTCTTGAAAAGGCTTGTGATCAATGTCGGGTATGCATTTCTTCGAACGAATTGCAGGGGTCCAGCCGTGGCTCTTAACATTCCTCACATCAGTCTCATTGAAGTTGGAATGATATATTATGTGTAGTTGGTGGAAGTAATCATAGTAGGACTTATAATTAATTAGTCAAGATCACCAACAGTTCAACAAGAACTACAGGTGCAAAAATTTTAGTTACATTTTGTTTCATTATTTAATGCATGTAAATTGTTTTTGATGGTGAGGATTTCTGGCAGTTAAAAATTCAAGTCCAAAGAACCCAATCCGTATAATCTGTGTAGGCATCATCAACTTGTTACTAACATGTGAGGATCCAATCCTTTAGGAATTCATAATCATTCGTCTCGTACCAAATTTCAAAACACTACAAATAAATAGAGGTATATTTCAACATTCAACAATTTATGATCCACACTAGTATAACAAAAAGAAAAACGGTGAAAAGAAAATCAATCTGTTCCATTAGAAATCTCTGCCACGAATGTGAAGTCCCTAAACCAATGCTGGTTATAGATGTGCAATAATTGAGGAAAATAAAATCATCATAACAATTCCAGTAGACATGTGCACCAATTTTGTTGCTGAGTTTCGATCTGAGTTCGTCGGACCAGGTGAACCTGAAATAAGACATACGCACATAATTTATTTCACTAGAAAATCCCTTGTTAATAATAATTATAATATTTTCAACTTACTCTTTATTATTATCTCCTTTTCATAAGTATTGATATTTTAAGAGTTTGATAAATATTTATGGTCAGTATAAAACTAATTACATTATCAATCAATAAAAATATGACTTTTTAGATAATTATTGTAAAAATAATAAATTTTTTATACATAATTTACAATTAGATAATAATGTAAAACTATTTTAAATTATTGATACATAATTATTTTCTCTTATGTTCTAATCTTCTTTTATGTATCCCGTAATATCTTCATACTAGGGATACAGGCAATAAGGATCAACATATTAATAAAGACATTTTAGTTTAATTATAATAATATTTTATATTTATTAAATATTCCCTAATCACTGTACATTAGCCTTAAATATAAATAATTATAAAAAGGTGATAATAATAGTTAAAATTTATTGAAAAAATGACACACAAATTTGTAATCTTTAGAAGATACCAACAAATAATATCGAATTTATTTAAAAGATTGTGTTAAAAATGTATTATTAACATTTTTCAGTGAATACAGAAGTATTAGAAGGAAAACATACTTGTGAGGCAGGACAATGGATTGACATGTTGGCCACATCTACCAGGCAATTGCTGAGCCTCATTGATATTAATGCCAGCTTGTTCTGCTTGCCTTGTGCCTCTGTTGCTCACCAAGCTACATAGGCATTCTGCATCTGATTCAATCACAGATTTAAGTGGTTCACAGCAACTACTAGGTGGGTCTTCAGTGCCATTGAGGTAGTTTAGGCAAGGTGAAAGCTTATTAAGGCAAGAGCTATCTTGAGCACTTCCTCTTGGAATACATGTTAATAGGACAAGAAATGCAATGCAGCAAAGTGCCCTCAAAATGGTTTCCATTTTCGTTGTTGGTGATGGTTATAGTATATCTATGCCCTTAGTGCCATTATGCTTAATATTTATACGTGAAGAAATAAGAATGAAGTGTAACAATTAACTAGAGAGGGAGAAAAATAGTGATTTGAAAGTAATTGTTAATTAAGAGTTGGTGATCAAACTTATTGCCGAACTGGTTGACCGACCCTTTTGGCCTTTGTTGTTCATTTTGTGGAAGGTTTTGAATGTGTGGCTCAGAGTTAATAGGAAGGTGCCGCGGGTAATATGACAGTTGGACAGGTGAAGCTACTTTCATTCTCAAAGTTCATACATTCAAAGAAAAGGGGTTAGGTGAAGCTTTGTCCCCTGTTTCTATAAAGACTAAATAGCTAAATTCATAACTTTTAATATCTGTAGTCTATAGTGTATAACAGGTCATTTATCTTTCATCTTAACTATTTTTTTACTTTGCATAAATTTACATGTATTATGTATTATTTATTGAAGATAATTTTATTTAAGTAAGATAATAACTATTATAAGAAGTAAAAAAATTTCTTTGAATATTTAACATTATTATATAACTAATACTCTCATTTAATTTAAGAATGTGTTACACATATAAAGATTAAATTAAAAATACGCTATAGGTACAAGGACTAAATTAAGAATGTATTATATGTATAAAGATTAAATTAAAAAAATACTTAAAAATATAGGATCGTTTCATTGGATGCCATGATGACAAATACCACACCGGTAAAGTTGACAATGAACTAATTTAATAATTTTATAAAAATAAAAACTAAAAAAAAGTTGCAACATATATGTAAACTAAATTACATCACGAATCGTTTACCAAAAAAAAAAAAAGTTACATCACGAATCACTTTGTTACTGGTTCATGCTAAGTAACCCTTCACCTTTAATCATATCAAACTTCAGAACAGTGAAAGTGAAGGGATCTTTATTCCTTGCCTGCAATTTACTCATGGGACGTGAGGAAGTAAAGTTTATTCAGATTCAAAAACTAAGCCAATATAAACCACAAACCTTATCCATTTACTTGAGCAAATTAAAGCCTTATTACTGACCTGGCCTCTGCCAACTACACCCAAAGAGTCAAACACCAACCCACCAATTAATCATTCCTTCAAGCATTATCTCACAATGACTTCAAACCTCACCATTGAACAAAGGCTCGAGCAGCTGCAAAAGGCAAAGGATATAGCACAACCCCAACCACCCAAAAAGGCCAAAATCCAACGGGTAGCACATCATTTCCGAGACCGAAAGCATTTCACCAAGCATTACGTGCCGAAACTGATCTCATTGGGTCCCATCCATCATGGTGCTCAAAAACTGCAGCTGGGAGAGCAGTACAAGCAAAGGTGGGCAGCGAGGTACATCCACAGCACTGAACAAACCTCACAAGCTCTACACGAAAGGGTTGTGAAGGATTTTGAAAACCAGAAGAACTTGTTTGACAATGACCTTTTAATAGAGTCAGCCAAAGAGTAAGTGAGACTGTATGATATGCTTTTTTGTTGATAGGTTTAAATATTTTTTTAGTTTTCAATTTGGTAATTATAGCAATTTGGTAATTAAGAGTTTAAAACATGTCAATCTTGATCTTTATAGTTGCATTGTTCAATTAAATTTGGACATAATTGTGAAATCAACTATATGTCGTCGTTTTATCAATCATAACATATTATTGGTCATTGAACTTCTTTCCTTTGACCTTGACGACATATTACTCATTCTACTGTTCATCGGCAATAACCTTTTACAATCACAATCAAGCCCCACTCAAATTAATTGTCACAGACTGAACACAAGAATCACAACTCCACCAATGCCGCTCATGGCATTGCAGGTGAAGATCCACACCTTTTAGGGATTCTTCTCTAAGATTGTGTTTGATATAGGGAGGGAGAAGAGAAATCTTGTGGAATCCATTCGTCACAAATGCGCCCTGCTCGAAACTCAAGCTCCCTGGAAAGTCATGTCTACAAAATTCCACAGTAAAAAGTCGCTGTCATTGATCGAACAAACAAATGACATTAACGGCGATTTCACAGCGAGGGCCAAATTGAAAAGAAAAAAAAACAAAAAGAAAACGTGATAAAAATCAAATTTGCATGTTTTAAACTGTATGTACCAACTTGAAAATTAAGGGTCAAAAGGGTATGTAAATCTTGTTAATATATACAACTTGTTAATATATATAGAAACTAATTAAAAGTATATAATTTTTTTACGGCTAAGCCAAAAATTGGAACTTTAATCACCGGTGGTGTCTTTTCAGGTATGAGAAGCAAGGCTTCACAACCAAGGAAGAAAAGATTCAGTGGATGCTGTTCGTGGACGGGTGTGCCCTTCTGCAAATTCTGAAACATGCAAAGCTTGACGCACCGGAGGAAATGAAAGTCAAGGTCGACCAACTGGTTCTGGTGATGGGGGACGTGCTCTTGTTAGAGAACCAGCTTCCGTTCTCTTTGCTGAAACTGTTATGGAAAGAAAACGACGAGAGAAGGTTGATGGAAACCATGAAAGATTTTCTTCGGTGTCATCATTGGGCCACCAAAGAAGACAGTATCAACATAGAAAAGTTCCCAGAACCTACTCATCTTCTTGATCTTCAGCTGTCTATCATCCTCTATGTTCCTAACAATGGAAAACAGACTCAAAATGATGATAATCAAAATCAAGCCACTAACAAGCAGAATGAGGCTCAAAATGATCTAAACATAAACATGCCCAACATGGGAAATCCGACTCCAAATGAAAACTCCGATGACATGGTAACATACAGGTACCATTTTTCTTCTCTGTATACTATATCAAGACTTATTTTTCTATTTGTTTCACCTTTTAATAGATAGATGAATAGATAGATATATAGAGAGAATTAAGTTTTTGCAAGAATAACTAATAGTTACTGATTGTCTGATTCCCATAACTTTATATTTTCTTGTTATCTAACTGTTACAGGCAAGTTACTCCTTATACATTACAAAATAAAAATAAAAATAAATGGTTAGAATGACTAGAGTTGAACAAGTGTTTATTCTTAAAAATATAATTATCTTTCATTTTTTAGTTATTATTATTAGAATTTTAAAATTTGAAAAATATTCTTTCATTACTATTTATTACGGATGTAATTATCTTGCTTGCATATTACCTTGACTTTACTTTCAGGAATTAACGTAACACTGTTTTACCATTTTAGGAACTAAAATTGTAGTTTACTCGAACTAGTCGTCAACTTGTGCCTGATGCATGTGTACATTAAAAAATATTTTATATATGTGAGTATTTTTTATCTTTTTATAAAAAATAAGATAAGTATTATAATTGTGGATAAGATTTTGAAAATTTACAATGGTATATTATGCTTTTAATTTAAATATTTTTTTTTAGTTGCTTATAATTTGTGGGGTCAAATAAAAAATTATTTTACGTAACACAAATTATTTAGTTTCTACAGTTTAAAATAACTTGAATTAGAAAATATAATGCGTACGTGGGTGTGGGCGTGCATGGGTTATTAATTAAGTGAGCTGCAATGATAATTTTTAATGAATAAATTTTAGTATGTATCACCTCAAGCATAAGACTTGTTTGTATCTAAACCCTACATTGAAAATAACATAAATTTTACTAGTAGTAGCATAATAGATTAAAAAATGAGTTTAACGTGTATATATATTAAGTCATTTAATTATAAATTATTATTTAAATTATTTTAAGATAATTATTTTAAAATTTAGCAAACTTACAATATATGATATATTGTGATTGAATGAGTTTGTAAAAAATTTTACATTGTTGCATAATACTTTTTCTCTTAAAAAATAACCATTAAGTTTCTTTTAAAAATTAATATCTTTGGTATAATTTTCTTGAATGACTATTGTGAATTACATAATACAATATATTGACTAATTATTTATCTCAATCTTTCATCAATTTTACAGGAACATAAAGGAGTTAAAAGAAGCAGGGATTCGATTGAAGTCAAGCAAGACACGTAGGCCAAGAGACGTATCATTCTCCTATGGTTGGATCTGTTCGGAATTAAAGCTTCCTGAGATTGTTGTGGATGACACAACAGCTGCTACTGTGCTAAACCTAATAGCATATGAGATGTGTCCTGATTTTGAGAACGACTATGGGATTTGCTCTTATGTGTCCTTCTTGGACTCACTCATAGACCACCCAGATGACGTGAAGGCATTGAGATCAAAACAGATTTTGCTCAATTCATTAGGGAGTGATGAGGAAGTGGCCAACCTCTTCAATACCCTAAGCAATGACTTGGTGCCTGATATGGGGAAATATGCTGATGTTAGAAATGAAATTGAGAAGTATTACAGTAATAAGTGTAGGACTTGGCTGGCTCTAGGGTATCATACCTATTTCAGCAACCCTTGGGCTATGATTGCATTCTTTGCTGCAGTTCTGGGCCTTGCCCTAACTTTTGTCCAAACGTGGTATACTATTCACCCGCCAAAATAACTACACTATACAGTCTTGAGAAAAATAATGTAATAATAATAATAATATTAATAATCATACAGTAATATGTTTGTGTGTGATTCACTGTGTCACTGCCACAAATAAATTAATTTGTTGTTGTTTTTTGTATTGTTGGAATTTTGTAAATAGAAAAATTGTTGAATAAAGGTTTTGATGTAATTTGATAACTAATTATGTTCATGCATGGTAATCAATATATATGTTTCGCTTTTTGTTAGAAGTGGCGGCTTTCGTACAATTTGAGTGGTTATGGAATCATTTTATTTGGATTAGTTTATCTCTTAGCGAATTTCCATTTTCCTTTAATTTTCGTAAGAGAATTTTTAAAGCTTTTACAACTTGAAGGTTGTTGAAATTGAGGTTGATTCAACGTTGGTCTCTGCAGATAGCTCTAACCTGTGTGTGTGGTACGGTACTATTGGTGGTATATAAAAAAAAAGTAGAAACGATCGTGTACGCTTGTGTGAGGATGTGGTCACGAAAAAGATGTTCCCTTTGCTGGTGTGAATGACTGGTGAACTAATTAAAATGTGAGAGGTTCCTGTGGAAGGTGGTCCCCTCGAGATTATTGGCGTAAACAATACATGAAAAAAAAGGATAAAAACCTAGAAATGATAAAGTGAGTTATAACTGATCATCTCACTCAAATTAATTAACTCGTTATGTTTCAAAAAACATTAAGTTTAGTCAAGTTAATTAGCTCACTTTTTGATAAGTAAAAATAACATATTCATGTTTGATTTACTAAAAATGGCGACTGTAACTAAGAAGTCTAAAATTAGTTCAAAAATTCAAGATAAATATATATATATAAGATTTAATAATGATGATGTCAGTGATAATTTTATATTTATTTCCTCGAAAGTTACAATTAAATGACATATATTTACGATTTTATTAGGGCATTATTCAATAACTACCATTCTATTTCTATAAATAAATATCTTATCATAAATTCTCCGCGGATATTACCTCTAATGGTATTATTATTTCTATTTTAAAAGATATAAACTAAATTATCATTATAATAATTATTATTAATTCAGTGCAACTAATTAATTATTAACAAATAAATTATGTTTTCTTACCTATTCTAATTCATATATAATATTATAATTCATTTTTATTACTAAATAAAAATATTTATTATACTACCCTACGTACCTAAAATCTTGTATAATTGATTGTCAGAAATTTATAAATTTTGACTCTAATTGTTATATAATATTATAATTTACTTTTATTAATAAATAAAATCTTATATAACTGATTAGTAAAAAAAAAATATGATTTATTGATTAATTCAACTATTAACAAATTTACCTTTACCTAAAATAGTATATAATATATTTCTCTAATATTATTTCCATTTTTAAAGATATAAACTAAATTATTATTATTAATTCAGTGTAACTAAATTATTAATAAATAAATTATCTAAAATCTTATATAATTGATATTTCAAAAATATATAATTGATTGATTATAATAAATATTAATGATAATTATAATATCAGTTTTTAATTAATTATGATAATTGTGCTTCATTCAGTAACGCGATTCATTCAGCGGAAATTAATCAAATAAAGGAGGAGCTTCGTCAATCAAAGGAGGCGTTGCATCAATCAACGGAACAAATGCGAGTATTTCAATCAGTTGTGCTTCAATTTCTACCTCCTGAAGCGCGCAACATTATGCAGCAGCAACAGCAATAGCAACAACACAATGATGAATCACATGACCAACAGCAACAAAACAATGATCAACAATCAGATGACCAGCAACAACAACTTGATGACCAGCAAAGACGTTCAGGCAATGACTATTTTGATTATTGACTTATAAACACAATTAGTATTGACATATCAAACATTGTGTTTTTATTTTAATTTGATTTCAAAGTTAAGACAATTTGCTTAAACATTTGCTTTTGATGTATGAATTGGAGTCTTAATATAATTATATTATGTGTTAATTTTTAAAATGATGTTAAGTTTTATAAATAATACAAAAATTTATTCATAAAACAAATTAAAAGCAATATTTTTGAACATAAATTACCGACAGATATTTTCGTCGCTAATTTCCGACGGATCATTCCGTGGGAAAATACCGACGGAAATATCCGTGGAAAATTTCCGACGGATCATTCCGTGGGAAAATACCGACGGAAATATCCGTCGGAAATTTCCGAAGGAATTATCCGTGGAAAATTACCGACGGATCATTCGGTGGGAAAATACCGACGGAAATATCCGTGGGAAAATACCGACAGAAATATCCGTAAAAAATTACCCACGGATATTTACCGACGGATTTTTCCACCGGAAATTTCCGACCGACAGAAAAAATCCGTCGGTTAAATTTCCAACGACCGTTTTACCGACTGATTTTTGTCCGTCGGAAATCCGTCGGAAAATTAAAATTACCGACGGATTTTTTACATTACCGACGGATTTCTTCCGTCGGAAATTCCCTTTTTTTTGTAGTGTAATTATGATAATTGTTAGCAAATCAATTCACTAAATTTAAAAATGATATTTCTATCATAATTACATTTAATTATAGTAATTGCAATTAATTATGTTAAATATCATATGGTCAACCTCATCTAAAAATACTACATGCGTATCTCTGTTTTTTTATTGTTTGCAATGTTTCTTTCTAGATATGCTATCATTTTTATTCTTTTTTACTTGGTTTTAATGAAGGGATAAATGCAAACAAGAAACACGTATTATCTAAGTGTCGCAACGTGGTAATCAAGACGATAAAAAAAATATAAAAAAGTTTTCCAAAAAAGAAAAATTAGAGGAGTACACTAACATTTATTTAAGGAAAACTTACAAAAAATTAAGAAAGATAAGGAATAATGGTCTACGATTTGAGAGAAAAAGAGTTCGAGAGTCATTTAGGCACGGGGAAGGTGTTAGCATCCCACGTGTTTGTCATAAAGACGACAACCTTTAATTGAATGTGTTAAATAGGGTGACTTCTTAACAATTTAACTGTCCTTGTGAACATGAATTATGATTGTTATATTTTTGTTTAATCAGAAAAAGAAAGAAAATTTTTATTTTTTAGAAAAAAAGAGGATTTTATATTATTTTTTTAGTTTTTTAGGTCGATAAGGGAGTTTGCCCTTACTTCTATGTATCTCCTAGTGCAATGAGGAAGTCAGACTTTCATAGTTCTTTGATAGAAAATAGCTTGTGCGTTGGGTTGATTTTATTTTTTTAAAAGATTTGTTTTAATTGAGTAAAAAAGAATCGTTAAGGCATTTGACCTTGAAATGACGTTGAATTTTTAAGAAAAAGCAGAGATAATCACTTAAGGCATTGGATCTTGAAGCAATCTCGAATAATGTATAATTTTTGTGGAGGAAACAAAAAAAGAGAATTGAGTGACTGGATTTTTGGTAAATTCTGTGAAATCAAGCAAATTGGAGACCCAACATGATATTAACAAAGTTTATTCACACGTTATTAAAACACCACCAAGCAAGTCGAAGATCTAGCATGGAGTACACAAAACGTAATCGTGTACTAAAGAATACAAAGCGGAATTGATAAAATAAATGAATAATTCACATAGCACATAATTAAATAAATCAAATGAGAATAGAAAGGAATAAAATAGAAGTGGGGAGTACACTTAGTAATTAAGAATGCGGGATTGAAACATGAGAGAAATAAAATAAGTTATAGGATATTTACAACATAATATTAAATAAACTAGCAAATTAGGCAATAATCAAACTTAATTGAAGAATAAAATAAACAATAGAGACAAATAGAAAACTAAATAAAAAAAATTGTCTACTAATTAACTTATTTATTATTCTTTTGTTTCTGAAGGTCAAAGTCAAAGGGTTGATCCTAACTTGATCAACACTGATGGAGTGCTAACATGACAGGCCTGATCACCAGCCTAATTCGAACTTTACAAGAAAACATGGCAGACCTAAAAGGTAAAGGTGTATGTGTAAAATTGGGAGTGTAAATAGTTGTAATTTTGTTTTTTTTGATGGGGTTGGAACTGGGTCAGAGCGAACTGGCCCAATCCACAAGTAAGCACCAGGGTTAGAAAATCATAGGTGTCTACACTCCAAAACGATGTGAGGAAGGGGCCACAACCACAAAGGGTGGCAAGGGCCTCTGATGCCACCAGTAGGGCCTGGCGGCATGACCTGACCTTGGGGTCACAATGGCAGTGGCGGTGGCACGGTGATGGTGGTAGCATGGGTAGGGCCTCGCTGGGGATGGTAAAAAATCAAAAACGATATGCGATGGAAAGAAGATGAAGGAGGAACATCCCATGTGACCTCGAGGCACTATGACATGGTTGGAGATTGAGGTGACAGTGTGAAGGTGACTTGTAAGGCTCTCGTTGACGACCAAGGTGCCCACCGGCTAGATGAAAAGGAACAAATCAAAATCGAAAAAGAAACGAAAGTGAAGAAGAAAGAATGAAAGAGGATGAAATAGTGAGGGAATGAGAGGGGGGGGGGTACCTGGGAGACCCCTGTCCCTTCTCTGACAGTGATGCCAAATGGCACTACTGGATTTGGTAGTCCTCACACTCTAGGATCCGTGCCCCCTCTTTCGTAATTAATGCAGACACTCCCTTCCTTGTACTGTTGAAGGTCCATTAGGTTCCTTTGGGGCTTCTCCTCTCTTTTCACTACTACTCTTTTTTTTTTCCTTCTTTTTTTGTTAAATATTTTTTTGAGACCGGGCCAGAATTAGGATTTGACATTAAGGTGATGTTTTTTAATCTTTTAAAAAAAATTGATTTTTTTTAAATATTAAGTCTAATAGTTTTCATTTTTTACTTCTATTTTTTATTTTGTTTCATGTTTTTTAAATATTTCTCTTTTTTCATTAGAAAAAGAATAACTCAACATTGATTTATATTTTAAAGAAAACTATTTTGATAGTTGAATAAAACTATTGATGTAAGAGAAAAAAAACTAACATAAGATTAATGTCGATAAAATGAAAGTTGTATAGAATAATTTATTATTTTTTTATTATGACTAGAATAAAAAAATAATTTTGAAATCAAAATAATTAATAAAAAATTTCTATGAAATTCTAAAGACTGTAATATGTTTTTTATTGAATCGGAGCCATCATATTTATAATTTAAATAACTACGACTATATTTAGATACAAGTTAGACCGTGTTTTTTTAATATAATGTACATATTTTTTTACTTTTACTACAGAAAAAAAAGAAAGAAACTATATCTTTCAAATTAAAAATACTTTTTTACCTCTTTTAATGAAACATAACTAAGTTGATAAGTTATGTCAACTTCAAGGATCATATTGGTGCTTTTTCTTCTAATATTTATATGGTACCAAGTTCAGAACCCAAACTAATGTCCACTTGAATTAGAAATGAAAAAGTTTAAATAACTATGCATTATTAATATATAAAAAATTGGCTGATTAATTTTTTTAATTAAAAAATTTAGTAGATGAATGACTCAATTGCAATTTTTTAATTTGAAAACCTAAGTAAAAATTTCCAAATAATTGACTGATTTATTTATTTTCTTTTAAAATGTTCAATTGACAAAAAATACATTTGATATTATTTTTTTTCTTAAAAAACAAGTTATTTATATGAATAGTACTGGATTTGGTTCCTTAAATAAAATCTAGGATTGGATTTTTGTAAATAAAAAAATATAATTAAAAAGAAAGATTATAAAGATGTCCAATCAAAATTTTTAATAAAATAAATTAATTTAATAAAATTGATAGATAATTTAAAAATATTATTGGTTCATTTAAACTACCCATGCATGCAGATATTGAGGCACAAACATCCGTCTGAAGTCAACACGTGGTGTTGAATCCTGCACGAGAGCGAGATGGAAGGTAATGAATGGAATTAGAGAGAGAGAGAGAGGCATATGCTTTCTCTCATTCACTTTCTCTCTATCTCAAATGGAACTCGAATCTGGAGTTTTAGCCTCTCAGAAAAATCCCTCTCAGGTAGTTAAATAGTGTTCTTTCAATTGCGTTTATGATATTTTTTTTTTAGTTTTATTTTACAACCAGTTTTTCTCTTTTCTTTTTTGTGAATTGCAAATAGTCAGTCATTTTCTGACATAGGTTTTTCTGTACCAAAATTAACTAGGTTTTGCTACATGAATATAAAATTAAAAATCTTGTTATACAGAGATTTGGACAATGTTTTACTTACATACACAATAATGAACATGTGTTAAGTCAATTTTGTTTATGTTTGCGTGTGTTTGTATTTTTTTTTCCAGTCAATCTTGTGATTCAAGATTCATCCTCTTTTGCTTTACTTCACTTCAACCTTTTTGTCGATTTTTTTTAAGAATGTTGTTTAATGTTTATTCTCTTTCTTCAAAACAAAGTCCATTTTTTTGTGTACATTGAAGTTTGAACTTCAATGGAGATCAGTGGGATTCCAATAATTTGCCATGGTAGCATATAAATTTCTTTAGGAGCAGAGTAGAAAGTTAGACAACCCTGTTTTGATGAGATAAATAGGAAATATGTGTAATTGTGATATCCAAATCAAGGGAACCAACGCGCTTAGGGGTTTAAATTATCTACTTTTTATTTATTTCTATGTGATAACGGATCATGTTCATATTTCTTCATTTTTTGGGTTCATTTGTCAACTTATATTGAGTATGTGATTCATCTTTTCTTCCCTTTTTTTTCAAGTTAAGAAAACTTATTAGTATTGACTGCTTTGGATTTCCTCAATTGTATCTTGAAATGAAATATTTTGATGATGTTGCCCATGTTTTGCTTTTCCAAGTATTATTCACTTGATTAGTGAAAATTTAATAACTTACATAAAAAAAATTTGATGCTTGCAGTTGTCATGGGTAAATTTATCTAAAGATTTATTGTTAGCATATCAAAGCTTAGGTGTAGTGTATGGAGATCTAAGCACATCACCTCTCTATGTTTATACAAGCACATTATCAGGAAAGTTAGAGAGCCACCATAATGAAGAAGTTATCTTTGGGATTTTTTTCGTTGATTTTCTGGACCCTCACATTAATACCGTTGCTTAAATATGTAGTCATCATATTAAACACTGATGATAATGGTGAAGGTATTCCAACAACACCGATTTTTCTTTTAAGTTGTTTAATTTCTGGTGGAAAGGTTATCAACTGTACCTGTGATTATGATGCACTGTTGTTAGGTGGGACATTCGCCCTTTATTCGCTGCTCTGTAGGCATGCAAAAATTAGCTTACTCCCTAATCAACAAGCAGCTGATGAGGAGCTGTCATGCTACAAAAATGGTCCCTCATCAGAGGCTGCGGCATCATCTTCATTGAAGAGGTTTTTGGAGAATCATAGAAGTTTAAAAACAGCCCTGTTGGTTGTGGTATTGCTTGGTGCTTGCATGGTCATAGGTGATGGTGTGTTTACTCCATCAATGTCAAGTAAGATACTTTTGTAATTGAAAATTAGGAGTGTGTCGATCTTTTTTAGTATGTCATTTTAGAGTAATCGTAGTGTTCAATTCAAATACTTTGTACAATTTACCCATACTCCTCTATGTTTTCTTGAATGAATTAGAAGTTGAACTAGAATTAAATTTAGAATTTTCATGTATGTTAATGTTACAATCATTGAAGAGCCTTTAATAGAT
>CM023956.1:23928418-23961929 GCA_013407115.1 Glycine latifolia
CTTATTAAGGCAAGAGCTATCTTGAGCACTTCCTCTTGGAATACATGCTAATAGGACAAGAAATGCAATGCAGAAAAGTGCCCTCAAAATGGTTTCCATTTTAGTTGTTGGTAATGGTTAATGGTTATAGTATATCTATGCCCTTAGTGCCATTATGCTTAATATTTATATGTTAAGAAATAAGAATGAAGTGTAACAATTAACTAGAGAGGGAGAAATATAGCGATTTGAAAGTGATAGTTAATTAAGAGTTGGTGATCAAACTTATTGTCAAACTGGTTGACCGACCCTTTTGGCCTTTGTTGTTCATTTTGTGGAAGGTTTTGAATGTGTGGCTCAGAGTTAATAGGAAGGTGCTACGGGTAATATGACAGTTGGACAGGTAAACTACTTTCATTCTCAAAGTTCATACATTCAAAGAAAAGGGGTTAGGTGAAGCTTTGTCCCCTGTTTCTATAAAGACTAAATAGCTAAATTCATAACTTTTAATATCTGTAGTCTATACTGTATAACAGGTCATTTATCTTTCATCTTTACTATTTTTTTTTTTACTTTAGACTGAGTCTAAGGTGTAAAAGTTAAAAAACTTTTCTAGAGTGCAAAAATTTGTGCGAATGGAGCAAGAATGATGTGTATTGTCAGATTTAGTAATTAAAAAAAAGGAATGGATGAGATTTGTTGATGTCTACCTGTTTGAGGGGTATTTTTAAAAAATAAGATTAGTGAAAATGTTCTATTGGTGTAGCGGCAAAATGTTTCTTATTAAGGGTCGAATTCAAAGTACACAGCTGCTGGCAGCCATTAACATTAAATTATGACCCTTAAATAACCAATTAAACAATTATAAATGTTTTATAAATTTGAAACGTTATCTAATATGTTATATTGCACTTAAAAATAATTATAAATTATGTTAAATTATATGTTTAATATTTATTTGAGTATGCAACATTGAGTTAAATATTTTACATGATATTATAATTAAGCTTATAATTTTTTAGTTCCTATAAAATAAATTGTTTTGATTTTGGTACCCAAACTTGAAATTTTTTTATTTTAGTATCTCATATATTTTTATTTTTTTGTTTTACTATATGTCATTAATTGATAATTTGACTAAAATCAAACAAAAATAAAGGTTAAGAAAGATATATTTAATTAGAATTTTAAAAGATTTTAAAAGACTTTTTATTTGATAAAAAAAACTTCTATTATTCAATCAAGATTTTTTTCAACTTAAAAAAAAAACTCTTTATCATTTGTTATTTTTTCATCGAATCTAATAATTTTAAATGTTTTCTAAAATTTTATATAGTCTTTTAAAAAATTTTGTAATATCCAGGGTCTACAAAGTTGATGTGGTACTCAAATATGCATGTCAGCTCTCTTCATCAACCCTAGCACAAGACTAAATGCAAGAAATAATAAATTTTAAGTAATTTAAAAAAAAATACATAAGTAAAACAAATAAATAAATAAAAACGAGTAAGTTACATGAGAAAAAGTATATTTACTTAGCATTATGTTATTTATACAACCATTTATATAATATTTTATTCAATAAATTCATTTTTATCAATTTCTTTCTAATTGCGTCATATTATATATATATATATATATATATATATATATATATATATATAATATTAACACTAGCTAAGAAAGTAGAACAATACATTTTAACATATTTTCAATGTAACCTTTTAATAATAAAAAAATTATATTTATTGATTTCTAAACAAATATTCTTAAAATATCAGTTGGCAGGATGTTAGGAATCTCACATCAAATGGAATAAATTATTTGATGTTGTCAAAGTTATGAAATTCTTTCACACTTTAACACAAAACCTTTTATTATCATAAGCCATGTGTTCCTAATATATATATATATATATATATATATATAATATTTTTCTTTCTTGACCATCAGTTTAAGGATGGTACAATGTTCTCCTATGTAACTTGGTCCCTAGGAGTAAAAAAAGTTCACTCCAAAGGTTGTTAAGGAACAACATATCACAATTGCTAATGAAAACCTGGCTATTTCTTCAATGAAAACCTCAATTATTATCTTGACTGTGAAAGGATGTTTCAGAAGTAGAAAATGGGAATACTTGGAAAGTTGGTCAACGATCACTAGAATAACCTCAAACCCATGAGACCAAGGCAAACCTGTGATGAAATCCATAGAAATATCCTCCCAGACCAATTCAGGAATTAGAATGAGCTGGAGCAAACCCACGAGAGACATAGCTTGATACTTATTCTTTTGACACACATCACAACGACAAACAAGATGCTCATAAGTCTTAGGGAACTTGCAATTCCCTCCAATAATTGAATCATGAAATTCAGCAAGCAAGGTAGGAATCAAATTTGAGGAAGAAGATAGCATGAGGCGACCTTTGAAGAAAATTAATTCATCACGCAACATATAACAAAGAATTGAGGTAGGATATGAGTGTAGTGTAACACTAAGGTGAGTCAAAATTGGATCAAGATGAACTTTCACTCTAAGCTTTGGAAAGTCAACCCAATACGATCTAATTGAGATTGTTTGAAGTTTTGCTTGATGAATAAACCTTATTGGCTAACCGGTATAGTTAGGATTCGACATGTTTAACATATTTGTATAGAGAAATGTGTAGCGTTATTTATCCCACATCCAAAAAAATGGGAGGATGTACAGTGTTGTTATAGTCTTGGACAAGGTATCACATATCATTCATTCAACCAAGTGGCGAGTGCCAGTCATTATATCCACTTGTAAAAAGGTAAACAAAAAATTCTCACTCAAACAAAATCCAATTTTGGTAATGTATTTGACACTAATGTATCACATTTCACTAGATGGAGCATTAGAGGTCTACGATTTTCTAGAATCTCTAGCAGCGATGTGATAGACTACAGGTCAATATTCAACAACATGCGTAACGAAGAGGTTGAACCCTTTGTTTTTTGTTTTAATTATTCAAACATCAATTACATTGATTTTAAAATTAGTAATACATTATTTTTTTTCAGTTCCATTGGATGCCTTTCAGAGGTTTTGAGTCATTTCTGCCAAAAAATGCATACAAGAATTCCAAAATATGGAGCGCTTGAGTAGCTTTAATCTATTTTTCAGTGGTAGTATGACATCAAACTGGCAGAGCTATGCTCTAATTTGGACTTTGCCAAGACATACCAAATCCACTGCATAATCTAGACAAAGTCCATCATACTGATATGAGAGGGCATAGTGACACAAATTGGACAGAGGAACATCAATGGTGGATTTCAAATTGGAAGGAATGACGAAAACATGTGTTAATCGGTCAACCAATTCTAGGAAAGATTGAACATATGAGCAATCTCATGGGTACAGATCTTCGAATAGTGAAGTTTGCTTATGCGTACATGCAAAGTATTCTCATACCTTCATTTGCATCCTTTCACCAAAGTATTGTCGGCAGTTCTTCCACTAATGAATTCGTCTAGGAAGAACAACCTATTGTTCCTGATGAACAACTTGAATCACAAGAACATGGACGAATACGTTGACATTTGACAAGAAACAGACAACCTCCCAGATGTGGGACTGGTGGACACAGACGAAATTAATTGCTTGCCTTTGTTAATTATGTCATATTATGTTGATTGTCAATTTTCCATTATTTACTAAATGAACACTGAACAATGCATTAATTGACTAAGAACTTCATTTTTCTAATATGAATTGATTGAACATTCATTTCTTCGAGACGATTTGACCTTACATTACTTGTTTTGAGGCGATGTGACTGCACCATGCTTTCTACTAGATGATTTGACTAAACACTGACTTATTTGAACACAAATCAAGCGTAATTAATTAAGACTCAATCTAAATTGTTTATATTGTTAGTGCGGTCTCAATTGTTGATATGAGTGATAACCGATATCGTATCGCTTCAAAAAAATTAAACTACGCTAATTTTGTAGCACAAGATTAACCTAGGTCAACTCAGAGACATAATCAATATAGTTCCAACTTCAATTCACTAGTAAATAATATGGTGATTTTTATCAAACAATTTGCATGTGTGAATAAAAATTGCAGAAAAGCATAACAAAATAGAAACTAACAGAATTAATAAAAGGTATTCTAAAACAAATTAAAAAGCATCAATCCAATTCACCAAACCAAGCAATACGAATTATCCTAGTTCTCAGATAATGATTCTGTTATGAAAGTTCATTCAATTTCATTAGAAGCAGTTCAATCAAATTAACCCCTAAATTAATTGAAACCACAAACCTAATTGAAATATCATCCAAATAATCTGTGATTAAAATTTGAAATTAGGAAATGAATCCATAACCTAATTTGCTTTCAATCCTAAACACATTCATAATCATGAAAATCGAATAGAGGATTGAAGAAGAAAGTGAACATTCACACAGAATTTGAAATAGCAAACCAGAACTCAAATTCTCCTTGCTTGGACTTGGATCCTTTGATTGATTGATTGTTTAGCCTTCCATGATCATCATTAATGAAAGCTCCATGAAATGAGTGCAAGAAAATGGAAGAACATAAATGAAAATGAAGAACAGTTGAGAGAAAATAAGAGAAAGAGTTTTAATTCTAAAAACTTCTAAAAGTCACTACAAAATGTGTTTGTGCTAAAATGAAGTGTGTCCATCCAAATAACTAAAATCACTAAAATATAGTGACTGGGTCAGTAGGAAAGGATGGACCATAGTTAAACCCAACTAATCTAACTAATTATTAATTACACCAATTTCGCAGCTCAAAATTCAAGTGCAGTGATTCTGACTTCTAAGCCTAAAATGACCCTCAAAATGATAGAATTGGTATTGGCTTATCTCTGACAAAATTGTAGATATTTTCGTTATCTTTATAGGGACTACTCATATAAGTCATTTGGAGTTCTGTAGAGTTTTCTAGGTCCTACGCAAGGAAGATAGGTCAAGTAAGCAAAAACTCCGAAAATAAGTAACAATTATCAATTAAGCCCACTTGTTTGCCTAAGACAAAAACTGAATTAGAATGGGAAAATAAAAGTCTAAGAGAAGTCAAATAAGCTAAGAATAATAGAAAAATATTAAATTAAAATTACTTAATCAATTAGTCACATAAAAATAGTAGGCCACCTAATATTTATACCAGTAAGGGGGTTAGATGCAACTCAACACCTTTGTATGATATTCACCCTATCTCATCATCGTCAAACCATTTATTTTTTTTCATAAAGTTTCATTCATCATGGACAATAATCCATGAGAGTTTCTCGACATCGATGACTCAGATCTCCCACCCTTTGTTCGCCATTCTAACCCAAATTTGCCATCCTCCAGTTCAACAACACTTATTCCCAGTCCCATAGGGTCGTAGAAGCTATCATGATGAATCGAAAATCTAGGGAGCCAATCCTAACTCAAGAATTCATAATGTGTGCCTGCCAAGTAACCCAACGTGAATTTAACAGCAATCCATGGTTATATGCTTTAGATTTTGTCTGATTACAAGGTCAGCTACGGTAAAACATTTATTGTATTTCATACACCTAACCATTCAATTGATTTTTGAATTTGTATAATTGTGGGATTGGTAAATGTTGATGACACACCTCACGAAACACCATTATGGTCCATTGATTATACTTTTCATAGTGTACCTTTAACGATCGTCATTGTCAAAACTTATACCTCTAATGATTTTGGCGACATGAGAGTTAGGTTCAAGGTAGTCAAGTTTAATTGGGTCTCTAACGATTACACTATTTCAGGATCCTATAGGGACTATTGATGCCACTTTAAAATGGACATTCATAGAAGATAAAGATTTTAGTCAATATATGACAGACATTCACGTTGGTTTTCTGTCTTAGTTCTACGAGAGGTAAGTTTCTTACTCTTGTTGTTAAATACTTACTTTTTGTGTCGTATAGAGTTTATTTTTTATTGAACTGAATGATTTTACAGGCTATTGTGTTTTGTCCCTTTCCTTCTCACTCAAAATGTTATTTGAATATTACATTGCACAATGTTGTCACGTTAATGTTTTTACATTTTAGGTTACCAATAATTTTGGTACTCACAAATTTGCATTGTATGCCAATTGTTGTTAATATTTGACACAAGTGTTACCGAAGGAGAATTGATCTCTTGTCAAAAAGTATGTATTTCGTGCATGCAACATGTCATATAGTGTGTTTCAGCATTGACTTTATTGTTTATGTTTATTTTTTATGGTACTGATTATGTATGTTTTAGAAATTTTATGTGTAATCTTCTTCTTTTGTTGTGTAATATTATTTTTTTATGGACTATCATTTAAGTTCAATCGCTATGTCTTTTGAATAATAGTAGAAATTCCAATTTATATTAAGTTTTACTATTTAACATGATATATTAACTAATAATTAGTTAATTATATTATAAAAGGAGATTACTAAGGATTTAGAAAAATAAATATTGAGAGGGTTGACACTACAGTAAAATTGTTTGGTTTCATTAAGAATTAATTATTTGTTTTTAAAATACTATTCTAGATTAATTCATATTTAAGTGCTCACAGTTTTATATCAATCATCAATGTAAAGTATTAAAATTGAACATGTTTTATTTATTTAATTTATTTAGGTAAAATAATTAGATCACTTAAATATATGCGTGTTTCATAAATATTTAACTAAATTATATTTATATTGAGTATTTAAATATATGCAATTTTTTTAAATGTTATTCTAGATAAATTATATATTTGTAAATTAATATATATAAATTTAGTAAACTAAAAAAGTCAAAACAAAAAAGGACTGTAACAAAAAAAGTA
Source organism: Glycine latifolia (assembly GCA_013407115.1). Taxonomy (NCBI): domain Eukaryota; kingdom Viridiplantae; phylum Streptophyta; class Magnoliopsida; order Fabales; family Fabaceae; genus Glycine; species Glycine latifolia. The sequence goes on from CM023956.1 coordinate 23,935,244, forward strand.
GAAAACAATTTTAAAAAAATCAAAAACAAAAAACTAAAAGAAACAAAAAAAACAGTTCACATTCTGAATTATGTTTAAAAACATCTTACGAAATCGATTTTATAAGGTCGTTTAAAAAAAACATAACATTATAAAATCAGTTCCTTACGTGTCATAAAAAATATGCAGGTGAAAAATTAGTTTAGAGGGAATTAATTTCTCTTCATGTACAGTATTTTGCATTATTTATGTAGATAATTTTTGGATTATATTATTTGAGTAATTATTATTTTTTATTATTATTTGTGTGAAAAAATCTCCAAATTTCATCGTTTCCTATCTTCACATAGGTTGAGTTCTATCCGTTACTCTTTATTTGAGAAGGGCATTTGCAATGCTTCTATTATTTTATTTTATTTATCAATTTTATTCTCGTACGTAAGATAAAAACTTCTTCTGGATTCACATACAACCATGTGGAGACAAAATTATTATATTGTCTTCAGGGGAATCTATATTCAAATTTTTTAAGTGAAATTTTGAATTTAAGTTTTATGAAAGAAAAAAAAATGATCGATCGTAAGGAAAAATTTCGGTGGTCAGTTATACAAGTTGTCTCATAAAAATTAATCATCCATGGAGCTAACAAATACTTCCTACCTAAATCCTGATAAAAAAAATGAAGAGAACATTAAAATAGGAATTATGGTTGTTAGCTTTTATGTTCTGATTGGTAAGATGATCGTGTCCAACTGATGAAAAAATAAAGAGTATTGCATTTATAATATTTTAAGATATTATTTAATAAATTCAATTTTAAAATGCCAAATTACATTAAGTGAAATTTTTAGAAATTAAATTGAGCTTCCCACGTGAAATGTTTCCATTCTTTGCATGATGTTTCCTCCATATTTGAATATAAGAAACAAAAAAAAATGTTAACGAAAATATTAATTTGTTAACACGATTTACTTTTTCATTATCTCATTTATAAAATCAACTTTATATTCTAAACTACTTTTCACACTAATTAATAGAAGCATGAGTTTTTAATTCATTTGAAATGTTTCAAATATGAATACTTTCTCTCCCTTATTTTAACTGTCGTATAATTAAAATTGAAGAATAAAAGGAGCCCGTAGAAATAAAATCTAAATTAAATAAAAAAAACATATATTATAGAAATGATGTTATTAAATAAATCAAAATTAGTTAAAATTTCTATATTTAAGTTTGAATGATTGAGAAATTGATTCTTAAACTTTGTAACTTAATATTAAATTAATTTTTGGAAAATACAATTTATTACTACTCTTATCTTTAAATATAAAATTCTTTTAACTAATTTATATCTTTTAAGGAAATTAGCTAATATAATTAGAACAAATTATATTATTTTTCAAAATTATTCTTAAAATTTAAGGAACTTATTATCTTTCACTTTTTACTTAACTACTTTTTACCTAGTTAATTAATATGTGTTAATTTTCTTTTCCATTGCTCATAAGAGAGAGAATATATTTATTTTTTAAATCCACAAAATTTAAATTTGTAATACATTTTAAATATTTGTAGATTAAATTATATTTTTTAATCTTTTAATAATTAAATTTATATTTTCACTTAACATTTTTAAGAATCAAAATAGGTATTTATCCACCAACAAATAAAAGTTTTTTCTTTTTTCTATAATCATGCGGTGGCATTGTCATTAATTTAGTGCAAAGAGACTTGAATCTCTATGTAATGATCTCGATCCCAATGAGAAACATTGATGAAATCACGGATTACGTCATCTCAATCAAAACCTAACTATCCAACCCAAGCTCCCACGTAAATTTTATATATTTGTCTTCATATCTCCACTGTCCCATGTCTTTATAAATACAAATGCAAGTGGGACTTATAAATCACAATCAACCAAACACACCACTCCACTCTCAAGCATGACTCCTTTTCACTTTCTTCTCTTATCCTTCCTTCTTTTCCTCTCCATAAATTTCTTGTTCCAAATAAGAAGGTTCAAAAACCTTCCTCCGGGACCATTTTCTTTCCCTATAATCGGTAACCTCCATCAACTCAAGCAACCCCTCCACCGCACCTTCCATGCCATATCACTAAAATATGGCCCTATCTTCTCCCTCTGGTTCGGCTCCCGTTTTGTCGTCGTCGTTTCGTCGCCGCTCGCGGTGCAAGAATGCTTCACCAAGAACGACATCATCTTGGCCAACCGCCCTCACTTCCTCACCGGCAAGTATATAGGGTACAACAACACCACCGTGGCGGTGTCCCCCTACGGTGACCACTGGCGCAACCTCCGCCGCATCATGGCGCTCGAGGTTCTCTCCACCCACCGGATAAACTCCTTCTTGGAAATCCGGAGGGACGAGATCATGAGGCTCGTGCAAAAGCTTGCTCAGGACTCGCGCAATGGCTTCACCAAATTAGAACTTAAATCCAGGTAATAGTTTATGGGGAAAAAGAAAACTATGTAAAATAATGTTATTTATTCATAAAAAATTACACATGATAATTAAGTATGTTATTGATTTTTATAATGATTATTTTAAATATATAAATTCTAAATTGTAATTAAATAATAATATAAAATTAGTTTATTATGTCAATATGTAATATTAAACTCATATTTTATATAGTATCATTTTTTATTGATTTCTTATATCATAAATAAACATTACTAAGTATGCTTGGAACACTGATTAAAAAATTAAGAGAAGTCTTAATAATACATTTTTAATTCACTTCTTTTAATACACACTTTTTTTTATTAGTTGAAATTTTATTGAAAATTACAAAATAAAGAAAAAGTTATTAAATAGAAGGTGAGATTCATAAAAATTTATGAATTTTAATCAATAATAAAAAATGTGTTCAAAAGAGTACGTTGATGGATGTATTATTAACATTTCTAAAAAATTAAAAGTAATTTTTTTATTGAAAAATATGATATAATACACTCCTGGTAATTTTAAATGTAAGTATTAAATAAAATGGTTTTATTAATTTGTTGATTTGTTAACCTGTGTTCCTAATGCATGGGTTATTAGTAGAACGTTTTATTATACTGTATTTCATGATTCTATTTTTCTCTCTCTTTGTCTTAATTCTACCAGAAAAAGAATTATGCATTCAGTTTTATATTCTCTTCTAATAAAAAATCATCATTTATAACAAAATTTATTAATTTTTATAAAATCATTTTAAAAGTTATATAATAATAATAATTTATAATTAAATAATAATATAAAATTATTTTATTTTTTCAGTACATTATCATTAAATTATAATTTAATAATTTATTGTATTAGTAATTCTATAAAATCTCTGAATCCAGGTTTTCGGAGATGACATTTAACACTATAATGAGGATGGTATCGGGGAAGAGGTACTATGGTGAAGACTGTGATGTGAGTGATGTACAGGAAGCAAGGCAATTTAGAGAGATCATTAAAGAGTTGGTAACATTAGCAGGGGCTAATAACCCTGGGGACTTCTTGGCTTTACTTAGGTGGTTTGATTTTGATAATTTGGAGAAGAGGCTAAAGAGGATTAGTAAGAGAACCGATGCATTTTTACAAGGACTCATTGATGAGCATCGTAATGGAAAGCATCGTACCAATACTATGATAGATCATCTTCTTGCTCAACAGCAATCACAACCTGAATATTACACCGATCAAATCATCAAAGGACTTGCCCTGGTAATTAATTATTACTATGTATGCTTTTTCGTTTTTACTATATTTAGTGCGTACACGTGTGTTTGGAAATTGGAATTATATTTTTAAATAATACTTATTTTAAAAAAATACTAAAACTATTGATAAATATGAAATATTATTATTTTTTAGAAATGAACTAAAGTAAATACGCACTGTATTAATAAATATATTGTCGGGATTATTTGTATTTGGACTCGATCGTACGTCTTTTCGCTTCCATGTATATTTATAGTGGCTATATAGCTGCAAGCCACATATTCAAGATTAGGATAAGTTTATGAATGAAATACATAAAACAAAATAGTACAGGAAAAGAAGATAAGAATGGCAGCATAGTATAGATGCATGGAACATTAAAAATGGCAGTTGTGCGTGTGGCCCCAAGATACCCAACAATGTTGACTTGTGACTTGTGAGCATGCACTGGTCCTGAGACCAATGGAGCAGTGGAAAGTATAAAAGTAATAGAAAATTAATGATGTAATGAGAAAAGACGAGAGAAATAAGAAGGGAAAAAAAAAGATATAAGAGAAATAAGTATAGTTACGTAAAAGAAAAGGACTCTATCAACCGTGGGAATTATTAAATTACTCCATTCTTTTATATTAGTCCAACTTGGTAATTAATTTTTTACCACCTTTTTTAGACATTTAAATTAATAAATAGTGCTTGATTGTCGTGTGGAATATATAGGCTCATTTTTTTTTCTTCTTTAGGTTGTCATTAAAGGCCTTATTTGTTATATTGATCTTTAGTTTTGAACTTCTTTACAGGTAATGCTACTTGCGGGAACAGATACATCAGCAATAACTTTAGAATGGGCAATGTCTAATTTATTAAACCATCCAGAAATATTAAAGAAGGCAAAAAATGAATTAGACACTCATATAGGACAAGATCGTCTAGTAGATGAGCCAGACATTCCAAAACTCCCTTACCTTCAAAGCATTGTTTATGAGACACTTCGTTTGCGTCCTGCTGCTCCATTGTTGGTACCCCATTTGTCTTCAGAAGATTGCACAATAGGAGAATATAATATCCCACAAAACACAATTTTGTTGGTGAATGCTTGGGCTATTCATAGAGATCCCAAGTTGTGGAGTGACCCAACACACTTTAAGCCTGAGAGGTTTGAGAATGAAAGTGAAGCAAACAAGTTACTTCCGTTTGGGTTAGGAAGGAGGGCTTGCCCTGGATCTAACTTGGCTCAACGCACAGTGAGCTTAACTCTGGCCTTATTAATTCAATGTTTTGAGTGGAAAAGGACTACTGAAAAAGACATTGATATGACCGAAGGAAAAGGACTTACTGTGGCAAAAAAATATCCCTTAGAAGCTATGTGCCAAGTGTGCCAATCACTGACAGTTAAGGATATTTATAACTTGTAGTGCTGTTCAAAGCATAAACATGTATAATGTTCTTGAAGAACTTATATATGTAAAATAAAATTTATAGTAGTAATATTTGTGTTCAAGTAAAAGGTAGGTCGTGTAGAATTAGGCTTAATCTTCATCTGCTTAATTAAACTTTTCCCCCCTAAAATCCTTTTTTCTTAATGATCTTTAATAATATATGTTGGTCTATTTTTTCCCAATTTTTGAATTCATTTTATACTATAGCCATGATGCATTGTCTTTACGATGAATTGAAGTAGCCAATGATATGCATCAAATATTTTTAGACTACATGGGAAGGTGTAATGAAGAAATCTAAGTTGATTAGAGCACAGGTATATAAGTTCGAGCTTAACTATTACTCATGAAAAAAAATTCTAATTTGATTTAAACAATAATAAAAAAATTAATACAACAAGCATTTTTTGGATGTTGTCACCTGAATGAGAAATACTAGTCAAATATGATTCGGTTAACTTTGAACTCCAATACGATTTCCAAAATTAAGATCAAACTACAGTAACACATAAATTTCTATAATTATAAATTATTAGAATAATTAAATTTATTTTTATGTTGTTAAAAATAAAATAAATAAGTTGAGGATTTTTATGTTGTTGTGAGAGATGCAGTGTCGCAGTGTTGTTAAAATCAGTTCAATTATTGACTTGATCAAGATATTGGATTAGTGGATAAATGGTTCAATCGATAGAACAATAATTGATTTAATATATATTAAAATTTTAAAATTATATATAAATATATAATTAACATTATTTGAGTAATAAAAGTTCCCTCATACTCCAAAATAAAAAATAATTATTACTAATAATTCAAAATTTAAAAAAAATCCAAAAAAAAAAAAGTGAACCCGACGATGTGGTGCTAAAGTAACCGATGTGGTGCCTAAGTTAACAGTGAAACCACCTGGGAAAAACATCATGAGGAATTGCGAACTAGATCACCACAAGCACTCCCACTCCTCTTTTCTATGGTTCTCAAATACTAAATAAAGGAAAATGCTGAAAGTTACAAAACGGTTTTAGTAAAAGCACATGGATATGTGCATCTATATTAATAATAAAAAGAATACTCATATTTAATGTTCATATTTTATTAGATAATATCATTCGTAAATCAAACTTTTAATTTTTTTTTTCTAATCTACATTAACTTTCCACTACTCCATATTACTGTTAGTTTTTTATTCTGTCATTTTTTTATTAATTGAATTTAACCTCTATTTTTTATTTAAAAAATTTAGAAAGACAGTACGAAATAATATTTGATTTTGTTAAATTCCTTTTTATTTTTAAAATTTTCAAAAATTTGATTTTGAAAAAAAAAAAAGATTAGCCGTTCAAAGTTAGATTTCGTGTTATTCGTGCAAAAGAGTGTTCGTACTAAATAGCAACACTCCTCAATATATAGCAGCACTGATAATTTTATAGTTAGCCTCTAACACTAATATTCACACGCAATGTTTGGAGGTATATTGTTAGACGAAAAAACCAAGAAAAAAAATAAAAATTACACGTTAATTTTGGATATTTTCAAGAATCTGTCGTTCTCCCATGGAAGCTTTGTGAGCATCGACACAACACTATAGTCGTTGGGTTTTGTACGTACGTACGTTCCAAACGCAAACACCATTATTTATACTTGTCATCCCGTTGCACCTGTTCTCCTTTTCCTCTTTCATCTTCTGGCTTTGACAGAGCATTATTTATTAGAAACAGTAGTAATTGCTTAATGATAAAAGAGACCTAGTTCTCTTAACTCTCTCCCTCATAGGCTTTCTTCATAATTGTTTAGACTTTCTAAGCAAAGTAAGGCTATGGGGAGTTAGTTATGATACCTTTGGTTTCTCTTTCACTTGTAGTGTTTTTGTGCGTCCATGCAAACTGTGTGATCATTAATTTAGGTTATGATTTTGGAGTGTTACACCTCAGTTTTTGCACGGTATATATATATAGAACAGGAAGGAAAAGTAGCAGACATGTCATTCCAAGCTAGGGAGTTTTATTTATATTTCTTATTTTATTTTTCCTCTTCAAATATATTTATGGAATAGAAACACTCAATAGTTCTATCATTGTTCATTAGATCTAAGGTTTTAGATTTAGGACCGCATCCCCGTAATATCTTAATGACAGTAAAATATTCATCCTTTGAGAATAAGATTAATTAGTTCTATCTATCTATTTCAATATTTAAACCTTGAATGAGTTGTATGAAATTCATAAACAAAAGATTAGAATAATGTTAGTGTTTTATTTCTTTTATTTTAAAAATTATTAAATTAGAGATTTCTTATTAATTAGAAAGAAAATTTTGCCCTCCTTTTTTGTTTTCTTTTAAAATTAAATCCACCTTGTACTACTATTACTGATATTTTTGTTCGTTTCTATATATTTAGGATCAAACTGGTGTTGCAATTGACTGTGTTGACAGAAGTTTTGGCACAGCTCATATGGTGCTTCTAGCAAAGAGTTACTTTGACAAAGATTGACGGACAATGGGAGGTAACAAGATTTGCAAGGCTCAGAACACCATCAAACATTTATTAAATTAAATATTTTTTTGTTTCCACATGTATATTAGAGGCAATATTATAATTAGGGACTAAATATGGATGTCTCTTTTTCGATAAAAATTCAAACCTTATAAGTCTTCGCATTATAAAGTATTAGTTCTTTAGTCCGAATCTCCATTGGTATCAATATTTAAACATAATAACACTCATGAGAACGATATTAATTATTTGTTTTAAATCGCTTTTAGAAAAAAACATGACTTATTTTTTTAAAATAATATTATATAACTGGTAAAATAAATAATTATTTATTGGAAATAAGTTAAATCAAATATCAATTAAACTAATCAAAAAATAAAAATGACATTTTACTGCAGGTATTTTTTTATATGACATTTTACTATGTAACCATCATTTTTCTTTATTCTGTTTTATAAAAAATTATTATTACTCTAATACTTTAAAATTGATGAATTAGCCTTCTCTATTTATCTTCAAACCTCTCATGCCCGCATATATATCACCTGGAGCAACTAAATCTAAAACTTATTTAATCACGGTTCAAGAAAATAATATTTTTCTCCAATAATTGAGTAATTAATGAATTCATTAGAATTTTTTTTTCCTTTTAATTACTATTACTATCCCCAGCAGACTTCTGAGAAAGCCATAAGAATACTGACAGGTGAGAAGTGATTCATCGTTTGTTGTGCTCCGAAGCATACTTTTTATTTCTTTGTTACATTTCCGTTTTTTATTTATTTTTTATGTTACAGTGCTCCGAAGCATATAACATAAACTAGTGTAATATGTAGGCAAAAAATTGAAGAACGTCTTGAGTAATTTATATTTTAAGTAGTACATCTATAATAATATATAACAATGATATATTGTTTTGATCTCTCCATTGTACATGATAACTTATTTCGCTCTCTTTATTATATTGTACTATAACTGAAGTTTTATTCTTCAACTAACACACATTCTCATTTTTCAACAATGTATTACCTCTTTCTCTATTTTATTTTATTTTTAAATGGAGAGGCACTGAAGGCATCTTTTTCTCCTAGTAATCAATAATGTAAAAGCTTTCCAGCGACTATAGCAATCAATCAACTGTAACATATGATATGGTACTGTGTTGGATGTTACCAAGGAGCTACAGTGAATTTAACGATGTAATCTCTTGAGAAATAGGTACATACAAGGAAGGTGCTGAATTAATATCATGCTTGTCTCAATATTCGGCTACATAAGATTTTGTGGGAATTTTCTTTTCTCTTGTATAAACTTCACTCTGTATCCTAATTTCTTTTATTAGTATAAAAGACCAACAAGGATTAGACAAATGCCTTACCTATTCATTTATCATAGAGGCTCTAATACCTGTTTAGGGACAATTTTCAATTAAAACCTAAGTTGTTAGTATCAGAAAAATGAGATTGGATACAAGTTAGTCCAACTTGATAATGTCAAACCTCATAATGAATTCAAAGAAAAGAAAAACTATAAAAGAGACTCATATTGATTAACAAATTATAAAAGATATAAATGAGATACTTCAAGCTCTATTTATTGAATTTATTAAAGTCATCTCTAATAGATGATATTGAAAAAGGATCTTTAACTCAAAATTTATTCTTTAAAGATCCAATTGAGGTTGGATTCTTGTAAAACATATAAATACTGAAATATTAAGCTATTTTATTATTTAAAATTTTAATATTAGAATAATTTTTATTGATAATTTTGTATTTTTGAATTATTATTTTTTGAAATTAAAAAATATAATTTATTTTTAATTATTTTAAAATTAATTGTAAATAAATGCTAGAATGTGAATATCTTGTGAGACTTATTAAAAATGGTTTAAGATCTTAAAATGAGATTTATTATTGAAATAAAAAATTGAGAAGATCTTAAGAATGATATGATATTATGGGATGTAAAAAAAAGTAGTTAAGATTTCAAAATAAGATCTATTATTAAAAATGCTAGTAAGAAACCTAATAATGTAATTAATTAATATAATGTAATATAACAGTGTTAGGAGAAACTCATAACCACGTTAGACATATCTTTTAACAATGATGATCATATTTAACAATTACATGATACAAGTATATATATTATTGTCTAATTAGAGTTAAAATTTCACTAGATAATTCACATAATTTTTATATATTTCTTTTCATTATTGGACTATCTAACAAGATAGGTCTTGAGAAGAGGCAACTCATACACATATGCTTAAACACTTACGCCTAAAAACTTATATTTGGTGGATTAGGGATTGTACAACCAAGATTGCCTCACCAAGGTAAACTTTGACTGACGGAGAATAATAAACCGACCAGGGTAAAACAATTAAGGATGATCCCGCTCTAGTTACCTTAGGTTACATGCACTCTATGGTTTCATTAATGGCTCTAGAATCTTTGATTTTGGAACCTCCGAATTATAGACGTAAATAGTGAACAATTCTAAAGTTTTTAACTTTGGGTTCTCTGACTTTTAAACGTTAACAATTATATAAGCTATTAAAATGAAATTTCAATTCCAAAAAGACTAATTTTTTTATTGAGAAGAGCAAAAGACTAAATTACTACTATATCTAAGTTTTTCCCTTGGTAATATTTTCTTACAAGTTAATTTCAACGCCGAGTGTATAGTGAAATCTTTAATCCTTTCACCTAAACTAAAATTAGAAGACGGCGGTAATAGCGGTCGCTCAAGTCTCACGCTGTTTCGCTTTTAATGACCTCGACCCGACAACTTCCTCTCTCTTTTTTTTTTGCTCTTTTTCTCGTTCTCTATCCTCTTTTCCTTGCACTCATCTTTTGCTTCTCGAATCTATGACAAATCCTCCGTTCATTTTGGACCATGAAAAGAAAAGTCCCACACTCCTTATTTTTTTCCCTTCATAATAATATTAATAATACCGTTTTTTGTTTTTATCCACAATTTCTGTTTTTATAGTTTTTTTTTTCAAAACCCCTTTTCATAGTATTTCCCTTCCCTCTGAATCTACCTTTCTTTATTCAACCAACCCACGCAAGCGTCCAACCTCGCAAATTTCGATTTTGCTGTATTAATAGAAGAGGGGAATTGATTGATTGTCTCTCAGGTAATCGAGTACCTTTTTCAAGCTTTCACGGTTGTTCCCATTTGACCCTTCCCCACACAATGCATTTTGGGTTTTAGTATCCCTTTTTTTGCAATTTTTAGTTAGATCGGTATTGAGGGTTCAGTTTCCTTGCAAGCATAGCAGATCTGGGTTCTTCAAGGTTAGAAAGCTGCCTCTCTCTCTCTCTCTCTCTCTCTCTCTTTTCTTCTTCCTTTGATTGTTGTTTTATTTGTCATAATTAAATGTTGAAAGATCAGGAGACTGGAAGAGTTACTTTATGTTGTTTATTCCCCCCAATTGATTAGATTTTGTGACCCCTTATTAAAATTATCTTTAAAAAAATGATTTTTAGTGCACAAATTAGTCTTACTTTTTATGGCTTGAATTTGAGCCAATTGGGTTTGTGTTTTCATCTTGAATTTTTTTCTATTTCTTGCTATACCCCATTTATCAGCTTCATTAATTTTACTCATAGATCTCCTAAGTTTTAGTAGCTAATAACATTGTTGAAGGTGTGAACTTTGATTTGATGGGTTTGATTTGTGTTTGGTGGTGACACAGGACTATTGTTGTCCTGACACTTGGTGTGTAGAAGGGCTATCTTCCTTTCTACCTGTGTTTTGCATTGTGTACAAGAGTTTGAAAACTAACATCTGATAGACAGCCATTGGAATTTTCTTCTGCTGCATGTGGTGTCTCCTTTGCAGTGCCACATCATTTCATTCATGGGGGAGTGGATCGTTGGAGCTTTCATCAACCTCTTTGGTAGTATTGCAATAAACTTTGGGACCAATCTTCTCAAATTAGGGCATAATGAGGTATAGCCAAATTATTTTTTCTGGTTGGACGTTGGAACTGTTTGTGAAGTACATTTTTATATATATGTTTCTCTCTCTTTTTTGTAATGTGGTACAAAAATTGGCTTTGCTGTTGTATTCCTTTTCAGATTTCAGCTGACATGATAAATCTTGACTTAATTAATGGGTTAATGTATCGTTTTTGAACTCGTCTGTATCTTGGTACATAATTGCTTTGGGTATTGTTTGCATGTTTTTTTTGGAATTTGGATTAGTGACTTGTGCTATTAAAGTGAAGCACTGAAACTTCCTTATGCATATTACATCTCAATGCCAATATTAACCTGCAGTCTATACTATTTCTTGAAAGTTGCAACTTCTAGTATCAAATTATTTGATAAAACTGAACAGGTTAGGCTTCTGTTTTTTCTTGCAGAGAGAAAGACATTTACTTGGAAGTGATGGGGTAAATGGAAAGATGAATCTGAAGCCTATTATATACTTCCAAAGTTGGAGAATTGGTATATTCTAATTGCATTTATATGTGGGTTTTGCACATTTTATCGAGGTGGCTGTTTCCTGATTTTTTCTTTCATTGCATAATTCTTGATATGCAGGCATCGTATTTTTCTTTCTTGGAAATTGCCTTAATTTCATTTCCTTTGGGTATGCTGCTCAGGTATGTTTCTGCAATTTGATTGGGATTTTGTGTGCAATGATTTATGGTGTAATTTTATGATAGAACTGTTTAACAGCAATGAATCATCGTATTTTTTTTTAATTTTTTATTTTTTGGAGATATAAGGTTGGTTGGGTGGTTGGGAAAAAAGTTTGAAGAGGGGAAGGAGGGAGAGGTCGTGGGTTCGAATCCCTCCACTAACAAAAATACTAACATTTAACAACTAACTTTGGTCGATCAAAAAAAAAAAAAAGTAGTGAAGTTTTTTTTGTTTGGTTGGCATATATTTAGTGAAGTATGCAATTTCTTATGATTGATTTGATGGATGTATTTTCATTTGTTCTGATTACTTATTTTTCTTTGTGCTATGCAGTCACTTCTTGCAGCACTAGGATCTGTTCAGTTTGTATCTAACATTGCCTTCACTTACTTTGTTTTGAACAAAATGGTGACAGTAAAGTATGCTAAATTTGAACTGCGATTACTGTTTCATTTTTGTTTGTTTTCACCAACTCTGTTCTAGCTGTTAATACTTGTAGCTTAATTGATGGCCTTTTATCAGGGTACTGGTTGCCACAGCTTTCATTGTTCTTGGGAATGTTTTTCTAGTCGCTTTTGGCAATCACCAATCACCTGGTATGTAACATTTTGCCCAGTTCAATTAAATCTTTGCTTCTAGTCTTCCTTGCTAAAACAATGTTAATTAAGGTGATAGATGTGCATCAGTACAGTATCAAGTATTATCTGCAATCAAATGACTAAACTCCTAATTTGGTGAACTGCAACTTAAGTAGCTAGGCTTTTATATGTTAGAGATTGGAGGGAGCATTTTGTAATGCCTCTGCTATAAACTTAATTTGATTTATTGTTTAATATGTTCTTTATGCTGACTGAATATTATGATTCATTGCTGTTAAACAGTTCAATCATTGATTTCAATGTTGCAAATGCAAACTAATTTGTGGTTAACTACCTGTGTTTCAGTTTATACGCCAGAGCAGTTGACAGAGAAATATACCAATATTGCATTCCTTCTATACCTTCTAGCTTTGATCTCTATTGTTGCCTTGCATCACTCCATCTACAAGTAATTACTAGGATTTAATTATTTGTTGAGTCTAATCAAACTATTTTTCTTCTTTATGGTTAATATGTGGAATATGCAGGCGTGGAGAACTTCTGTTTGCAGTATCAGGACATGACCTCAGACCCTATTGGAGCATGCTACTGCCCTTCTCATATGCTGTAGTTTCAGGGGCTGTAGGTTCATGCTCAGTGTTGTTTGCTAAATCACTGTAAGTCAGCTACTCCAACATGTTGCCATGCTTCATGATACAATAGCCATTGTCCCTAATGTCAACTTTTTGGCAGTTCTAACCTATTACGACTGGCTATGTCTAATGGTTATCAGTTGCACAGCTGGTTCACATATTCCATGCTTCTTTTATTTCTTAGTACTGCTGGATTTTGGGTAAGGCTTTTTCTTTGGTAAAGATTCTTTGTTGGGCTTTATCAATTTGTGCTGATGTTTTGATGGGGTAACTTTTTGAAGTTAATTTACAACAAATGTGAATGCTAACCCTGTCTTTTCCAATTGTGCAGATGACCAGGTTGAATGAAGGACTGTCATTGTTTGATGCAATTCTTATTGTTCCCATGTTTCAGATAACATGGACTTTCTTCTCAATCTGTACAGGATTTATCTATTTTCAAGAATATCAGGTACTTTCTCTCTCAATACGCACAGGTAGCCTTTGCCTTGCATGGGCACTCTAAGAAGATTTAATCATATAAGATTGAAGAAAAGTAATTAAATACTCCTACTTTGATGGAATGGAGTCACTTGAGTATATATTTCAGAAAATCAAATCAGTTGCATAATTTAGAAACACCATGGGGCATGGGTTCAACATACAAAACCAGACCTAGCCTAGATAATGTAAGTCAAACTCATATAAATGACTTAATCTTGCTTCTAAGTACATTTCCCAAGTTACCGAAATGTGGTATATCGTAGTGTAACTGCTTGTTAGGTTCATTATCTGGTGACGTCTATCAACTGGTTTTTCTGCAAGGTCTTAACCTGCTGAAATTTCCCATTCTGGTTACAAAAGTTTCTCTCAAACACAAAATTAATCTTTTGTTTTTACCAGTGGAGCTTTGAGCCATGGGTCATTGCTTACTGCTGGGGAACAATGTGAGCTTCTAAGTTCTAATATTACTGCAGAGAATGCAGCAAATCTAAACAAATTAAATAAAATAGAAACTAATGAGGAGGATATTGCAAGGTAGTTAAAATCAAGATTTTATTTAGGATTGGGAAGGGAGTTAAGATCACAAATCATGGGATCTTAACACTGATTGTAAGATCCTATAAAATTCATACATTCATACACACAGATAATAGCATAAACAAGCAAAGAGGACATTTTAGCTAAAGTTCAGCAACTTCAAATCAGAAACACTGAAAAAAAGATGCCAGGGAGCCAGGTACAGAAGAGAATTAGAGAACAGAGAACCCAGCAGTCAGCAAAAGACAGATGTATAAGAGAACCACCCTGCAAACTCAGCAAACATAAGTGCAGAAGAGAAGAGGAACAATGAAGGAGAAGAAGATAGCATGCAGCAGTGGTTTCAGCTTTAGAATGGCTGGAAATGGGGGTAAATTTTGCCAATTTCAGATTCAGAACTACCTGGATATTTCATGTAGCAAAACAGGTTGCAGGTCAAAAACCTCACAATGGACTATATTTCTGGTGTGGTGAGGTTGCAAGATCCCAGCAATCCTACGCGAACTTGCCCTGTGATCTCACCCAATCTTACCAAATTGCAACTGAGTGGGATCAGGATCGGTCATGGCTGTGAAGATTATAAAAATCATACAATATGGAAAATAAAAATTGTAAAATAGAAATACAATCTTAGTACCATGGGATAAGGTGGTGAACTATATTCCGATCAACAGATTAAGCCCATTGTAAAATAGTGTAAAGTCTAAACTAAGTTAGCCAATGAGTAAAAGATGCGAGAAACACAAATTGTTACAGAAACATTTGTCAAATATACAAAGTGTATAAAACTGAAAGATACTCAACAAAGGCCAAATGGTAAAAAAAAGGGCATGTATCTTTTTATTTACATTGCTGGTAAAAAAAAAATCTCATTTACTGTACTACAGACAAACAATACCCTAGAAGAGTTATCCTTGAGAGCTATATATATTATCACAATAAGAAAAGATTGAAAATATGCATAAAAGTTGCAGTAGCATATACCCAACCGGAGATATGATATGCACACACAAGGAAATGGAACAGATACAAGTAAGCTGGCTCTGTAAACAAACCTGTATCTGCATTCTTGACTTCTTGAATGGTATCCCTAGGGTTGGGTGCTGGATCAAATCAATTTCACCAGGAAGGAAATTTCCCTTGCTTTCTTGCTGTCATTTGCACAAAAATTCTAACAGCTTTCTAGAGATATGAAGCTGCATATTTAGTGGGAGCTGTCCAGCACTTCTCTAAATTTGTAATCATAATCTGGCATAACAATTTGGTAGTGTAACTCTCTTGTCTAAGATGAAGGAATTTATAGACCATTTAAAGAGCAAAGGCATTTTAGATTTAGAAATTCCTTGTAAGACCAGTTGTCTCTATCCAATAGATTTAAAATGTTCAATATGAACAAAATACAAAATGTTCAAACAGAAAATAGAAATATTGTAGAGCATAACAAAATTGATAGAAACTGAACTACATAGGATGACAAAATAAATGTATATTTGAAAATTCAAAATATGCCAAGTGTCTAACTGAAGGAGAAGTATGTTAGATAGAAGAGAATAGCTGGGACGAAATGACTCTACTCTCAAGAAAATATCTCATCTTTCATATATAGATATTGATTGGTCCCCTTGACATCATTGAATTAACTAGGATCATAGATTTGAAAATGTTGGGCAAGTGCAAAAATATGGATTGTTTCCAAACCATGCCCAATGAATCCAAAATTGTTTCATTTTTTTATTATCAGATTCAGTGGGTTATTTATTTGGTTTCAATTATTCCCTTGGTTTGCCTCACCTACCTTTCCCCTAAACTCAACTTTGATTTGGACATTGCTAGTTTTTTTTTTTTTAATTTTTTTTTCAATATGTTAGAATCAGGTGCTTTTATTATTTTTACTTTGTCTTTTTTATTTAATAGGGGTAAAGATTGTAAATATAAATTTGACTATTTTCTTGCAAAAATTTCTACCAAATGGTGAGATATGCAGCTAATAATTGCTGCTTGCCTTCATTAATTTATTTGATCTTTTGTCTAGAGTAAGTAGACAGTGTCATCCAGCACCTTCTAGAATCTTGAAGTAAATGTTTCTCAGGCTTTGATGCTTGTATCTCTAGTATTTTTTGTTTTATTTATGTATGGTGAATGTTTGAATCATTATATTGATGAATGCTGAATGTGTTTTGATAATGAGTTTAGGTGTGATGTAATACTACCTTCCTGAACGCAGGTATTTGATGCATTAAGGACAACAATGTTTATACTTGGAATGATGTGTGTGTTTATTGGCATTTCTTTGCTGGCACCTGATGAATCAAAAGGTACTATAATTTGATGGTTATTTTATGGTTTTATGTAATTCAAGGTATGCATTGCAGAGGATAATACGAAACTTTCTTTTGAGAAGTTTCAGGTCCTGAGAGTAAAGATAGTTCTTTGGATTCCATGGTGTCTTCTGCCATTTCAACAGAAACTAGCAGGTACTGTACTATGAACCCTTTGTATGACTTACATAAAGTGAAGAACTTGTAGCCCCTATAGTTTACTGTATGAAACATCACTGAAGGGAATCAAAATGATTGGAGTACTAGTTCATTGTATCATCTCATTTTAACTTTTGCTTTGACCTTCTAAACCAGCCATAGTTCTCTTAAAGTTTGTTGACAGAATTATATATGACTGTATTTTCTTGTTTTTCTTTTCCTTTATTTGTTCATGAGTGTTACAGTAACATACGCATGTTCATGTTGGCGACTTTCACTGATGCCTATACTGTTTATCTATGATAGGTTGGTAGTGTCTCCCGAAGAAGCACAAAACAAAGACACAAGATCATTTGTCAAAGCAATACTAATAAAGGTTACAGATTTATTGGTAAAGGCAAAGGTATTATTACTAGTTGCATTAACATTCGTCGCAAATGGTGTGACTTGTTATGATGATAAATTGACAATTCAAGCTTGCTTCTTTCTATCTCTTTGCAGACTTCTTGTGCATTGTCTCTTGGTTTTGGGGAGGATACCATCAACGCATCATCAGTTCTTGTGATGCCAATGATGTCATCAAGAATGACTGGATTCAGAGGTAATGGGCTTGAGAGAGCAAGAATATTGTCCATGAGAAATGGTTGGAGCAAGATCCCAATGGATGAAGATGCTGGCAAATTGCTTGAAACTAGTTCAGTTTTTCCTCCTAGCCCTTAGCAGTGGTTGATAGTGTCATAGGATGTCCCACGGTATCATTTTTTACCCCTTGATTTCCCATTTTTTTTAATGATTGGAGTAGCTGAGATATAAAACCGTCATAATTCGATTTATTTGCTTAGCATTCATGTAACTGGGAAAAAGAGGATAAAAATTGTTGTATATTGTATATACATATTGTAAATTTTTGCCTGCATAATTGAAATTTAAAAGGAGAAAAAAAAATTCTCAAAGGTCTGGCATTTTTTTTCCCCTTTTCTTTCACGTGATATTGATCCAACTTTATGTTCGACGAAATAGAATTTATGCTACTATATTTTTATAACCGAATAATCGAATACAAGGACGGTTATTATATAACCGTATTTGTATTATAGTCAACAACGACGGTCGTTTTATAAACTGACTGTCGTTTTTGTATTAATGTTCAAATAATTACAAAATTACCACCAATTATGCTATAATGTTGATTTTCTCACGACCATTGTTGATCGTTCGTTGTAAAAACTAGCTTTTGTAGTAGTGGTTTCACTAATTTGTTTTGTCTTCTATAGTCCTCACACTGGATTTTTATGTAAAGGAGTACATGGAAGTGGAACTGTAGAAGCATAGAACTTGAGAATTCATCTTTCCATGTCTCTTGATAGAAGCGACCCCTATGTCTAGGTTTAATTTGACGTGTACCAACTAAGTACATGAAGACAACAAAAATCGACAGAAAGGAACAGAATTAGAGAGAGATCAAACTATTTATTTTTTATAAACAATTTTAATCATTAATGGTTAATTTTTTAATGAAAGAAATCGATTTTACCACTTTTTTTCTTATATTTTTTTATCATCAAGTCAACTTTATAACTCTTAGAGAAAGATCAAACTATGAAATTAAGTTGATAGAAACTTCTAAATATCATGTGCTAATCGTATTTTACTATTTCATGTATATGTGTCAAAAGCTATATGAATACTTTAAATACTTTTATTTGTATTTTCATATTGTTTTTACTTTTACTTTTTAAACTTTTATACCAATATAAATTAGAATCTCACATTAATTATATAAGTTTTAACATTTTTATGTATATATTGACTTATGCTAATTTTTTAAATATGAATTCTCTTCCAATTTGAAATTTTTATTTTATATTAATTTTAAAGAGAAAATAGATTATGCATTGTAAAATTATTTAATATTGTCATTCAATATAGTAAGTTGGTTATTTTTACAATAATTAGCTTAAAAGTGATATTAATAATGATTTATGATTGGTTGAACATTAAGATCATTAAACTTAATTTTAAATTAATTTATAAGTTGCAATTTGCCATATTCTCATGTATGTGTGTCGTATCATATCATATCCCTCTCTGTATATTAAAAAGAGTATCTCTGTATCAACATTGGGGGAATATTGAAATTTGGATGTTTCTTCAAATCACGAGTATAGCTGAATTGATAAACTATACAATTTGGTCTATAAGCTTAACAAGTTATCATAATTGAGAGAGAGAGAGAGATCAGTGCAGAGCCAATTAATATCTTCGAAGCTTTAAATTATAGATCAATGTGGCCAGTTGCTTTGACAGCTTCAAGTCATGACCAGTCTGTGGTCTTTATCATGTTCTCTCTACAACAATTATTTGTCCTCTACCATATATTTTGTTTTCTTTACTATGTCCAAATAAAACCAAACTGGCAGACAGTATAACGCATATTCTGAAATTGTAAACTAGTTTTCACATTCTTCAGCATATTTTTCCCAGACATACATATCATCGTCTATAATAAACCGATTTTGAACTCTGAATATAGCTAAAAGGAAGGGGGATTGCATATTTGAATGTGGGTGAATAAATGAGAACTTATGGGTGTCAAATTGTTTAAGAGTGCAAATAGTGTTTTACACACCCCAAAATAACAAACGTGTTTATGGTAGTTGATACTTGAGAACGTGGGTGCTGGTGGGTGAGTTCAGAAAGCCTAAACTAATATATATCTCAAAAAGGCAAAAAAAGCAGAAGCAATATTATTCCCAAGGGTCCATCACCAGCTCCACCACCACACCTACAATGATGTAACACCAAAGCAGAATGGGGAAAGGTACAGGCCAACGTTCTCTTTATCCTTGTTTCTAGGTGTAGGGTATCCTCGGTCAAGAACAAGAGACTAATCTTTCGAACTATGAATATTTATTTATAGAGTTAACCTTTCTCAACATATGTTGAGAATTTAACCCTAATGATATATTTAAGAGATATAATTATCTGTCAATTATACTACAGGGTGATCTGCTAATTCTTGTATTACAACCCACAACATGAATATACTATACCTCATACATGCTACTAGGTAAACATAAAGATTGAATTTTATATTATGAAAACCAATAAAATCACAAAATGGAAATATATCCAATGCTCAAAAACTTTACAGCATGTATCAAATATAGTTCAAGGACCACAAACAAGACAGCCAAATTAATCTCCATGGGAAAAACAATGAAAGTTGAAAGATCAAGAAAAGCAAATTAAATATTCCCAGGAATGGCTAGCTAAACTTGTTGATCATCATCAAGTTGAGGAGCAAATGCACACAAAGTCATGCTTTTTCTTTACAATCACATCTCTTGGTACTCCAGCAACTGCATTCGGCTTTGCATTCTCAGCTGTTCATAGAACCTTCTGATGAAAGCCTCAGCCTGATCATCAACTTGGCCATTTCCATTTCCACCCTCTTGTTCATTTTCTTCATCCTCAGATGAGTAGTTGGAGATCCTCACAGAGAAGGGTGAGATCCTCTCCCCAGGAGCAAAATCAGATGCATTATCAAACCTAAGGTTGAAAGTGTATTCAGGTGTCATATTAGGCACCAAAACCACGGGCCTAGGCTCTTCAACAACCGCTGGGGTGTTCATGCAAGGGAAGTTGAAATGGTGCTTCCTCTTTGGCACATGGAAAAAAACAGGATTCGGGCTGTTGCTGCATGAGAATTCATATTCAGGCATGCCATAGCCACGTGCCAAACTCTTTGAATGATGATGATGATGGTGATGAGATGACATGAAATTGCTCATAGATTTTCTGAGCAATTTCCCTTTCTTCATCATCAAATTCATGTCCATAATCAGCTTCCTCTTTGACACCAAACCCTTCCTGATCATGAAGAAAGTGATCCTCAACACATTCCATAGCTTCTTGGCTATAACTGGAGAATGTGCCTCCATTTCTTTAAATTTAACAAACAACAAACAAATATGAGTAGTAATAAAGGTTTTAACTTTAAATAACTTGGTATAAAAGGGTACTATAATATTGGATAAGGAACTAGAAAGAGAATAGAGAAGTAAAGGGTTTTTGCAAACCAAAGTATGTGAGAGTGAGTTTTCTTTTGTTCTGCGAGGTTTGTTAAGCCTCGCAGAAACAAGAAAACCTGATGAGAAAAAATGGAAGCAAAGGGATGAGGGTAATATAGGGGTTGGAGAAGGCATGATGAAGTGCTGGAGAAGTCATATGAATATTAAAAGTGTGTTTTCAAAAAATAGACCCAACAACCGCTCCTTTCACACAACATTTTAAGAAAATAAAACACAAAAGAAAGTAATTATCCGTTTCAAAAAATAATTTAAATAAACAATAAATGAGATAATGTTGAAATGACAATTGATAGCATTATTTCAATGTGAGAAAATGTTTTTTTCTTACAATAAAAGTAGCACAACTTTTGTTGTGCCTTTTAATTTCAAGAGAATATATTTTAAAATTTAATTAAAATATATTTTTTTATACAGTGTCTAATTACAAACTAATATAAATTTGATGTTTTTTATAATAATTTTGAATTACTTGATTATATAAATTTTTTTACATTGATTAATACATGACAATTAAACCTATTTTTTACATGTATTTAAAAAGATAAAAGATAAAAAAAATATAATATCAAAATGAAACTGTTTGAACGCGTTAAGTAATAATTTGGATGTATTGAAATTCAAATACAAGCTTAAAACCACCGTGTGGGGTGTGGTTTTGGTTAATAGAAAAAGGGGCAATCTATTAGTTTATAGGCTGTCGGGGGAAAAAAGGACTTAACGGCTCTAATATGATCTGGCTCAAAGGCTAGCTAGACAGACAATGGGGGACCTATTTGCTATGTAAATTTTATTTCAATGAATCGGAAATTTATTTATTAGCAAAAATGAAGGAAGCTTGATTCACGTAATAGCCATGAAACTCCACGGGAACCTTGTATTAGTGACACCTATCCCTTTGTTGATGAGTTTATTATTATATACATGGTCCCCTACAAATGCAATCGTTAACAATGGAAGATTCTCAAGTGGTTCTTGGACCTTTTGTTTAGCTCGAAATATCTTACGGCAATAAAGGAACTTGACACCCAATTCAAGGATAGGATAACTTGCTTGTCCTCAATAATATGCTTAGTAAATACTCTTCATTAATTATAAGAAAAGGATATAAATTCTCGAATAAGTTAAGTTTCCAAGAGGGAATTTAAAGTTTTATTTAATAGTTAAATAAGAGTGTTACTAATACTTACATTTAAAAATTTGTATCTATTTTACATTCAAAATAAAAATATTAAATAGAAAATTCTCTTCCTACTTTTTAGTCTAGAAACTAAGCTTAAATTTTTATAATTTATTTTCGATACACTTTGTTATTAAATATATATTTCTATTTATATTGCAAAAGAGACATGTATTTAAACTTTTTTAAAAATGAGAGATTTGAATTAAAATAATTTCATATATCTTTATTTATCTTAAGAAGCTTACTAACTTAAGTAAAGATAATTCTCAAATAATTGTATGACTAATTATAGTAGCTAATCACATGATTTAATTCTGATATGTAATAATAGAATCTTATTATGGACAACTTTCCCATTTATAAAAGTGATACTCTTTATTTATATTAATCATATTTTGGTACTAGTAAAGAATATAATAATATTCCACTAAAATATTTATTTGATTGAATTAAATTCTCTATTTTAATTATCAAATAAATTATTTTCTTATGCAAAGATTGGAACACGTTTGTGTATGATTCCGTAAGTTCAATACTCAATCGATAATAAATTAATCATACCTAATTTACTAATCAAGATAGGCATCTAGCAACACTTCTTAACTTGAAGATAACATGAAGTAATATCATTTACTTTCAAGAATCAATAGAAAAATAATATATTTTCTGCTTCCATTTTTAGCTCAAGTTTAACTCTAGAATATAATATTACTGTTAAATTCTAATAAGTTAACACCTTATATTTAAGTAATGAATGACTTAAGAAATTCTTTTTTTTCTTTCATTCATTTGCAGTAACCAAGGTCTTAATTATATTATAGAGTTCAAACTCATTAATTTAAGAGTTGATGAATTTTCTTGATTAATAATTAATTCTTCAATTATTTAATCATATCCAATATTCATTCAACTAATGCCCTAAGATAATAAGTGTTCAAAATTAAAATATAACAAATAACTTATTAATTATTAGGATAATATCAGGTCAAAGGAAACTATTAAATTTCTTTTTGAAAAATTCTTATTGACATATCAAGATAATATTAACCATTAGAAATTCCCAATTGAGTCAGTTCAATGATGACATCCACATATGCATCATCTATACATGTAATTTAATAATAAGATCTACCAATAAAGACATTATATATATATATATATATATATATATATATATATATTGATTTATCTGAATTATTAATATATGATTCACAATAATTCTATAATCAAGAACAATTTATATTAAAACTATAAAAAATTTATTTCTCATTATCATAATTTCTATCATAATAATAAGTCTTTTACTTTAATCAATAACTTGTCAAAATTAACAATTTAATAAAACAATAAATATGTTTATAAAATAAAAGAACAAGTTTTTACTAAAATTAATAATATAATAGATTGAACCTTGAACATATACATTTATCCCTAACATTATTTTCTAGTTTATCTCTAATAATTAAGACTATACACAGTTTTTACACTAAGGAAAGATCTTTCCTTTCATTATTCAATCATCAATACAAGATTTTTTATTTACTAGTTTTAAGTTTAATTTTGTATTCTTTAATGACTTACACAATATTTACAAAGAAAACTTTTCAATCTTCCTAATACTTGCATTCAAATGATAACACTTGAATTTAGTAAGGAGTGGGTTCAATATTAAACTGAGTACACGAGTTATTATAAACACTCTAATAACTGTCTTTGATTTTTTTTAGGAGGAAAAAAAATGATAACATGCACTTGAAGTATATGGTTATTTTTTTCTTGGATATATGAGCATTTTTCGAATATCAACCACGAGACAATAACGACATACATTCAGACAGAGCCTCATGCTTGTAAATTGAGGCCTCTAAGGAGAACGGATAATCATTTTTCTATAATGGTCATCCTGGATGATCTACAGCTATATCAAGTCATTTGGACGTCTTTCGATGCTCACAAAGAAGTGCAATATTTTCACAAGATACAATACTTCCTTGGCTTCCTTCAATTTGGCAGCAAATTTTGTGCCTATCTACCGTAGAGGGTCTTATGTCAAGTTTGGTATTTCCAAAGGTTCCTTGATCCCTTTGTCAAATTATAGGTCATGTGGTCTCTTATGAGGATGTAAACCAACATTATCCACAATGAGTTGATAACATCATTCCAACTCCACATTGAGGAATGTTTTTGCTTGATAGACGATCGACAAGACTGTCATCTAAGTATCTTTATAGTGTATAAATGCATTGTACTTGTATTATTTTTTGTAGTCAGTGCTTAAAACCATCACTCGGGATCTTTAGACAATATTGGATCTAAGGAAAATGACCCTGATCTTGAGGCTCACGAGGATATACAACGGGTATTTAGGCTTGCATAAGAGGGGAAGTTTAATCCCCTTATTAATTTTTTTTATTCTCTATATTTTAGAAAATCTATAGTTTTGATCCAATAATCAATTTTGTCTATGTTTATTTCTTTTTTATTTATTATATTTCGATTAATTAAATTATTTCTTGATGATTAAAGTTTAAGGTTCGATTAAATCAAAATATAAGAAATAAAATATATGCAAAATTAAGGATTAGACTAAAATTATATATTTTTAATTATTAGGACTAAAATCACATAAATAAAATAAAAGAATCAAAATCGTGAATTAGAAATTAAAATGGATCAAAATATCAATTTAGTCTACATTTTATTATTTTATTTAGTTATTGAATGCCGAATTACGTGTCTATGATAATTTGGTAATTTTCGTATGATTTCTTTTCTATTCTTGAATCATTTATATTTATCAAGTTATTTTTGAAAAATAATTTAAGAAATTGTTTTTTATCAACTCCTTTAAAAAACAAAATGAATTCCAAATCACACAATTAAAAAATTTCTAAATTACACAACTTGTTTTCATTGTGTATGTCTGCCATAACACACAATACACAATATAAAAAAATTTTAATTGTGTATGTATACTATATACGCAACATAAACTTGTTTTTATTCTGTAGTAGAGTGGACATATATCATGAAAATAAGTTTCTATTATATAGCACGGGGTGCAAAATAATAATACACTGTTTCCATTGAGTATTTCTTCTAGATACATAATGAATACATGTTCCCTTTGTAAGAGGGCATTTTAATCAAAATAAATAATAACAGTCTTGGAAGGTTTTAATAGTCATTCAGAGTTGCCAATAGCAGCTCTCTCTCTCTCTCTCTACGATTAGTGGGAAAGGAGGCCTTGTGTTGTGAATCCAATCCAACAAGTGGATTTTTAATCAATCACCAAAATGATTTAGGGACTTACTTGTATATTCACTTCCCTTTTTTCCTTATCCACTTTCCTTTTCTAAGTAAATAGGGAAGTGTATTTTTTGAGAAACATATTGAAACGGGAAATCGATAAGTAAAGAAGGGGAGTAGATATAGCAACTGCCAATGATTTAACGGATCAAACTTCATTGTGATTTATGTTGGAAATTGTTTGCTTAAATTGATTGTCCTTGTACCATTCATTAATGTGAAATTGTTTGCTTGAATTGATTGCTATATATGTTGGAAATTTTGTTCTATTGTGAGTGTCGATGGCTGGATTGCTCGGTTTTCATAATGGGTTTGGACTTCTTGTTGTAACCGGATGTTATGGCTTGATTTGTTTGATTTTGACTATTGCTATATCCACTCTGTTTCCTTGCTAAGTATACTCCCCTTCCTTTTTAAAATCAAATTACTTAAATAACATTTGTTTTTCACCCCTTCCTCTCTCCCTCACACACTCCCTCTTTCCAACAACACTCCCTCCTCTCTTTCACTCTCTTCATCTCCCTTGGATCTCCTTTTATTTTTCTCTTGCTAGATTTCTTATTCTAGTGTAGGATTTTTAATCCTCCAAACTCCACATGTTTACACTCTCAACTATTTTTTTCCTTGTTTTATTTTTATCCACTCACACAATACCTTATACCATGTGTATTAAAAAAAATATTAATTAATTTTAACTGAGTGTATTGATGGTTTTTAATTAGTTACCTTTTTTTTTAGTTTTATTTTACATGTCAATGATATTTTCTTGTTATATAAAAAAGGAAAATATACAATTCTAATTAAGGTTGTCACACTCACAAACTCTACGCATGACTAACTAAAGCAAAGTATTATATTCATACTTGGTGTGTGTATTTATTTAGGAATTTATTAAAATTCCATGTACACTATCAAATCTTTAAAAAAATCTTAATTATCACATAATAAAATATCTTAATTATCAAATTATCTTTATTTTTTAAAAAATTATAGTAAACTCAGACCACCAACCCATCATCATCACTAGTCACTACCAGGGACAGAGTCACGTTATTGGGTGATTCATTATTCATACATATA
>CM023956.1:23961939-23966939 GCA_013407115.1 Glycine latifolia
ATATATATATATATATATATATATATATATATATATATATATATATATATATATATTTTAAGTAATTATTTTTAACTTGGAGTCAAATAGTGATAATTAGGTGTTATATATTTCTTTTTTATTTTTTGATAAAATATTTTAATCTCCTTTTATAATATTTATTGTAAATACAATTATATTTTTTGGATAAATATTTTATTCTTCTTTTTTATTTATTGTAAAGATAATTGTTTTTCTTTTATCTTTTTAGATAAATATTCGAATGTCATCTATTTTTTAATACTAGTATTTTTCTCTTATCATTTACTATATATGCTATAAATAATTATATTCACAAGTTTTTATTAGTTATCAATTTATATTGATTTGATTATATATAATTTGAAAACTAAAAGTCATTTATTCACATTTGTCAATGAACTAAATTTAATTATTAAATTACATAAGAGATTGATAGTTTCAGTTTGAGACACAATAATAAATATTTCCCAAAAAAAATATGTTTTTGGCTTTGAATGCATGGATTCAAACAAGTTACTAAATAAATATTGGGAAAACAAATCAAATAGCAAGTGTAAGAGAGATCGATCAAATTTTGTTTCTAAGATAGTGGTTATTGTTATGACAACATATTCTTCTTCTTCTAATTTCCTGCAATACGAA
This sequence comes from Glycine latifolia, assembly GCA_013407115.1. Taxonomy (NCBI): domain Eukaryota; kingdom Viridiplantae; phylum Streptophyta; class Magnoliopsida; order Fabales; family Fabaceae; genus Glycine; species Glycine latifolia. The sequence goes on from CM023956.1 coordinate 23,962,603, forward strand.
AACACATGCTTCTGGTTTTGAGTGATTCTTTCCTATTATTGTGAGATGTGACGATTGACATTTATAATATCGAGACTTGAAAAAATAGTTAATTTGTCTTTTATTTAAATATATTTTACATCAATAGTATGATAAATTAATATAATTGTAGATTTTCAGAAATATATAAATATTTCATATCAAAATTGATTAATATATGAATCTTATTTTTTTCCGTTGCCCCCCACCCCCTAAAATTCAATCCTAGCTCCATCCTTGGTCACCACCATTATCATTCTCGCCGTCGTCCCATGAGCACCGCACCATGATTTTAATGAGAAGCCTTTGGACTGTGGTGTGAGCCTTATTCTCATCTGTTGGAAGATTAAGCAAATCAAAGTATTTCAGCGGCGCAAGTAAATGAGATCCACACGAATATTTTTTTACAAGATATTTATATGGGTATTGATATAATTATTTATCATTTTAATATTAGATATGTTTAAGTATTTTCAATAGAATTAATATTTGAGAAAACCTCCTTAAAAACGAAAAATCGTATAGTTGATCTACATCATGAGGATGGTCAACTAAATTTTATTTTGTGCCAGTCATAATATTTATGATCACTTTTGTATGGATTATTTATCGATCATGATGAATATGACGAATTCGATCATTTGAATGAAATCAATTCAATTAATTGTTTTTTTATTAGATTTAACATGAATCAAACCAATAGAAATTCGATATTAATTGGTTCAGATGCTGAAGTCACATTTTTTAAATCAGAACCAACTCAAACCAAATCAACCATTTGTTTATTTTTTTTAATGCCTAATTTATCTACTATTGTGTTCTTTGGACTCTTTTCATTATGTTTTATTTCTGTTTATCTTTAGAATCAAAATTTGTGTTAAATAATATAGTTTATTTCCTTTTAATATATATATGAAATTTTATGATTTAATCAATAATTATGGGTTATTTTTTATAATTTAATTTATTATTCAATTTATTATAAGTCAATAACATTTAAATTTGTTGTTTATGTTATATTATGATATCATTATTTATCAAAATCGGAATAGAATCATGTTATTTTTTTAAAACTACTTTTAAAAAATTGATCGAATATATGATGATTCAAATTGAATCAACCTATTCATTAACCGTCTACTTTGATTCAGGTTTTTTTAAAAATTGAAATTCAAACTAAACCTAATCAATTAAAATCAATTGATTTAAAGCCGAATCAAAACAGACATGAAGACACCTCTACTTTTTTTTTTTCTAAAAAGGAAATAAGCTTTTCAGTTTCATATATAATTATTTTGGATACTTCTGAGTACATACTTAGTTTTATGTTAGATTCTTTACAAATATGTTATTAGTTAATGTAAATTTAAGTATTTTTTACGTGTATAATTTTATATTAAAAAATTAATTTTTGGACCATAATTAATTTTAAGTTAAAACAATGTTGGACAGTTTTTGTATTGAATTGAAAAATTTATCATAATTGATTGAATAATTGTGTAAAATTATTTTATACTATTAGTGTATAATTTTTTTTTTCTGATTTATTGGTTATAGCATTATATAAATTTATTTTCAGTGATTCAAATATGAAAGGGCCTATTACAATGTTTAAAAAAAAGTTATGAAAGGTATATCAACCTTCATACATGTAGAATTTGATATATGTCATACGACTGATGAAATATATAATATTTTGAATAATGTTGGTTATACAGTATTTATTATCTTTGTTAAAGTTTCTTTAGCGCGTCTTTAAAGAAGAAGAAAAAATCCATTTTTATATTAAATTAAAATCTAATCAAATTTAATTAAAATTAAACCGATTAAATAACATAATTTGCTTCATTCAATTCAAGGGAGAAACACACTGAACTAAAGATTAAAGTTGATCTTGGAAATAGCATTTGGTTGTCTCGACTAGTGCGTTTGGTTTGCCTGTTGCTTCCCTTTTTTCTTGTTGGAAACCTTCTAATTTCTAAAGATTCCCACAAACTTCAAACAAATGGTCAAATAAATAATTTGAAGCGCCAAACTAAAATGGCTAAGGTCAAAAGATCATAGCTTCTTTTTTCAAACTTTGTGTATGATTCTTTTTGTTCCTTTAGATACTCAATATGTGTTTTAAATGAGGTTTGTTGCACTTTAACATGCAAATACTTTAGCCTTAGACAGAGTCGTGCATGGAAATTTTAACATGCAAAATACATTTTAAGCTTAACATATCTAATATAATGAATCAAATTTTATTTTTCAGTTTTGAATTGTGTAATTATTTATCAAAATTTATAATTAAATAAATTAAATATTCATTAATAGATAATATGAATAAATTATTCAATTGAAAACACATGCTATTATTTATTGAATTTTTTTCACGAAAGTTCATTAGTAACCCTCTTCTTTATTATTATGTTGCTTCTAGGAGTAAATTGGAGGCATGCTTCAAATCTTGAAAGACTTCTATAACTCTACAACTCCTTTGTGATCGCGTATTCTAGATGATGATAATCTATAGTATAGTAGTAACAAGAGCTAAAAAGTTAGAAAGAAAAGACTAAGATCGAGGAAGATGAAGAGGGTAGACGGCTAGACGCAGAGAAAAGGGTGGTAGTTAGAATTTATATAATTGAGAAAGGCTTGGAATAAAAAGTTCAAAAAATAATTAATATATTTATTAATGGATAAAACTATTAAAAACTGTAGCAATGGTTTCGTTGTAAACATATAGATTAATAACCAAGGAATTTAACTCAATTAATTGAGTATAATACAAAAATTATTATAAATTTTCTGTTATTCAATTTTTATGAATACAAAAAACATAAAAATTAATAATAAGTAAGTAAGTACTATTTATAATATAAATATTCAACCATTAACATATATAAACACATAGAAGTTGAATTCTCACATTCGTGTATACGAAAAAACATAGTTAAGAAAAATATTAGTATCATTTTTTAATTAAATCCTCATACCTTAAAAGATTAGGAGGGTGTTTAAAAAAAAAAGAGGCATTTAATTATATTTTTATTTTCTGTTTTGTTTTTTTTACTTTTTAATTATAAAATTGTCATATTATTTTCAATTTGTTTTTTATTTTCAAATATTATATTTATTAATTCAAAATCCTTCATAATAATTATTTATTTATTAATATTAAAAAGATATTTTTATTTATTTTTGTCCTCGATGTTGTTTAATTTTTTTTTAAAATCTCTAAAGAAGATAATTGAGAGAATAAACCCACTTTAAAGCACCAAAAGAGTATTCCCACTCTCCAACGAACCCCACTAATTATGCCCGGTTCTTTAACCCACCAAAGTTGTTGTTCTGGTACAACACCCACAAAATTTTAGTATCTTCATACACACTAAACCAACCATTACTTACAAAAGACCTATAACATATGGCCACGTGTCGCGCAACTTATATATTCTATTATTCTTCCAATACCTTTCCATTTGACGAGAAATTTCTCCTTTCACCCCTTTTCTTTTCATTTCTTAACCACCACTCTTTCCTTTTCTTTGTTTCAATCTCTCATACAAATCTAGTTGTCACTTGCTAGATCCACCCCTTGCCATTTATAAACACATGTACCTTCCTTGTACTCTTACGTGTCCAAAACACTTCTTTTGACACAAGCTGATAGGTTCAATTATATAATAGCACTTATCCTCTTCACAATCCCTCACACAATTCATAGAGCTTCTTTTCTTTTTGAAACTTGTACAAGTTTTGTCAGCCCTTTCGAATCAAGCGGCAAAATTGAAAAATCTTATTAGTGCATTTTGCTTTGTTTATGAACACAATTAGATTTTAGTTACTTCACTCGTTTGAGATAACTTGGAGATTATTAGAGCATCTGTAATTTTGATCTTCATTCTCACACAAACACAAACATTGCTACATTTGAGTTTCTTTCTTTCATTCTTTGTTTTTCTTTTTGTAACTTGTTATAAGTTTTTGTAAGACATTTATATTGATCTGAACATATTAACAAGCATAAACAACACATTTAGATCAAACAGCGGAAGCAGAAATATAAAGATAAATTTCAGAGTACCTACCTCTAGCCATTGCTATCAACCTTCAAGTAATCTTCAGAGTTTTAGTTTTCCAGACCCTCACTCACTCAAACTCGATGGTGTGTTTTTCTGAAGAGAGGAATAGGCTTGGTGATCTAAAACAGAGAGTGCCCAGTTCTATTTATAGAGTTCTGCCCATCACAAAACTCAACATTTAATGGGATAAGATAATAGGTTAATGAGTGAACGTGACCAATAAATGGACCACATACAGAAACGGTTTCC
>CM023956.1:23971939-23998804 GCA_013407115.1 Glycine latifolia
TGACATAATATTGTATATTTAAACAAATACCATAAATAAATATACAATTTAAATAATGTAAACACATAACTCATAACCCAAACAATTTATTACATAAATAAATCAATTATGAGCAATATTTGAATTAATAATTAATTATATTATTAATTCAAATATATTAAAACATTTTATAAAATGCACGTATATAAAATGTAAATATCAACATGCACATATAAATCTTAAATAGTAAAAGGTCCTCCAAATATTTGAACAATAACGTGGACCGCCAGCTATAAGCCTTTTAGGAATTAACCACAAAGATTGGTGAAGACATGGCCCACCATAAAGATAAGAAAAATAAACCACGGAAAAGAAAACAGAAACTCCGAAGGAAAACTAAACATGGGGCAAGCATTAATGAAGCGAAAAACCATCGTCTTCAACCACCGTAAAGCCGCATAAAAATCCGATAGTTTATTTTAAATACTGAAATTTGTATTTTAATTCACATAAACCTTAGAAATTCAATTTCTATATAATTTCAAAGCTTCTTAGTAATTAAAATGTTCAAATAAAATAAAATACTCATATTTCAATAAAACAATATTTAAAAATATGAGTGTAAAACAAAAGCAAAGCAGAGGCAAAGACCAGCTCTGATACCAAATGTAAGACATTTATATTGATCTGAACATATTAACAAACATAAACAACACATTCAGATCAAACAGCGGAAGCAGAAATATAAAGATAAATTTCAGAGTACCTACCTCCAGCCATTGCTATCAACCTTCAAGTAATCTTCAGAGTTTTAGTTTCCAGACCCTCACTCACTCAAACTCGATGGTGTGTTTTTCTGAAGAGAGGAGTAGGCTTGGTGATCTAAAACAGAGAGTGCCCAGTTCTATTTATAGAGTTCTGCCCATCACAAAACTCAACATTTAATGGGATAAGATAATAGGTTAGTGAGTGAACGTGACCAATAAATGGACCACATACAGAAACGGTTTCCCTAAAAGATATAGACTGAATATCTAAATATTATTATCTTTATGGAATAAAAGATATAGACTAAATATCTAAATATTCCTATCTTTATGGAATAAAAGATATAAACTGAATATCTAAACCTTCATATTTTTTATTCCTATCTTTATTCCTATCTTTTTAGAAACAGAAAACCAACAGTTTTCTCACCCTTTTTGAATCAAGCTTCAAAATAGAAAAACTCCTCCTTTTTTTCTTGCTTTGTGTATAGACACAATTAGATTTTAGTTACTTCTCACTAGCTAGGGACAAGATGAAGAATAGAGCATCTGGGATTTTGAAGTTGATAGCTGCACTGACGTCAATTGCAAAGTCAAAATCTTTGGCTCTAAAGTCCAAAACGAACGCCATCAAGGCTCGGTTGGTAATATTCTCACTAGTGATGAACAAGAGGTATGTGACGAGCACCATCTCTGACAAGTTCCAATCTCTTCTGGAGCACCATCATTCACATCTCAAAGAAATGGAAGATGGTACTGATAGTGTGGAGAACAAGTGCACTGTGGTGGTGAATGACAATGCACACTTTCATGAGGTTATTGTTCCGACCTCAAGTCTACCAGGATTGTTAGGATCACCTCTGATCGCAACTTCTAAGCAATGTGAAACTTTTTGGCATATCAGAAAAGCAGCGTCCAATGTTAATTCTAGTGAGACCCTAGTGGTGGTGGAGGACAATGATGATAGTGATGATTATGAAGATGGATGTGAATGTTTCTACACATATGATGATGATGGTGACAGCAATAAATACCCGGATCTTACACACACAATGTTTGAGTCAGAGGATTTGGAAATTGGAGGGTCTGTGATTGATTTGGTGAAGAGTTCAAAGGAAGAGGCAGGGCATGAGTTCAAGATGGAGGATGAGATTGATCACATGGCTGATCTTTTCATCAGGAAATTCCGCAGGAAAATCATGCTGCAGAAGCAGAATTCTTTGAAGTGGTCCCATGAGATGCAAATCCTACAAGGTGCTTGAAAGTCGAAACCTATTATATAATATTTACCATTTTTATGTACTTGTTGGGGTTTGTTTAGTTCATAAAAGCTCAAACTTATCTCTCCCTTTATCAATGTTTTAAAGAATATGGGAGAAACATAGGCATGGCTTGTTGTTTGCTGAGGATTTTGGTGCTTTGTTTGTACAAGAACAAGTCATGAATGAGAAGTGGCTGTGTTAAAAAATAATAAAATAGAAGATGTTGGGGGCACCTTCAACAAAGGTGTTTATCTTGCTTCAACTTATTAAGTATATAGTTGCTTAATGAGTTTTTCCCATTGAAGCTTATGTTTATTAGGGGTCGTTAAGGATTTATCTCTATTTTTGCTTAATTATATTACAACAATAAATAAAAAAAGGATAGTGTGATAAAGTATAAAAGATTTGGAGTTATTTATAAGGCTATTGTCTTAGTAAAGTTTTTAGACAGTCAATTTCCATTGGACAAATTTGTGAGATCACAATTTTTGTTTCATTGAAAGGTAAAATACAATTTAGGATAAATAGTCATTTTTGTCCTTGAATGTGTAGAGCACTGACAAATTTTATTATATTCATGTACATGCATTGTAAATTTACTACAACTATTTGTTTGTCTTCTCAACTATTAAGATCATTGGCACATTGTTGGAACAAAATAGTATCATAGAATATTTTCGTCCAATGGAAACTTACTGTCATTTTGGTCCAATGAAAACTTGCTAACATTTTGGTCCAATTTATTCATCATCCATGTTGGTAATCATTTTTGTGACATTTTTGTCCCTCTGTGCCATGTAGACTTTTTCATTAACGGTAACAGATGAATAAATTTGTCACACTTTTTTCACTTTTGGTGACTAAAATTTGAATATTCATCTTTTGAGGATGAATTTGTCAGTACTCTACACATTTAGGGATGAAAATAGTTATTTACCCTAACACAATATTATCAAATGTCTGAAAGTAGTAAAATTGATTCATTTAATATCATCAATATAATATTCTAAAATAAACTAATATAAATTAAAACAAAAAATTCTTTAACGAGATTTACTATAATAGTCTGAATCACAATTATTTTCTATAAACTAATTTCTTATAATAAGCTTTGGTACAATCAGATTTGTTACAACAAGATTTGCTGAAACAAATAAATAAAATATGATTCTTTAATATTATAAACATTTGTAGTTCCAACATTTGGAGTCCAATACTAATAATATTTAAAGTTAAACCAAACAACTCTAGAAAGTTTGATCGATTTTTATTGGATCTATAGATTTAAACCCATGACCCAACCCGTACATAAATGTTTTTAATCAGTTCACTTAAGTTTTGACCTAATGCATAAATAACTTAACTCAAATTATCTAGATCAATTTGGATCAATTAGAATTCACTCATGACCCATACTTGTGAACACCCCATCCCTACCTGATTTAACCACATGGCCTCTTTAAATTTTTGTCTTTACTTAAACAGTTTTCACTTCTTATTTTCAAAGGAAATAAAAACCTCTTAGCCAACATATTGTTGAATGAATGACTCTTTGAAAATTGAATATCCGCTTAGAAAAGGTGAAGCGTTATACTCATGCAATATTAACAGAAAAATTATGATAAGATGTATAATAAAATACAATATTATTTGTCATTTTTTATCCTTCTTGAATCCTTTAAAATGCAATAGTAACTGTTGACTGAGAAATCAATTGTTGAAATTATATTAAATATATGTACATGTAAAATCAAACATTGAGTTGAAATATAAAAGAAGTTTGAAATTTAGTGAGTCATTGCATTAAATCTCTTATTTATCAATAATCATTGATTTGATACGTAAATGAAACTTGAACTTCTAAGAGCTGTCGGATTGAATTTTTAATTTGCCAAAAAAACGTTGATTTAATATACTATATGTAAAATAAATTTGACGTTTTGTCAGTCGTTGGATCAAAATTTTAATCTATCAACAATCATCGATTTGATATATTATATGTAAAAAAAAACATGAAACTTAGTCATCTATTGGATCAAAATTCTAATTTATCAATAACCGTTGATTTGATATATTATATGTATAGACATATATAATAATTTATTATCTGATTTCTATACTAAAATATTAAGTTAAAAAATGATATAATAATAAAATATTACTACTTAATATTATTATGATTAAAATTAATATTTGAGATTTGAATAAACTTAAATTAAAAAGTTATGAACTAATATCCTTCATTACTAGTTTTAAACAAACTTAAATAATTCGCTAAAAAAATTAAATAATAAAATTACCAGTTATTAACAATTTAGGTTATAGCAACAAAGTGTATATATAACATGAAATTTAATTATGCCTAGACTTTATTGAAATTGAATGTGTTAAAAAGAAATAATGCAAATTAGTCATAAAGTTAAGGTATGGCCTTTTTTTAATTCTTCAATTAACATTTAAACCAGTTATATTGAAAGTTGAAACAACTGTTTCGAGAAGAAGAAAAATCTTACCACAATCCTTCCTACTATTTAGCACTAGTGAGAAAAAAATCCACGCTTTTTATTTTTAATGCACGTTTATTAGTTATAAAGAAGAGGAAAGGGTTTATTAACAAAATCTGATAAAGTCATAAATTTTTATAAATTCATTTGAGTAATTTACTAAAAATGAAATTTTACACTCGAGCATTGATATTTTGCCCATTTTTATTATCTAAAGTATAGCAAGAGTTATAACTTACAACTCTTGCTTTTCTTTATAAAGTAAGAATTCACTTAATCGAGTCAAAATCCTTACATGAATAGCTAGCCTCTTGAATATCATCTCTTGCAAACAGGTGCATATTAATTTAGTTCAATAGAATATTATAGAGAAAAAAAAACTATAATTTGCAGTGCAGTATTCAGGATGGACACAGTCCATACAATGATACAATGCTTAGTTTCTTCGAAAGAAAAACCTAGGTCGTGATCACCTACTTTTATAGACTGTTGTTACAAACTTACAATCCACTCAAATAACCAGAATTTTCTCTCTCTCTCTCCATGAATTACTGGAAATAACCTTTAAGACACTTTTGAAAGGCCAAGAAAATGACAACGCAATCTTTAAAAACGTCATGTAACAGAAGAAATTACATGACAACGAGTAGATTTGGATCATTTTATGTAGTTGAATAACATGATATATGGTCAATTGGTCATCCTAGAGAGAGACAAGATTTTTTTATCAAATATAATTAGTGGGTCCTATAACTATAAGGTGGGTCCGGGTTCTTAGACAAAAATTGTGTCATTCGTCTCTCCAACATTACCATATCATGGCACTCAAAAATATATTCACAATGAGAGACTTGCATCAACCAATATCTGTTCAAAACCAGCATCTGAAAATACATGATTGATCGAGATAGTTATGAACAACTAACAACATAACTTATGGAGTTAGGACTGGGGTCTCTTGCCAATGCAAGAAAATAACATTTTTTTTATCCATAAGAATTGAAGACATTATTAAGAGATTTACAATACCCCACGCATCATACTCACGCATCATACTCAATCAAGTAAGTTAAACCCCCCAACCAAGAAAATCACAACCAGCATATAGTTATAACATGCAGTTAGTCAAAAAAGAGCTTTGTTAATTATACTTAACCTATTCTATTGGCATTTTCACATTAATCAAAATCTTCTTGAAACTATGAGCTAAGAAATATTACAAAACAGATAATATGGAATTTGTATATTCATTCCTTTATACAAACCAATAATCCCAAGCAGGATTTAGTGAGTTAGGCATGATATGATCTCCAAAATCAGAATTTTAGGATCGAGACTCCATGCAAAAAAGCTATTGAAGTATCTACAAATTCTTACTCGAAGTACAAACAAATATTTTGTGATGCTGCTCATTGAATATGACTAAGAAAGCAATAATGACAAACAAATTGCAAACAAGGAGTAGAAGGTACTGTTCGCACCTAATGCTTCAATTAAATCAACATCCTACTTTTCAAATTATGAAAATATTCATTCTATACACCGCAAAATCTTTAGGAATTCAATATTACATTCTATAATCAGCAGATAAGTTTTTTTTTCTTATTCAGTCTCAACTTTCGGAGTAGTTGTCTTCAATGCAAGCTTTCGTTTATTTTGAATTTGGTGCACAAATTCAGAAGCTATTACATGAAACTTCACATTAGGCTTACGAGTAGTGGCAATAGCAGTCCCTAACCCTGCCCTTCTTAATGCACGAGCTAAACACTTTTCACCAAGTTGAAAATGAGAGGGGCATGCAGGAGGAACCATGGACCTCAATATTGGCTTATTACAAAAAGAAGGCCCTGTTGGCAAACTGAATAAAGCCAAGAACTTAGTCAGTGAAGTGGTCTATTCTATCTAGATATTGGTAAGTATTGCAAATAAAAAGTAAAATGTAAGAAATGTCTTGTGTGGGACAAATATATATGACTTAATAATTAAATGGAGGGACAAAGCCCTAATAATTGAACAAAGGAGCATGCCTTTTGAGAAGGAATCTCTTAAATTAATTTGCTTATTAAAAGGCAATGATCCATATTGAAAGAAAATGAATAAGTCACTGTCTCCGCCTGGTAAAGTATGTATCTTCCTGCTCATTCTTATTACTGAGAACTATGAATTCTCATAGCAATTTCTAGTGTTTTCTACAAGTTTTAAAGCATCAATCTTTTACAATGGATAATGGTTAGTATTCCTTCTCATTCTTATTACTGAATTCTCAAGATCCTTATTCTAGATAATACAAACATGAAGGTTTACATTAAATGGAAACAAACAGAGAGATTGATTTACCAGTTTGTGGGTATGAAGACTAGTATTCAGTACGGAACATGTATTCAATAGCTTAAACTAGCAAAATAGGCTACAAAATCAAAGTTTTTACAAGAAAGATCTTCCATATAGAACCTAAAAATGGTAAAGTGCAACATGGTTTATTGTTTAGTAAGTGTTGAAATGAACACTATTTAAGAAGCACACTATTATGGTAAGATTCCTGCTAAGTAACATAACATGCCAATCTCGAAAAGATATGTTGATTGGTAAAGTGCAGTGTGCTGAAAACTCAAGAATTTGAATCAAATTACTCTTTTAAGATTAAGACAACAAAATCTGACCGATTCTGAATCATCATTGAACTTGAAATGGATTCATTCTTTGTAAAACATATGCAACTTTCATTTGACATCATTAGTCACAAGGTTGAACATCTTTTTCTCATAATTAGATTTTGAGCAACAAAATTACGTAAGCATCACATATTTGCAAACAGGAGGAACCACTCAGTTTTAAATTTTCAGAACCCACAACCTTTACATTGTATTTTGCATGAAGGTTCTCTTGCTATAACAAAATGGCTTCACTGTTGTTATTCTTTTGCTTCATAGACTCAACAAAGGTTTGAGGTGGCCATAAATGGATTAATGTCACAGATAAAGACGAATAGTGAGCCTCACAAGTGCACAGTGGATGAAACACAAATTTCATGGTTGTTATTTCTCTTACAAATTCAATTAGAAAAGCATAGGAACGACCCAGAAGCAACACTGACTCTACAATCTATAGTCTATACACACTGCATCAAATTAAAATTAACCAAGCTTTTAACATAGGGAACATTATACAGTAAACTGAAGCACAATAAAGTGGACAATTTTCCCACAGCCAAACAACCAGTTTTGAGAAACAAATAAAACCACGCTCTTTTGCTCTTTTTCTTCTTCTACGAATATAATCAACCATAGAACCACACTCTTCAAGCAAACAACCAAACCAATCTATACACTTAATCGTTAAATTAGTCCTAGTGCGTGTTTGGTTTCATCTTGAAGAATTGATTCCGAGTGCATAATTGATTTTGGATAAATTTTCACATGTTTGGTTTCACATAAGAGAAAAGTTCAAAATTCGTTTACACGTAGCTTGATTTTATAATAAAAAAATCCAAACATAATAGATCACTTCAAAATCAATTTTGCCAATACTGATTCAAAAACACGCACTTAAACGGTAGAATTAGTACTCGAAAAAAATTGCAAGACAATAGGACAACAAAGTGTAATTTTCATTATATTTTACATTATTCACTTCACAGTATCTTCCAGTTTCACTTCAACAAGCATAAACCTATTTTCAATAATCAATTTAAAAAATAAAAATAAGACTTAAAAAAAAAACTCACTTTTTGGCAACGGCCTTGCATCCCTGGTAAAGCTTCTGCTTGGAATCGGACAATATATGAGTGTGACAGTAATTGCTCAAAGCCATGGCCTTCGTCTTGCATCCGTTATAACGACACTGCACGATGTCGTCACCACCACCAGAAACGACGCCGTTTTTGTTGTTGTTGTTGTTGTTGTTGTTGTGGCAGGTGTCATTGTGATCCTCCTTGAAGGGGCTCTTGCCGTAGGTCCAGCAGTAGTCTCGGTACTTGGACCTCATCTCCTCCATCAGGGCCCAGTAGTGGGCCCGGTAGCACCGCCCCAGCTGCCTCGTTCGCCGCAGCCGCCGCCGGACCACCTCCTCCCGCGTCAGCACCCGCGACTTCGCCAGCGCCCTGTCGTCCTCGCCGCCCTCGATCGCCACCGGCCGCGGCGGAGAGGACGCAGAACCCGACTCGTCCATCCGTGCTGAGTTGCCAACTCGGAACCGGGTTTCTCGCTGGAACTCGGAAGAGTTCGTTTCGGCTTTTTAATTTTCTGAGTTTGATTCTTCGTTGTTGGGAGAAACTAAACAAATAGGACGACTATAAGTATTGTTTTTTTTATTGTTTTACATTGACAAAACATAATGATAATAATAAGATAAAAGAAAATAATAATTTTATAAAATAAATCTCATATCATTATTAATTTATATATAAAGAATATAATAAAAAAAGATAATTGATATTATATTAAAAAATCAAAAGAAAATTATTTTGGAAAATGATAAAAAAATTACATGATCATTATAAGAATTATAATGTAACAGAATGAATAGAATTTTTACAATGTGTCTTAAATTTGCGTTGAATGAGATTTAGAAAACCATTTAAGAGATTATTTGACTAGGATAAGATTTAAGAACGATAGCATTAATTTTCACTCTTGGAAATAATTTAAAATATTATACAAATAGGTTAAGAAGTTGACTAAATATATTACATAATATTTTCCAAAATATTTTCTGTTTTAAGAAGGATAAAATTTAAGAAAGATATTAATTAGCGCTTTATGGAAATAATTTAAAATATTATACAAATAAATTCAGAAGTTGACTAAATAGATTTTATAACATTTTACTAAAGGAGTTTTTGTTTTTTACCCAAAAAAAATACATTTTTTGTATTATTATCTAATTATAATTTATTGCTTGATATAAAATATTAATAATTGCTTTCAAATTAAACTAAATTATGATTTTAATCTTTCTATAATTTTTAATCCATAATTTTAATTTTTTTATTTTATATTTACGATGATTTGTGTTCCTCAATTTTTAAAATTACACAAATTTAGTCCCTCATTAAAATCTCTTCTTATTTTCCTTTACCACCTAAACTACTAAATCATTCTATTTGTTTGAGTATATTATATAACATTGTTGTTATGTATAAAACATTATCAGATCCACTATTTGGCCTTGATGCAGGAGTCATTAGTGGGCCTGGTAACAAAAATATATATTTATTTAATGTTAAAATTTAGGTTTAATATTACTTTTGGTTTATTATATTTTGCGATTGTTTCGTTTTGGTTTATCAAATTTTAAAATTTTCATTTTGATTTTTTATGTTTTTAAAATATATCATTTAAGTTTTTTTTCAATATTTCGTTAGAAACATTAGTGTTCTATTAACTTTTAAATTTTAAAATGGTTTCATGTCACTTTTGGTCTATTATATTTCATAGTTATTTTGTTATGGTACACTATGTTTTAAAAGTTTCATTATGATTCTTTATATTTTCAAAATGTATTATATTGGTCTTTTTTCAATCTTTCATCAGAAACATTAGTGTTTGTTAGTGTTTTAAATTTTAAAATAATTAAATTAACATAGTAAAAGCTAAAAATCGTCACTATCTTTTTTATTTAAAAATTAAAAATCATTAAATAAATGAAGAAAATATGGATCTAAAACCACAAACAACAACAACATTCACTATCGTATTATTATTATTATCTTCATTCAATTTAATCATTTAATAATGAGAATAATTTCATTCACCAATTGTTCTCAATCACAATGGGTAAGGACCCCTTATCCTTTCGATGCTCTGCCTCTCACCGTTAACCCAAAAATATTGTTGCCCTATCCTCAGTTCCATCTCTGTCGTAACCTCTCTATGTGGCCAAAATTGTTACCTCACCTAACAACAACAATCATCTTATCGTCGTCGTCGACTGTAGTGTTGACGAAGGTGAAGAAGAAAGTCAACAATAGTCAGTTGTGGATGAGGTTTGGCCAGTTAGGTTGGTCATAATCATTTTCCAATGAAACGCATCATTCGACCCCTCTTTGCATTGCTCGTCTTCCCCAACCCGGTTATAAATGTCAGATGGAAAATCTTCTATTTGTCCGACCCAATCGTGTGTGACATTGGAATTCTTGCTTGCTAACCTTACAAAGAGTCACATTGTGACTTCCTGATTCAAATCTGGGTTAATTGACAAGTTATAATCATGTTTTTGTTTTTCATCAAATATAACTCTTGCTCTGATCTCCCCAGCTTCTATTTTCAATAACATAGTTGTCTGAAACGTTTTGATTTTTTGATGAGGAGTATAAGAATTTTTAGTGGTTCAAATGAAATTATGTGTTAACATCATTTGATTTGTGTGGTGTGACATTTTATTTTATACCTTTTCAAATCTAAAAAAAGTTGCAGGAGATGATGATTTTTTAGTTGTTTATTCTTAAGAAAAATAAAGATAGTGGCAATTTTTTGTTGCTACTATGTAAAGTTAATTATTTTAAAATGTTGAATGTCACTTTTGGTCCATTATATTTTGTAATTATTCGCTTTAGTACATTAAGTTTTAAAATTTTCATTATGATCTTTTATGTTTTTGAAATGTATCATTTTGGTTATTTAAAAAAAATTAAAAGTTAAAAGACTCTTAAATTTCTAACGAAAAATTAAAAATAGGACCAAAATGATACATTTCAAAAATAAAGGATGAGGAATAAAACTTTTAAAACTTAATATTTTCGGAAAATAATTGCAAAATATAATAAACAAAAAATGACATTAAACATAAATTTTATTTATAAACAATAAATTTATCTAATAAATATAAAAATTAAAATGTCTATATTTTTCATAGTCACTTTTTGTCTCTCATATCTTTTTTTATCTTATGTTCTTCTATTTTTTACCAAGTCACGAAATTGTATAATTTGTTTAATATTATAAGTTATTATTTAATTAAAATATTTTTAATAATTACTTAAAATTATATTTAAGATAATTTCGGGTAAAAAACAAATATATCATATAGTAGTTTGTAATTTGAAGTTAAAGATTAATAATGTAAATTAGTATTTTAATAAAGGCTTAAATATATTTTTAGTTTATGTAAATTAAAGTTTTCTCAATTTTAACCTTTATTAAAAAAAATTATTAATTTTTAATTTATATAAATTTATACTTTAAAAATAAAAATTAAAAAAACACAAACTTACATTAATAAAAAAAAAACATTAAGACTTTTAACGATATGAAAATATCTTGCACAATGCATAAAATAAATGCTTGAAGAACTCCTCAATCTTTACCGCTTAGAAAGGGACCAAACCTTCGTATGTCTCGCAAAGCATCTTGAAGTTAAGGCTTTGGAGCATCTTCGTGAGGGATTCCAACCTCGCATTGGGGATGGTAGCTCTTCTTTCTGGTATCATGATTGGTTGGCCATTGGGAACATCTGTAACAAGGTTTCCTATGTGCACATTTCTGACACACATATTTTGGTTTCTGACTATTAGGTTAATGCCTTAATGGTCAATGATGTTTAAATAGGCACTTCACAGATATTTCGCCTGAGATATCTTATCGTATTCAGCATGTTAGTGTGCCATCAACCCCGAAAGGTATATTGTTTGGAGTGGTGTTACTTCGGTGCTGTACTCAACAGCTTCTGAATATAACTTCTTGCACTCTCACAGTAACTTACATGCTAATGACCCTATTTGGAAGCGCGTTTGGAAGTTGAAAATTCCTGAGAAGGTGAAGTTCTTTGCATGGCAAGGTCTGAACAAGCCAATATCCCAACAAATGAATAGAGATTTACTTGTCATTTCTCCCTGAAAGCAGTCCGCACCCATTGTTTTACAATAATAAATACTTTTAAATATATAAATTACATTATAATTAAAATTTATATAATTAAACATTTCAAAACATATCTTTTTTATTTTCTCATAAATTAAATTAAAATACTTACATTGACAAAAGCGTTTTTAAGTGTGGGAAGAAACAACTTTACTTTGCCATCTCCGGCTATCAATGGGATTCAAAGGATTTCTTTTACAATATAAATTTATATATAATAAGTAAAACTTTTAAACTTAAAAAAAATATTCAACTACAAACTCTTGGACACAAGTGGTTCGATCATTCACAAAAATAATTATTAATTAGATTTTACTTACATTCTAGTTTAACTCTGGATTAGTCAGAGTCATTTTTCCCTCAATACCACTAGTTACGACCTTTGCTAACCACTATTGGACTTTCAACAATAAAGAGGTTTATGTGTTTTGAACTGCACAAATATAGATGTCTCTTCACAAGAGGGTTTTCACTCAAAAAATTATAATCTCTCACTTCTATCTTATATTTGTTACAGATTACAATCTTTTATAGAAGTGGGTATTTCTTTATTGAGAAGGTTGAATGGTAGATTTCTCACACAGAAAACTTGGCTCGAATTTCTCTCACTTGGAGTACCTCAACTTGGCTTCATCATGCTTTTGAATAACATGTGAAGCCCACACATTGGAAAGCTTTTGGAGCAAGTAGAAAAACTTGACAATTATCATGAAATGACAGTTAGTAGGATCATTCTAGGGTGGTTATTTTGAGTTTCCTATTTTGAGGGACATTCTGAAGTAATATCAAAATGGTGATTCTGATGTTAGCAGAGAAAGCATTCATACTTGAAGTAGATATTTTTGATGAAGATCAACTGATATGTCTTTCTAAAGTAGCACAACTTCATCAACCTAAACATATCTTCACAGCACTAAACATTCAGAAGTAGATTACTTCATAAAATTAAAGTGAAGGTACAATTGTTGGTGTTTTAGTGTTCTGTCCAAGGTTTAGATTGTGTAATGTCCTTAGTCTTCTATTCTAATGTTCCATATCAATTCTTCTCATGGACAACTTCAACTATCAACTTGTGCATCTTCAAATGCAGTTGTCATTCACTTTTTGATTTGCCCTTAGTGAGAATGGCATAATATGGAAAGTGAGATGTTATCTTTTGAGGTGCATTTTGAACGATTCTAAACTCCATTAAGAAGTTCAACCTTTAGAGTCAAGTTCTTCATCATTCTGTTGTAGACTTTGATATAGCTTCATTCTAATGTTGGATGTTTTGTTTGTAGCCTTTGACAAGTCTTTTTTCAAGCCTTGTTGTTCAATAGTTTGCCAAAATCAAGTACTCAGGGGGAAGTATTCTTCATCATGCAGATTGGCTTCAAGGACTCTTTTGACTTCTTCATTCATGACAGATATTCTGAGGCAGTCTTTCTAAGCATCTTTCAAAGCACCTCAGAATGAGTGAACATGTCTTCTTCTTAATAAATATAACACCAAAACACTTGAACATAATATTAGTCGTCATATAGACCCATCTTCCTTACAATTTGCATTGCTAATGGTTTGGCATAATTAAAACTAGGAATGCGGATTCAACAATTTCCCTATTTTTTATGATGACAAACCTTTAGGAGAAAATTTAAAAGGTGACAATACCTTTCTAAGCTTTTCAATTTTTAACTCCCCTTTGGAGTGTGCATCAATTATGTTTCATATTAATTAGAGGGCAGTTCCCCTTCAGTTCATGCATTATTAACTCAAGTTAATAGATTTATCAAAACACAACATAATGCAAAGATAGAAATAGAAGACGCAGAAAGGAATAACCATTTAATCAAGATCAATTTCATTAATTAAAAGAATGATACAAAAGATATCAGCAAAAATATAAATAAGCACATAATTATGATCCTACAAAAACTGATCTTTTTACTACGCCAATCTATCTTAATCTTATCCCCCTTTGTCATCTAGCAAAAAACAAAAAGGAGGAACAAAAGGTGCAATTTAGTCATGCTTGTTAGGAAAGAGTTTTTTGAAGATGAAGAAGGTGAGGCATGATGGTAGCTCTAGGTAGTGGTAGAGGCTCATGCTGCATAGGTGAAACTTCAGGGATCAAGGCAGGCCTGGCATTGTCAGAGATCCATTCCTCAATACAAAGAAATCTCTCAAAAAACTTATTCATATTCCTCTAAAGTTGATCAATGTTGGAGAACAACAGTTTTGATCATATCGAATTTTCCTGACCTACTTCTTTATATAGTTCAATCTACTATCAACTGACCATGAAGAAGGTTCAACAGTAGAACGTGAACTTGTGGAACCTCCTTTTGACCCTTAGAAGGTTCAATAGTAGCTGACTTAGAAGGAAATCAGAAGGAAATTGGGGAAAGGGAATGAAAAAGGTTGAGGGTTCACATGTAAGGGACCAAGATCACAGGCACTTTTAACAGAAGTGTCGAAGATGGGAGAATTGAAGAGATTTTGCATATTCTCACTCACGCACTTCCTGAGAAACTTTCCAGGAGGTCACCCATCCCAGAATTATTCCAAGTCAAGCACGCTTAACTGTGGAGTTCTTAAGTTATGGGCTACCGAAAAGTAGATGCACCTTGTTGGTATAGGTAGTACCTATTATTTCCTTTAAGTTATCCTCAACTGTACAGTCTCATACATGCACAGCCTCTGGATCCCTCTCGTTCGGGGTGTGTATTCGATTCATTTATGTACCCCTCCCGCTGGAAGCCTGCCAGGAGCCGCTCCTTGTCTGTGCCTCATTGCATCGGTGATCACTCCCCGCCCTCGTCAGCGCCCTAGATGTTACAGCGGGGGTTCAAAATGAGCATGAACTATGTCCAAAATTTAACTCTCGACCAAATAGCAAATGTTTTAGGCAGAAAATAATTACCAAAGGATGATGGGTTAATTATATATTATATATATTTTGCATAATACCATAAACGTTTACATAGATGAATCTTGCATTCGGCAGCTGGCTGTTGAGTTGATCAACAAGAGATCTCAATCTGTTGTTGAATAATTGGATTGTAGAATTAACTCCTTCAACACATGTTTTACCATATGAACTGCTTTGGGTCAATGCATAGGGGCTGCAACCTATTAGACTAATCCCAAATAACACCATTTTTCTTGCCCCGTAGTTGTACATAACCTGAATCACAAGCATACAAAACAATTAAGCTTTTAATTTGTGAGCCTTACTTGTACTTCTAACCTGCACAATTTCGTACAATTTTGCACAATAATCATTTACTTTCTTTGTTGTAATTTATGTGTATAAGGCTTAATTGTGTCTATTTTTTGTCTCTATTTTCTGTCGAGTTTTCTTTCTACTAATTAAGAAATTTTAGTTCTTCTATTAACTTAAATTGTGTGTAGTTAATTAATATGTTTAACTTAAAGTTGAATCATTCGTATACTACTAAATTAAATCATTGATTGAAATAATTATTGATTAGATTTTACTTATCTCTTAACTGAACTCCAGATTAATTAGGATCTTTTTTTCTAATAAATATGAGGATTAAGACAAAAAAAAACTTCACATTTCTTATAATATGACAATGCAATAGAATATTAAGTCAATACAAATGTATTGGTATGACGATATAATATAGTATCGTGTCAATATTTTCATTAAATATTAGATATTAAGAAAAATAAATTTGTAAAGAAAATTTAAATCAACGCTTTATATACAAGATTATGAACCCGCTCAAAATTATATTATATATATGTATATAAATAACATTATTTGATTAAGAAAAATTCATCCATAATTCTATACTGAAAAATCTAAAATAATAATTGAAGTATTAAAATTGATAACATAAGTAAAATGTATTAATAATATAAGAGACTGTAAATACCTAAATTAAAACTCAAAAACCCATTTAAAAAATGTAATATGAAACTGAAGAAAAAAAAGTGGGTACAGAAAGCAAATTAGGCCCAAATAAGAAAACGTAGCAGATATTCTTCTTTTCTCCTTCCCTTCGCATTGCTGCTGCCGTTTTTCTTTCTAGTTTCCATTACCGTTCTTATGAGCTGTTTTCATCCAAATAAGTGACCTCCATAGTTACAACGGTTATCGGAAGAGCGTGGCATAGCTATTATTTGCAATGTTCTTTATTTCAACTATTTTCTCTTTAGAAATGAACTGCTGTTGCTGACGGATCGATCTGCAGAAATTGAAGGCAGAGCTCGATGACGGGAATGGTGGCCAAACCTCCATGACAGGGCTCTTCCAATGCAGAGGTGACCTCTCTAACTCCGATTGCTACAACTTGCGTGAGCAGGCTCCCGGTCCTCCGCAAATGAATTTTCATGTCCGCACTTGCGGGCATTTGCCCCAACGTGGGTCCGCCACTGAGTGCAGAGACTAAGTTAAAGGGTTTTTCAATATTTGGGGGATTACTTAGCACAATTTTTGATATTTAGGGGATTACTTGTATAATTTTTTTACTTCAAGAACCATCTAGAAGAGACGGTAATACGTCAGGGATGGAATTGATTAATCTTTGATAATTTAATTTTTAAGACTTTTTTTATTACTTTTGATGCCTTGATCTAGAATATTACGTCTTCAATAGGCGTGTTTTTGGAATTTGGAAAACACTGACCCAATTTGGTTCATTTTTCTGTATGTTATTTTAGATGCAGAAGATGATGTCAAGTTGGTGTCTAGGGACCAAAGACTGGCTCTGCCAGGTGAGCCCAAGTGTATTATATGTGGCCGCTACGGTGAATACATATGTGACGAGACTGATGATGATGTTTGCAGTTTGGAGTGCAAACAAGCACTGCTTTGCAAGATTGCCAAATCGTTGTCTCCACCACCCAAAACGATTCCTGCAGCTGACGAGTGCTTTTATGTTAGAGATTCTGATTTCGAATCAGGGACTGTATCTATGGGTAGTGATCTTAGAAAGAAACTTGACATTCATGTGAAGGGTGATGTAGTGGCACCAGTTTTGTCATTCTCTGCCTGTAACCTCCCTGACAAGCTTCTCCACAACATAGAAGCAGCAGGATATGAAATACCTACACCTGTCCAGATGCAAGCTATCCCTGCTGCTTTGACGGGAAAAAGCATGCTCGCTTTGGCTGATACAGGATCTGGGAAGTCTGCTTCATTTCTTATTCCGATAGTTTCTTCTTGTGCGATTCATCGTCGACAATATTTTTCAGATAAGAAGAAGCCTTTAGCTATGGTGTTAACCCCCACCAGAGAGCTCTGCATACAGGTTGAAGAGCATGCTAAATTGCTTGGAAAGGGGTTGCCTTTCAAAACCGCTCTTGTGGTTGGTGGTGATGCCATGGCAGGACAACTCCATCGCATTCAACAAGGGGTGGAATTGATTGTAGGAACCCCGGGAAGGCTGGTTGATCTTTTAATGAAGCATGAGATTGACTTAGATGATGTGATGACTTTCGTTGTGGATGAGGTGGACTGTATGCTGCAAAGGGGCTTTAGAGATCAGGTCATGCAGATATATAGGGCTCTGTCACAACCTCAGGTCTTGATGTATTCTGCAACAATGTCTAATGATTTAGAGAAAATGATTAACACTCTAGCAAAAGGTATGGTGGTTTTCTCAGTTGGAGAACCTAATACACCGAATAAGGCTGTGAAGCAGCTAGCTATTTGGGTTGAGTCAAAGCAAAAGAAGCAGAAGCTGTTTGAAATTTTGGCAAGTAAGAAGCATTTTAAGCCACCTGTTGTAGTATATGTTGGCTCCAGACTTGGGGCAGATCTCCTGGCTAATGCAATTACAGTTGCCACAGGAATTAAAGCAGTTTCCATTCATGGGGAGAAGTCTATGAAGGAAAGGAGAGAAACAATGCAGTCCTTTTTGGTGGGTGAGGTCCCCGTGGTTGTGGCTACTGGAGTTTTGGGTAGGGGGGTTGATCTACTTGGTGTAAGTCAGGTGATTGTATTTGACATGCCTAATAACATTAAGGAGTATGTACATCAGATTGGAAGGGCATCTAGAATGGGGGAGGAAGGTCAAGGCATAGTTTTTGTGAATGAGGAGAATAAGAATGTCTTTGCAGAATTAATTGATGTTCTGAAATCTGGTGGAGCAGCTGTGCCTTGGGAGCTTGCCAATTCACAGTATGCCACAGGAGTTTTCTCTGGTGGCAAGGGTTCAAAGAAGAGAAAGCATACAGGATGAAGTTTCTTATTACTTGCTTAAATCCAATCTTAATCTTGATGCAGTCAACTTAGAAAATTGCACTAGAAAATACATGTATGTGTTGTACTTTTGAAGGGTAAAAAAAAATTCATACTAAAATATATCACATTCAAATCTGGAGGTTTTGTGACATTACTCACTATAGATCTTGGTATGCTTTCGGGATTGGTAAAATGTCTCGGAGCTGTTTTAGCCTATAATTAATAACATTAAAGTTAAGATTGGATTGAAGGATGAGATATAAGTTCTTGGGATTATTTTGTCTCTGTTGTTCAAAGCTTGAGAAGAAAAATGGCAAAAAGAGTGGGAGTGGGAGTGGCCTCTTGTCTGTCCTTTCTTGTTAAAGTTGGCTTCAACAATGAAATGTTTTTTGGCAGTATTCTCGATATATGGCCAGCTACCTTAGCAGTAAATTATCATAGACTTCAATCTGCACTTACATTCTTTCAAATTATTGTTAAGATTTGTTAGATTGTTACAGGTTGTTATTATTATATTTAAATATGAATTAAGATTAAATCAATTTATTATTATTCCGTATTATTAGAAGGTTGTTGAACTGTTTTTATATATAAGAACCTCTCGTTGAGGGAATATATATGAAAAAGAATGGAGTGAATGAATGAACGAAAGAGGAATTATTATTCAAATTTATCCATATCTGAATTTTAATAGTAACTATCTTTCTCTGTACTCTTTTATCTTAACAGATAGTCTTTCAGTTGCAGTTATATTTCCTAGGAGGCAGCACTTTAGAGAGGTGAATTTTGAGAGAAAGAACTCGGAATGAACCAGCTTCGTATTCAAGAGAATGTAGTAGTGCATTGGTTTTGCATGTCATCCATATTATAGTCTCGTATTAGACTTGGTGGAGATCATTTCGTAAGCTACTATTAATTAAGTACAACTTCCTAGATGCTAAAACTCGTGCTCATTAAATGTATATAAACATGAGACAGATGAACATACTATTACTCCCTTCGGTCCTTATTATAGGTCCGATTATCTAATTCACATAAATTCCTTACTAGCTATCCTCTCAAACAAGTCATACAATGTCAATAGTGTCAAAGTGAAGTTTAGAAGTTGACAATACAGCAAAAGTATTAAAGTAGGAAAAAGACATTAATGGTGACAGATTTATGTTAAAGTGAGGATTTATGTTAAAGTGAGGATATGGAAATGCACTCCCTCACTTTGAGAAAATTATAAGTAAATATCTGGAGTTTTTATATTTTTCTCCCCTTTTTCATATTTCTGAACTCATTACCTCCAATTTCTCACTTAGTTGTCATTTTTTTTTACAGACTAACTTATTTCTTATGTTTCGTTCCTTTTTTTTAGCTCTATGGGTACTATACACTTTATTTAATTAGACATTTTATTCCATTTCATAATAATAATAATAATATTTATTATTATATTAGTTTTTTAAAATAAATTGTCTTCGCTAACTAAGGATCGTAGACCCACCATCAAAAATCAATATTAAGGTATCCATACTATAATTTACATTTCAGCTTTTAAATATTATAATAATCATATATTCAGACTTATTTATGATATTATGTCTTATATTTTCTTTTAGCATTATCCAGCTTTATTAGTTTTATTTTGATAGTCTGAGTTTTGGATCTATGCATATATTGTAGTCCATTAACGGTCAATATCAATAAATTTATGCTTACATATTTGTTAACGTTACATGATCCCAAACAAAATAATACCTAATGTCAATATATTTTGACCTAGAGTTCTGAATGGAAGTTTTTGATAGAATTACGGCGTTAATAGTAATATACATAATTAGAACTGGAGTATGACTTGTAAAGTATTCGATGTTTGCTCCATGGATTTTGTGAGTAACGGCTACACGCAAACACATTAAACCTCAATGATCTATTGATAAGGCAATTGGATTTTGCTTTTTGTATGTTCACCAAGGCATCTCCAACAAATTTGCATATCCATCTCATACCTTTTCTATCACATTTGTCTTCTTCAAAATTAGTATTTTTTTTCTTCTGAACTCCAATAGTATTCTAATCAAAATTAGTATTCTAATATATCTTAAAGGATTTACCGAAGTTAAAACTTCTGTTTTACAACTAACCAAGATTAGGTGTGCAAAATGAGTATCCAAAAGATCATATTCACAATAAAGAATTTAAAGGCAAGATTGAAATCGTGTACTGTATTAGATCCATCAATAATTACATAAAGAGGTGATCTAATCATATCTCGAAATAGATGTTCAGTTAGCTGAATATCTAGTCTTTGCTATTACCAAACACGAATACATTAGAGAATCAAAATTATAAAAGTAAAAAAGAGTGAAGATATTTAAATATGAGTAACTCATATTATTTGACTTTTTTGTCTTGAACTTTAATTTATTGAAATTCTAAGCCTCTAACATCCACAAAGATTCATCATTTGCCTTCATATAGTGTGTTTGTGAAAGCGTTGAAGCAAACGCAACGCAAAACCAACACCCGGATTGCTTTGGCTTTTTTGTATCGGAATGCCAATTTTTTTCCGTTGACCATGGTTGCAACGTGTTTCCAATATACAAATATAATAAGAAATTAATGATGCGGTTTAACCATATAGCCTCTTTAAAAAAAAATTCTATACTAATAGTCTTCAAAGTGTGTTTTTTTCTTAAACTAGTCTTTGAAGTGTTTTATTTTTACTCTTAGACTAGTCTATACCATAGTAACTTAATCATTTAAATCTGTTGGCAGTACTCTTTCCCCCGTGTCTTGTGGACACCAGACATTCAGTCAAAAAATGTTGTATGAAGTTTGTCTAGCAAAGGATCCTAGGCTTGACAATGGGCAACTTAGAGGATATATATATATATATATATTTTTTTTTTTTTCTTTTTTTTTTTAATTTGCACCTTTCAAAGTAAAGCTTAGGGATGGAAACCTAAACTTGCCAGGCCAAAGCCAATTGAAAATCAAAATAGTAGCGAGGTTCAAGATTATTTTATTCAGGCTTTTCTTCTTATTGTCAGAGGAAATGAAAACCTCTTATCCAGCACATCGTTAAATGAATATTATTCTTTTACTTTTCTACCCATTTTTATTATCAAAAAAGGAGTTACAACTCTTACTTTTCTTTATAAAGTAAGAATTCACTAAAGTCGAGTCAAAATCCTTACATGAATAGGTAGCCTCTTGAATTGTATATCATCTCTTACAAATAAGTGCAAAAGTTTCCTTGTTGTATTATACAAAGAAAAAAATATATATTTGCAGTGCAGTCTTCAGGATGGACCCTGTCCATACAATTTTTAGTTTCTTCGAAAGAAAAACCTAGGTCGTGATCACCTACTTTTATAGACTGTTGTTACAAACTTACAATCCACTCAAATAACCATAACTTTTTTTCTCCATGAATTACTGGAAATAACCTTTAAGATACTTCTGAAAAACCAACAAAATGACAATGCAATCTTTAAAAAAGTCATGTAACAGAAGAAAGTACATGACAACGAGTAGATATGGATCATTTTATGTTGTTGAATAACATGATATATGGTCAATTGGTCCTCCTAGAGAGAGACACGATTTTTTTATCAAATATAATTAGTCGGTCTTAAGATAAAAATTGTTTTTTGTCTCTCCAACAGGACCATATCATGTCACTCAACATATTCACAATGAGTAACTTGCACAAACCAATATCTGCTCAAAACCAGCATCTGAAATTACATGACTGATCGAGATAGCTATGAACAACTAAATACATAACTGTTAGGAGTT
This sequence comes from Glycine latifolia, assembly GCA_013407115.1. NCBI lineage: Eukaryota > Viridiplantae > Streptophyta > Magnoliopsida > Fabales > Fabaceae > Glycine > Glycine latifolia. Next base: position 23,994,296 of record CM023956.1, read on the forward strand.
AGGACTAGGGTTGGGTCCCTTGGCAATGCAAGAAAATAACAGCTAGCATGCCCATAAACATTCAGTTAGTATAAAAAGAGCTTTGTTAATTCTACTTCCCTATTCTATTTCCATTTTCACATTAATCAAAATCTTCTGTCATCTATGAGCAAAGAAATATTGCAAAACAGATAAATATAAAATAACTTATATGGAATTTGTATATTCATTCCATTATACAAATCAATAACCCCATGCAGGATTTAGTGAGTTAGACATGATTTGATCTCCAAAATCAAAATTTTAGGATTGAGACTCCATGCAAAAAGGCTATTGAATTATATACAGATTCTTACTTGAAGAACAGAACGACAATTGAATATATTGTGATGCTGCTCATGAATATGACTAAGAAAGCGATAATGACAAAAAAAATACAAACATGCATGTGGAGAAGGAACTGTTTTTTAATTGGCATCTAATGCTTCAATTAAATCACAATCCTATTTTTCAGATTATGAAAATATTCATTCTATACACCGCAAAATCTTTAGGAAATCAACATTCTATTCTATAATCAGCAGATAAGTTTTGTTTTTTATTCAGTCTCAACTTTAGGAGCAGTTTTCTTCAATTCAAGCTTTCGTTTATTTTGAATTTGGTGGACAAATTCAGAAGCTATTACATGTAACTTCACATTAGGCTTACGAGTAGTGGCGATAGCAGTCCCTAACCCTGCCCTTCTTAATGCACGAGCTAAACACCTTTCACCAAATCGAAAATGAGAGGGACATGCAGGCGGAACCATGGACCTCAATATTGGCTTATTACAAAAAGAAGGCCCTGTTGACAAACTGAAGAAAGCCAAGAACTTAGTCAGTGAAGTTGTCTACTCTATCTAGATATTGGTAAGTATTGCAAATAAAAACTAAAATGTAAGAAATGTCTTGTGTGTGACAAATATATATGATTTAATAATTAAATGAAGGGACAAAGCCCTAATAATTAAACAAAGGAGCATGCCTTTTGAGAAGGAATCTCTTAAATTAATTGCTTATTAAAAGGCAATGATCCATATTGAAAGAAAATGAATAAGTCACTGTTTCCGCTTGGTAAAGTATGTATCTTGATTTCCATCAAATAGAGCAAAACATAAAAAAAGCAAAGAGATATAAGAGATTATATTCTTCATAGCAATTTCTAGTATTTTCTACAAGTTTTAAGGCATCACTCTTTTACAATGGATAATGGTTAGTATTCCAACTCATTCTTATTACTGAGAACTAGGAATTCTCAAGATCCTTATTCTAGATGATTGAAACATGAAGGTTTACATTAAATGGAAACAGACAGAGAGATTGATTTACCAGTTGTGGGTATGAAGTCTAGTATTCAGTACGGAACATGTATTCAATAGCTTAAACTAGCAAAATAGGCTAAAAAATCTAAGTTTTTACAAGAAAGATCTTCCATATAGAACCTAAAAATGGTATAGTGCAACATGATTTATTGTTTAGTAAGTGTTGAAATGAACATTATTTAACAAGCACACTACTATGGTAACATTCCTGTAAGTAACATAACATGCCAATCTCTAAATTCTAATAGGCATGTTGATTTGTAAAGTAGTGTACTGAAAACTCAAGAATTTGAATCAAATTACTCTTAAAGATTAAGACAATGAAATCTGACCCATTCTGAATCATTCTTGAACTTGAAATGGATTCATTCTTTGTAAAACATAAGCAACTTTCATTTGACATCATTAGTTACAAGGTTGAATGATAGAAAGTAGAAACCCATCTCATATCAAGCCCTTTAAGTTCTATTATTCCCGTAGGCCCAAAAGGGAAAATGCGTCCTAGTGGAAAGGAAGTTAGTTAGAGGTGAGAGAATGTGAGAGAGGGGTCTGTTATAGGAGAGAGAGAAATGATTGTAAGGATTATGGAAGATTTGGAAATAGAAATTGGAGTACAGAGAACCTTTCTCTGACTTGGGGAAGCTTTGCTTTCATTTTATCTTATACTTTGTTTCTTCCTTTACCTTATTGTTGTAGTATCCTCTAATACAATACATATCATTGCATATCTTTTTCTCATTATTAGATTTTGAGCAACAAAATTACGTAAGCACCACATATTTGCAAACAGGAGGAACCACTAAGTTTTCAATTTTCAGAACCCACAACCTTTACGTTGCATTTTGCATGAAGGTTCTCTAGCCATAACAAAATGGATTCACTGTTGTCATTCTTTTGCTTCATAGACTCAACAAAGGTTTGAGGTGGCCATAAATGGATTTGTCGTAGATAAAGATGAATAGTGAGCCTCAAAAGAGCATAGTGGTTGAAACACAAATTACATGGTTGTTATTTCTCTTAAAATTTCAATTAGAAAAGCATAGAAACGACCCAGAAGCAACACCGACTCTACAATCTATAGTTCTATACACACTGCATCAAATTAAAATTAACCAATCTTTTAACATATGGAACATTATACAGTAAACTGAAGCACAATAAAGTGGTCAATTTTTCCACAGCCAAACAACCAATTTTGAGAAACAAAGAAAATCATGCTCTTTTCTTCTTCTACGAACATAATTAACCCTATAAGTCTATAACCACATTATTCTAGCAAATAACCAAAGCGGTCTATACACTTAATTGTTACATTAGTAACAGTGCATGTTTGGTTTCACTTAGAGAATTGATTGAGTCCATAATTGATTTTGGATAAATTTTCACAAGTTTAAATTCACGTTGGAGAAAAGTTCAAAATTGATTCTGAGTTAAAGCAACTTTGAGTAGCTTTGGCAGGTGATGGTCACAATTTCCTTCTCCTTCTTCCTTCTTTTCTCTTGGCCTCCCTCATTTCTTTCTCCCATTGTCTCTCTTAAGCTAAACTCCAATCCAAAACTCAGACTTTCAATCCCCTTTTGTCAACCAACTCAAGAATATACACTCATGACCTCAAAATTAGGAGTACAAGGATAGATAAAACAATGTGAACAATATTTCTAGAAATTTAGTGTTTAGAGAGAAAGTCATCTTGACCGAGTCCTAAGTGTGCACCCTCACAACTCTATCAATGTTTTCTGTCTTCATTTAAGACATTCACCTTACTCAAAAGCAAGTCGAGTTTTACACTTGACTTGATTTTATGATAAAAACATCCAAACATAAATCACATCACTTCAAAATCAATTTCACCAACGCTAATTCAAAACACACTTAAACAGTAACATTAGTATTGGAAAAAAATTGTAAGACAGGACTAACATTTCGGATAAAAAAAATAGGACAACAAACTGATAAAGTGTAATTTTCATATAAAATTATTCACTTCACAGTAGCTTCCAGTTTCACTTCAACAAGCACAAACCTATTTTCAATTTTCAATTTAAAAAAAAAAATCAGACTTAAAAAAAAAAAAAACTCACTTTTTGGCAACGGCTTTGCATCCCTGGTAAAGCTTCTGCTTGGAATCAGCCAATATATGAGTGTGACAGTAATTGGTCAAAGCCATGGCCTTCGTCTTGCAACCGTTATAACGACACTGCAGGATGTCGTCACCACCACCAAAAGCGACGCCGTTTTGGTTGTTGTTGTTGTCGCTGGTGTCATTGTGATCCTCCTTGAAGGCGCTCTTGCCGTAGGTCCAGCAGTAGTCTCGGTACTTGGACCTCATCTCCTCCATCAGGGCCCAATAGTGGGCCCGGTAGCACCGCCCCAGCTGCCTCGTTCGCCGCAGCCGCCGCCGGACCACCTCCTCCCGCGTCAGAACCCGCGACTTCGCCAGCGCCGTGTCGCCCTCGCCGCCCTCGATCGCCACCGGCGGCGGTGGAGAGGACGCAGAACCCGACTCGTCCATCGGTGCTGAGTCGCCAACCCGGAACCGGGTTTCTCGCTGGAACTCGGAAGAGTTCGTTTCGGTTTCTTTATTTTCTGAGTTTGATTTCTTCGGTGTTGGGAAACTTTTAGAACCGTTGGTACCGTTTAAAATGATCTAACGATCAGTTTGAAAATAATTATTTAAATGATTTATCTGTTAATTATGTTAGTTAAAATAAAAAATAATGTTGAATTATTTTTCACGTGTAAAAGAATCACCATGTTATCTTCAACAAAAACTTTGCCGACAAAATCTGATTTCATCACATAACTCATCTATAATAGCTTCAAATTAACTCTTACAAATATAGCTACACCTAACCCAAGAAACCAAAATCGATGAAGCAGTGCAAAAACAAACTCTGATACCCAAGGGCTTATTCAAAAAAATAAAAGCCAAACAAAAAAACCAAATAATACTAGTCAAATTCAATTATTTTTTGATAAAAAAATAATTGATGAAATTCTGAATGGAATAGGCATTATAAATTTTTTTATGGGAGAGGCTATTAAGTATGTAGGAGGCGATGAATTTCTTAGTATATTTTATTATATATTTTTATATAATAATCTTTATACTAATTTATTTTTTGTTCCGTTTACGAGAAACAGAATGTACCCAGCAAGGTTTGCTGGGA
>CM023956.1:24018804-24045496 GCA_013407115.1 Glycine latifolia
TTTAAAAATTACATTCTAAGACGGTTATTTTAAAAACCGTCTTAGAAGGTGTCGACCTAGAAAGCGTACGTATATTTCCGACGGATTTATCTGTCGGAAATTTCCCACGGTGATTACCGACGGATTCGGAAATTCTGTTTTCCGACGGATTTTTGAGTTTAGCGACGGATTTTGTCCGTCGGAAATAGCGATTTTTGTTGTAGTGTTCATATTGAGACATGTTCACCTTGACTTGTTATTTGCTTTCTAGATGCACTTTGTCTTTCTTTTATCCTACTATACCCAAAATATATGATTCAAATTTACAATAATAAATACTTTTAATATATAAATTACATTATAATTAAAATTTATAATTATTAAACATTTTTAAACATATCTTTTTTTTTTACTTTCTCATAAATTAAATTAAAATACATGCATTGACAAGAGCATTTATAAGTGTGAGAAGAAGCAATTTACTTTGCCATCCTCAGGTATCAATGGGATTGAGAGGATTTTTTCACAATATAAATTTATGAATAATATGTAAAACTTTTAAACCTTAAAAAATATTCAATAACTATTATATATAAAACTCTCTTTTTTTAAATAGTACCGTAAAACTATTTTTTTCGTTAAATATGTTAATTACAAAGTGATTTCAAAAAATATATTTCAGTTGGAGATAGAATTTCTTTTTTACATATATGAAATCTATATTTTTTAAAATCACATTTATTCTCTACTAGAAACGATCTTGCGATAAAGCTTCCCTTTTAAGTATTAACGTATTTACATATTTAGGACTTGAATCTTAGATCATTGGTTAAATTAGAACAATCGCACACTAATTAATTCACTGTCGTGTATGAAATCTATATTTATGCAACCAAGAATTATATTTTTATAATTTTTCAGGACTTATTTACTATATTGAACGACTTCACCTAAATACTTGATTTGACATGATTTATTAGTAATTCAATCGTTAATTATTAACAAAAATTATGATTTTGTCCTTGAATGTGCAACAAATCTTACTATTAAGCTATGCCAGATAGTTTAATGACAAAATAATACATGAAATTTTATAACTTAATCACAAATTAATACTTAAACTTTACAACTACCTTAACTTTACAATTTAATGTTAAATTGATCAATGAATATTACAACTAAATAATAAAATAATTTCATGAAGCCTTTAAAAAAATGTTTTCATGAAACTTAATAGTATGACATAATTGTTGCACTTTTTATTTATTCAAAGATTAAATTAGAAATTTTATTCTTTCAAAGTTATCACCAATTTACACATTCAAATACGGTATTTACCCTTGATTCAAAAATGTTTTAGATAAATTAATCACTTTTTTTTATTATCTACCAATTTAATATAACATCTATGATTTAATAATTAAATTTCAATTTAATTTTAAATTAAGATTAGTTAAGTATAAGTAATATTTTTTAAAAGAATAAAAATATATTATTAAAGATAAAATAAAATAATTATTCTAAAAAAATTGTGTAATTTAATATGAAATAAAACATATCTTAAAAAAAATTCTCTTAAAATTATATAAAGTCTATGTAAAATTCGATAACTTTACAAACAATTTTTGAAAATGTTCTATTTCTATTCATGAATCTAAAATACTTGTATTATAATTTATTTATGATAAAAATATTTATAATTATAATATTAGAAAATTATCTTGTTATTAGAATATCAATACAAGTTAAGATTAGAGACTTAATTGAAGAAAAAAAATACATGGACCTAATAAAAAAAACTACCGAATAGTTCAGAAACTTGTAAATTAATTTAACTTTTTTATAAAAACATTCTATTTATTTATTGAGAATAATGATTGACAAAACTATTGTAAAAATGAGCATTTAATTTTTATACACATGCAAAAAATTTACATCATCAATTAATCAAAAATCATTTTTAAAAAAGTATCATAAAAAATAATAAATTTGTTAAATATACTAATGCGCGATTAAATGACTATATAATAACATTAATAAGGTTTAACTTAATTGATTCAACATACATAATGCATTTGTTATTGTAAACTTATTAATACTTGTTTTCGATTTCTATGAGTAAAAAAATGGTTATATAATTTTTTTCACTTATTGATATGTGATTAAACAAATCTATAACTTACAGAGTAAATTAGATGGACCATCATTGAGGCTTTTCCTTATTATACTCGATGGCCCTGCGTTTTTGAACTCTACATAGAATCTCTTATTTTTTTTGTTTTTGTTACATCAACTCCCTTTCTTAAGCATAAACCGTTACATGACCCTTTCTTACATCGACCCGTAAGGAGATTTAAAGTAATGTGAACAAATGAAGTATTGAATGTATTAAGAGTAAATATTTGAAGTGCGTGTAATTTACTCTAAATTACTTCTTTTGTTCCTGTTTATAAGACATAGTAAATAATTTTTTGAGTAAATTACACTCGTACTTCCTATATTTTGCTCAAATTTTACTTGATGTCCTTCCCTTTTTGCATTCTACAAAAAATTCTTTAATTGTTTAGTTCACATTACACCTAGATCCCCTATTTCCTAAATACCGTTTAATAATCTAACAGAAATTAGGCACATACTGATCACATGACTTTTAATGAAAATTTATGTCTAAAATACCCTCATCTTTTCCCTCTCAACCTGAAAATAAGACTTTTGCTTCTTTTTTATTTTTTTTGTAATTGGACGTAAACTCAACTTTTTGTTGGACATTAACTCACTTTGTTGATACGCAGTGTTAATACCATTCTTCTCATTCTTTGTTCTACTAACATACATATGAACTGAATTTTAATTATCAATAAACATATTCATCACCTCATGATCAATCTTAAGGGAAGAATTTTAACACTAGCAGTGGAACAAAACCACAAAATAAAATGGTGACATGTTGACAAGTCTAAACCATTAGCAATGTTGTTCACACAATCATGTATTCCAGTTCATCCATTGTGCTCTTATAATCCCAAACATCAACATTATTTTAATCAACAATAATAAACAAATGATTTCCCATTCATCCATTGTGTTTTCTGTTGTCCCAAACATCAACACTATTTTAATCAACAATAACAAACAAATGATTTTAAAAATCATAAGTGGTCTCAAACCGATCCCCCATTAAAACTCCAATCAGAAATAGGCAACAATAACCAATCAAAATTAAATAAATAATCTTAAAAAGTATCCTATATACAAGGTCCAGTGGTCACTTACAAGTATAACCCTAGCGTGAACAGAAATCATGGAACATGAAGAGAAATAGAGCGTTCGTGAACGTTGAAGAGGAAGACAAACAGAGGCGCTCATGAACGTCGCGAACTAGAAGAAGAACAATGGAGAATTTGCGAACAGGAACAGGAACGGTGAATAACTCGCGAACGGTGAAGAGGAATGAAACGTGAACGTCGTGAGAGAATGAGGAACTCGCATCCCTTGGACGCTGAAGATGAACAATACTCGCAATTGGTGAAGATGAATGGTAAGTGAATCCTAAATTCTGAAACTAATTGGGAAGGGATAATTTGAGTTTTACAATTAAAATGTAAGGACAATTTTGTCTGTTCACATATTTCAATTGACGTTAATAGAGGGGGGTAAAAGTAATGTGCAAAAAGGAAAGAGTATCAGGTGAAATTTGAGCAAAATACAGGGGGTGCGAGTGTAATTTACTATAATTTTTTTTGTACTTTATTATAAGGTTTCATTTCACTCTCTTGTGTATTTATTTATTTATACTAAAATGCCCTGAATTATTTTTTTTCTCTCCTATGGAGATTGGAAAAGATGAGTAAGTTCTCAATAAAATTAAGGATAAATTCAAAAAAAAATTATAATTATAGACAAATTTAATGTTAATAACTAAATGAACTAACTTTCTCAATAAGCTTAAATTAATCAATTATGTCTTATAGTAGTTACGGATGGAGGGAGCATAATCTATTTTACATACATATTTTACTTTTTAAGTTTTTTTTGGGATAAATACCCAAATTCATCATTGAATTTGTTAGACGCTAACAATTAGGTTTCTGAAAGATAAAAAATTTAAATCTTGTCCCAAAATGTGCAAAAAGTGCAATAAACAAGTCTTACCATTAGTTTTCTCATTTAACTTATATGTCTAAACTACATGGCTTTATTTGATATTTGAACTTAACAATTTGCTATCATTTTAACCCTAAACTAAACTATTTATTGGCATTTTGGTCTTTAAACTTAACTTTGTATTGTCATTTTGGTCCTTGAAATCACTTTTGAAATTTTAATTAAGAAGTCTATGTAGACTTGTGGGATTTCCATAGACTCTACTCTTGGACTTGATTCATAGACTCGTAGTTCATATACAAATAATAACAAAATAATTATAAATAATATACCAATTAAATAATATAACAACATAATAAAGCAAAATAGTAAACCACAAATTCCACAATACCTAAATAACCAAGTTTGGTAATGCATCGCTACTAGATAATTACTTGTAGAGGTGATAGTGATAGTAGATATAGAGCATTCCCATTGAGAGTTTGATGTTGTTGGAGAACAATGATTTGATTTTGTTAAAGGTAAGAGTCTTCGATTCAAGAACAACATGCCAAATAAAGGAATGTTGAACCTTAAATGCACAAAAAAAATCCAAAATGACCTATATTTTTTTCTAATTTTTTAGCTGGTCGACTCACATACTCGATGGTGAACTCATGACCAAGTTTGCGTAGAGTCTATCGAATCTACCTAAAGTTTACTATAAAAAAAGAGTTTGCACATAAGTTAACTTGTAAAAGGTATGTGAACTCTTGAAAGTTAGGAAGATAATTCAAGAGTTTGATAATCATACTCATACTAAATATAGGTAACATATGACACTAACGTGAATGATATGTAACAATCATCATTAGATGTTATGTTATCATTATTTATCATAGATGTCATATCAATATTATCATTAGAGTTAATGTTCAAGATTTAATGATAGGATGAATTTGTCATACAAATAAAATTTAAATATTTTATTTGTTAAGATCCTAACTTTTCAGTGTCTAATAAAATTAAAGATAAATTTAAGTATTTATAAAAAAGATTTAATAAAAAAAACTGGTGCCTAAACAGGGGGCAGTCCGATGGTGGGAAGTTAAAAAAGATTAAAAAATCGTGGAGATGGGGCATCACCGTTTCAGCAACATGCCGGAGGTGGGTCCACACATGCTATTATATTATTCAAATAAAACAATACTAATAAAAATGGAAAGAATAGAGGTTGAAGAAGCAAGCACCAACGTGAATACCCTAATTCGGAGGGTTTCAGTTTTCACCCTCTTTTCTCATCTCTAACATCATCGTCGTCACAGAGGTACGGTCCCTTACTCAAAACCCTTTTTCATTGTAAATCTGAAACTTCATGGGTTGGATTCAAATCCGTAAGATGGAACCATCTGTTTTCGATTTGCAATATGTTTGGTGTTTTTTTTTTTAATGTTTTTCTTTTGGGGTTTAGTTCGGTAAGTGGATTTTGGTTACTCACTCCAAAAGTTTCCATCTTGGGTTGATTTGATTTGATTTGTTTATGCATAAATTTTGTGAACTGCATCTGGGTGTTTTAGTTGGTTGATGTGTTAATTTGCTATTTGAGTTGGGTTCTTTCCTGGTGTGACTAGAAAGTTGAATCTGTGTTGACTGTTATTGACATGTTACTTTTTTCTCTCCTTATTTTGAAGCACTTTTCAGTTACGGGTCTAACAAATTTTCGATTTCCAGAATAAAATTGAAAAAAGAAAGAAAGATTTTTTTTTAAAAAAGTTTTGGCGAGAATTTGTGTGGTTACTTCACTTACTTGTCGAATTCTTTTCTATTTTGGATTGGTTGGTTTTATTTTCTTAGTACTTTCGGATGGTTCAATTAAAAGTGCCGACTATTTGTGGACAATTTTGTTTCTCCCTTAAATCTCATTTTTTTGTGTGGAATTTCCACATGTCAGGCTGATTGGTGCATACTAATTGTAGATAGGTTAAACTTTTCCTTTCTTATCACTACTGTATTTTCAGTTTTGAGTCTAGATTTTTTTTAAAATTTATTTTGAATGTACTTGTACTGTGATACAGATTGCCATTTATGAAAAGGTTATTAACTTTTATAGTAGTTTTGCTATACTTGAGATGATTTTTGATTGGTTGGAAGAGTAAAAATCTTTACACTGACCATACAGGAAAATTAAATTCTTTGTTATGAGGGAAAAGATATATTTTTCATATTCTTTTTATTTACTGAATGCATGCTTATTGTAGTGTTTTGCATAAATATTATGACATGCAGTAACAACCTTTATTATAAGGTTTTGAGAAATGCTTTTGGAGCTGTTGTTAAACATTTAAATTTCTGTGTTGCGTATGGTTACAATTTTGGAAATTCCCCCGCAGCGCATATTGCAAACTCTCTCTGTGTGTGTGGAATGCTTGCTTATTCAATTACTCATGAAACATTGCACGATGGAATTTTTTATTATTATTTAAGAAAATGAAAAACTCACCACTGTTTCTCTTTTTTCTTTTTTCATCATAGTCCAGAAATTCAGCTTTGTTTGAGCCAATGTATGCAATTAAGATCTTACAGTTATTCCATCAGTCTCTCTCGTGCATGTCTTGTGTAGTTTTTTTGCTTGCTGCTTCTTTGTTGTTTTATTTTTCATTACCAAATATGATGCCATCTCAGCTTGTGGAGGTCTCAACTCTCAAGTATAACACTATAATTCTATGATTGTCTATCAACTCTGGGAAGAATATAATTGCATATATAAGGGCGCCAGATACCAGGGTGTTATTTATAATGCCCTGATTTCTATAAACCTTTAACTAGTAGTTTCACTTTCAATGTATGGCACACCGCCATCATCTATCCATCTGTGTATTAATTTTAATGGGCTAAATTTACTATTCTGATTCCCTCATTGGTTCAGTAGGGGTTCACCAGACATATCCAGTAAGATTTAACATGAATAAACTCCTCAACTACTCACTGTGCCTCCTTCCTAGCCTAAACCCTGCCACCATTGTCTAAGTTCTGAATGTTTCCCTCTTTTCCCATTTGCACTGTTATCATTGTTGTTATTATCAGTGTTGTCACTCTTTGCTTTCCCAACTTTTCTGCTGCACTCCACCATCAATCTCCTTCTCGGTAGATTTTTTTTCTTATCCTGTAAATAGTTTTTGGGTTTTCACACTTTTTATTGTTGATTGAATCCTCATAAACATGGAGACTTTTGGGTTGGTGTTTTTTGCTTGTTTGATGAATCATCCACGGTAAAGTTTACCTCTTCATGTTCTTAAACTTTGCTGTTATATAACTGAGCTGTTATTAATTTGTAGGCTCTTTCTTTGTTAATCAACCTGGGTACTATAGTTGTGTTATTAAATAGTGTGACAGGGAAGGAGAGAGTGTGTGCATCTGAGTATTATGTTGGATATCATTCATAAAAATTTGTTAATGGATGAATTGGATATTTATCAATTTAAACAGGTCATGGGTAGATAGTAGATTGGATATTTTAAAATTTACTTGATGGATCTTAAATGGGTTTTTCCCTTCAATATAATCCAAATCCAAAATAAATCCACTTCATCTGTTTTCCACTCCAAAACACTGCCAACAGGCTTAGTTATTTTTAAGTCATGTCTTTTGTTTTAACAGATGCATCATTGCATATGTAACTAGTCTATAAAAAAAGAATTCAATCATGATTCAATGCCCATTAGAGGCTAAAATAGATTATGATCTATATGGTGGTTAACTGGTTAAGTTGCTGTTTGCTGAATCTGCTACTTTGTATCTCTGTTATGTTTTATAGGCTAGTCTTCCTGTTATCACAAACAATGTCTGACGGTCAAGAATCAGACAAGAACATTGAGATATGGAAGATCAAGAAATTGATAAAGGCATTGGAAGCTGCTCGGGGTAATGGTACCAGCATGATTTCTCTGATAATGCCTCCACGTGATCAAATATCTCGGGTCACTAAGATGTTGGGAGATGAATTTGGAACTGCTTCAAACATCAAAAGTAGGGTGAACCGACAGTCTGTGTTGGGAGCCATTACATCTGCTCAGCAGAGGTTGAAACTATATAACAAGGTCCCTCCAAATGGTTTGGTTCTTTACACCGGAACCATTGTCACTGAAGATGGCAAGGAAAAGAAGGTGACAATTGATTTTGAGCCTTTCAAGCCTATCAATGCATCCCTGTATCTCTGTGATAACAAGTTTCACACAGAAGCTCTAAATGAACTTTTAGAATCTGATGACAAGTTTGGTTTCATTGTGATGGATGGAAATGGCACCCTTTTTGGGACTTTAAGTGGAAACACTCGTGAGGTACTTCACAAATTTACTGTTGATCTACCAAAGAAGCATGGTAGAGGAGGTCAATCAGCTTTGCGTTTTGCTCGTCTTAGGATGGAAAAGCGGCACAACTATGTTAGGAAAACAGCAGAACTTGCTACTCAGTTTTTCATCAATCCTGCCACCAGTCAACCTAATGTTTCTGGACTTATACTTGCTGGTTCTGCTGACTTCAAGACTGAGCTAAGTCAGTCAGATATGTTTGACCCTCGATTGCAAGCAAAAATATTAAATGTGGTAGATGTTTCTTATGGTGGGGAAAATGGATTCAATCAAGCTATTGAGCTATCTGCTGAGATTTTATCAAATGTGAAGTTCATTCAAGAGAAACGCTTGATAGGGAAATATTTTGAAGAGATCAGCCAGGACACTGGGAAATATGTCTTTGGGGTTGAGGACACTTTGAAGGCACTGGAGATGGGTGCTGTGGAAACACTCATTGTATGGGAAAATTTGGATATTAATAGGTATGTGCTGAAAAATGGTACCACTGGTGAGATTGTCATAAAACACTTGAACAAGGAACAAGAGGCTAATCAAAGCAACTTCCGTGATTCAGCCACCTCTGCAGAGTTGGAAGTTCAAGAGAAGATGCCCTTGCTTGAGTGGTTTGCCAATGAGTACAAAAAATTTGGATGCTCCCTGGAATTTGTGACCAACAAATCTCAAGAGGGGTCACAATTCTGCAGAGGGTTTGGTGGCATTGGTGGAATTCTTCGTTACCAGCTTGACATCAGATCATTTGATGAGTTATCTGATGATGGAGAAGTGTATGAGGATTCTGATTAAGTGCCTGGTACTGCAGTGCAGAACCCTTAATTTGTTTTGGATGATTGTGGCCTCCAAGCATGATTTGGATACTATTGATTATGGTTCTAAGACTTAGACTTTGCCCTTTGGTTTTTGATCCATAAGATCTGTATCATTCACTTTTTTCCTTTCCTATGCTTCATACATTTTGCTATTTTGTTAGTCAATGTATGCTTATGGCAACTCTGCCAGATTATGCGCTGATTCTTCAAAAAATAGCACTCAGGAAGTCATGATTCGAATTGTTTTATTTTATTCTCTTGTGATATCTAGATGAAGGTGGCATCTGGATTTTATAGTATTTATTGGTTACATGATTCAAAGTCAAATAACTCGCATTGAAGTCTTGTTAGAGTTTTTAAAAGTAATTATTGATTAAAATTCAAGCAAATCTAAGCACATGTTGACACAATGCAGCTTGAATTAGTTATATACTACCTCCTTTCTTGTATATAACACATTTTTTATTTTATTTTGTCTTTTTTAGATCATTTTCTAAAAGTCTAGTGTATTAATCATTTTTAACCTATAATACTCTTAATTAATTATAATATTTTCTCTTCAAATATTAATTATTCATTGATGAGAAGCAATTAAGAGGAGATAAAAATGAAGGGTAAATTTGGAAGAAGAGTATAATAATTGATAAATTTAATATGATTAAATAAATTAATTATTTTTTAAAGGATGTGAATATTAGTTAAAAGAATTTTGTACATAGAAATGAATTAAGTATTTTTTTAAAGATATATAAGTTAAGCTATTTATTTAAGTGCATCATTAATCTCGAAAGCAAACAGTAATGAATTATCTTTTTTTTTTATTCTCTTATTCATTAGGAAAAATATATTCTAATTAATCTAGGATTCGGTCAAAAAATAAGTAAAATCTGACAAAAAAATTGTTTTCACTAATAATCAAATTTGAGTACATTCTAACGATTCAATTTAATTGCAACACATTAACCATTGATATCCAGTTTAAACTTCTTTTTTGTTTGTTATACATACTTATTTGTAGCCCTATAGGAAATTTAATTCACCTTGGGCTAGAGGGACATAAGAAAAGAGCGGTTTATTATTATAAAAATTAAATTAAAACATACCAATTAAAAATATTAATAAAAATGAATCCGACTCTCCCTAAATTTTTGGAATAGAAGAGTAAAGCAAGCGCATGACATGAGTTGAATTTTTGCAAATAAAAAGCAACGTGTGAGTGGGGTAAAAGTAACTTGAAAATTGTGATACAAGAGTTACTTGTTTTAATTTAACAAGAAATTGATATTAAAGTAGTTAGTAGAAATGAGTCAAATGACCGTCAATAGTTGATCTCTACCAAATAAAGTGATGAATTTGTATCATAGCTTGATCTGTTTGACATTATAGTAGCATAATTGGCTGGCAGTTTTCTCTTTTCTTGTCCTCAAAATATAAAATGATTGTTGATATTGTACTCGCATATTCTTCCTATACTCTATGGTTTTATTTTGGTAATAGATTAAAGAATAAAATAGAATTTTCATACTCCACATTTTACATTTTAGTTTGATTTGTCAAATTTAAAAAGTTTCACTTTATATAGTGTCTTTGTTCAACCAAATTGGTTATTCCATTAATTTTTAATCCTTACAATAACAATTTTGATTAACTTATCATTTTTTTACAATTTGTCATGTATCATTAAGTTGATTAAATTAGTGTGATAAATTAACAAAAAATAAACTTGTGTAATAGAGAAAATTTTAAGAGGTCAATTAAACTTTTAAAATATGAGATCAAATAAAATCCTAAAATATAGATGAGAGACTAAAATTCTATTTTAACTTAAATTATAAACTAGACAACAAATATATAAATTTTGACTTATTTTAAAGGCAATATATACCAATTTGCACCAAATTAAGTGTAGTGGTATTATTTTACAGTATCGAATTTACTTTTGTGTAGGAGAATTAATTATGTTTCTCAAGAATATGTTTAAGAGAATCACAAATTTTCAAAATGTTACAAATGTATTTGGGTATGTTTAAAAAATTATTGAGAATTTTATCATGTTTCTCATAGCAATATTTTGTGAGAAATATAGTAAAAAAAATGCTTGAGAATGTTAATTTTTTATAAATGATTTTTAAAAAACCCGTGAACAAGAGAAATTAATATTCGAAACTTAAAATTCTTGAAAAGCATAAAAGAATCTACCTACCAATCACTTCCATAAGATATTCTCTTAGATGGGTTCTTTGAACCGATGAAAACTAAATAAACTTATAAAAAAATCATGGTATTCACTTTTGATAGATACCTCTATTCTCTTATTGGAATTAACAGTCGATTGACTTAAACTAGTGAACATAAGGGTAAGACACCAATATTCTGATAAGCCATTCTCGACTTTATGCAGGGGAGGCGACAATTTGTCACACGTAATACCTACTAAAAAGATTAAGAGGAGTATTTACACACTCTCTAGTCTAATACTTCTTTCCTTTTTAAATATAAATAAAAACAGTTAATCATTTTTAAATATAAGCAAATTTTAAATTATTTTATTTATTTAATAAAACTATCCTTCAAATATTTTTAATTCAATTAAATTTTATTTTATTAATTTTTTATTATTATTGATATCAAGTTTTAATAAAAAATTGAGAAAAAATTATATTTAAATAATATTGATAAATTAAAAGATGTTAACCAACTTTTTAATCAAGATGAGTTATTATTTTTATTTTTTTACTTATCTTTGAAACAATAGAGAATACGCTCATCTTAACATATTTTTCATTATTAGTTAAAATTTATTGAAAACTATAAAATTATAAAAATATCATCATTAACAAATGAGGCATACAAAAATTGGTAATAATCTCTAATAATTTTTATTCAATAATAAAGAATGCAATAAAAAGAGTGTTAAAAGAAAATATTACTAAAACATTTCTCAAATATTAATCGGTATAAGATGATTTGTTTTTACCCGTATGAATCAAAGACAGTTTCAAAGATTTATTTGACTATGTTAATTTCCTCTTATTCTAAGTTAAGCTGCTTGGTAGTTTATAATGTGGATAATATCTAAAGTTCACATCACATGACATGGCATCCTGTGATGTTTTCATCACTGAAATAGTCCCCTAGCCTACTCGCTCTGTTGGTCTCAAGAATGGTGGAGGCTCAAATCTTGGCATGTGCTCTTCAACACAAGCTGAATATGAAGAAGGAATTGCATAATAGGG
This sequence comes from Glycine latifolia, assembly GCA_013407115.1. NCBI lineage: Eukaryota > Viridiplantae > Streptophyta > Magnoliopsida > Fabales > Fabaceae > Glycine > Glycine latifolia. Next base: position 24,031,279 of record CM023956.1, read on the forward strand.
TAATGCAACTGCACAAGGCTGAGCAATGTAACGATACTGAGGATGAGTTTTGATGCTACTATATGGGTTCATCATGCTTGGATGACCATGAACCATGAAATTCACTTCTTGATGAAGCATATAATGTTCTTCTCTCTTCATTTCTTGAGTACTACAAGCATTATATTTATAACTCATCTTCTTATCACCTTTTGAGGCTTTTTTCTTGCTTGTGACATCCTTAGTTTTCTCAATTTTAATGTCACATGGATGAGGCTGTTTCTCTTGTTCCCACACATTCTGTTTTTCCTTCTCATTTGCCAATAGTTCTTCTATTTCTTCAGCTTCAAATTCCTCATAGCTCCACAGTTCGGCGTGCTTTCCGACCTTTTGAAGCTTTTTAATCAAAATGTGTGGATTAACGTTTCCTAACACTGTTATTTTGGGCTCCATGGGGTCTATGTCTATGTTCAAAACACCTAAGAAGGTGAACCAACCATAAGAACAAGAACAAAACATAAAAAGTGAAGATTTTTTTCAAAAGGGTTGTGTTATATTTAGTACCTTCAAGGTTTTTTAAAGCCTTCTTGACTTTCCTCTTGCATCCTTCGCAGCAATTAGCTGACACTTGATAAATCTTCACAATTATTTATCAAATGAGAATTAGCTTGTAAATATTAAAAAAATATTTGTAATAAAGAAAAAAAAACCGCTACCCCTGTGCTTGTAGTGTGCTACAATACCGAGTTGGAAGCTTAGCTAAAACCAAACAAAACCCAAATACGATCCCAAATAACATTAGGACAACGTATGCTTAAATTCCAAACAAAAAGAATTTAATATCCACTCTTCCTATATCATGTTCCATGAGAATCAACACAGCACTTGCTATCCTCCATATTCAAAATGTAAACAAAAGTTCCAACCCAATTCATTGCGAGTTAAGCCAGTAACAATATGCATACTCTCAACAAAATTCCCTGTTAAAACTTTCCAAAAAAAAGTCATGCTAGTTGTTTGCTATTTGCTTCTATAAGAAAGTCAAATGTCGTAAGAACTTTATATATATATAAAATTTAAACCAACCCGTGCGATCACGGTTTTAAAATCTAGTAATTAAATATGATATGCATAAGTTCGATCAAAAGCTTTATTGAGTTTAATTACTCTTTAAAAGAATGTCATCGGTTCCATGATAACTCGAAAGTAATCTTAGTGGCGAGCGAATCTTCTTGTTAATAGCTACTCCAAAACAAAAAACAAAAAGCTACTCCAAAAATTTTAAAAAGCTCAATGAAGCCTTTTTTAAAATTTTAAAAAAATGTTACATGCACGTTCCTTTTAAATATTACTCGATCTATAGCATTATGTGGGTCATCTTTTGCTCAAAATCTTGGCAAACAACAGAGAGCTGAAGGAGTTAATTATGGCCTTGTAGCATAGCTTTACGATGGAATAATGGAGGATAGTGCTTCACGTACATGTCCTAGAACATTCAAGGAAAACTTCACTACATGATGCCAAAGAAAGCCTAAAAACTGGTAATTAAGTAGTTAAAATTCCTGCTTCAAATACTTTGAAGAACCTCCTTTTTGGTATATAAAAAAAACCATATAGTCTGAACTTGTTATGTTATTCCATTTTCTTTTATTACAATATACTTTATTCTCCAACTTTTCTTTTAGCCTCTTTGTATATAAAATGTCAGTTAAACCTTAAATAGGTTCCTTACTACTTAAACCAAGTAGTATTAATTTGGTATTTGACTCTCGATAATTTGGGTTTTGTTCTTATCATTTTATTTCGTCTTACAAATATTTAATTTCCCTACAGGCCATTACCTTAATTAAATCATAGAAATCAATTCATCATTAAACAATAAAAATCATTTAGTCATGATGAATGACACTTATGGGTAAAAAATATTTAACCATAAAACTAGAAAACATAATGACCAATACTTAATATACAATATCATAGATAAAAGACTAAATACATAAAATAGAAAACTTAAAACTTATAATATTATATATATCAGAATCTAAATCGATAGAAATTACTACGTAAAAGTAAAATCTACTTACACACACTCACACACAAATACAAGTACACCAGACAGAAATACAGAATAAAACAGACTAGCAAAAATAACCACAGCAATTCTCTTCAAAGTTCAAACATATACACATGCAAAATAATGCGCCGACAGGCTAAATAACTTCAACTAAAATCACATATTTTACCTCGTGGATGATGGAACCATATACACTTGTTTTTGGTGATCCACTATATTTTCATACTTTATTGTTTACTTTCTTTCAATAAAAGTCAAAAAAGTTATGGCGGCATAGATTATGATTGAATATGGAGTCAAACTATGGTCCACACTGCTTGTTTTTGCCTGGAAAATAGGATAACCTAACATGGGCAAATAGAGTAAGAACAATTTTAAATCATTTTATAATATTTCTTTTAGTATTTGAATTTATTTTAAATTTTAATATGTTAAATGTATTTATTTTTAATATTTTTTATAACATTATAAAAAATTATAAAAGATTTATAAGTATATGTAATATTACTGCGTCAGCAATGATCCTTCACACAAAGCAACTCCCTGAATATTAAGACTTAAAATGATACTAGTAACTCTATACTTGAAAAAATGATATTAAAAGACAACTTTGCTGAGTTTGATCTCCATGATCGATCGTAGATGTTACATCACTAGCTACAGGAAATAAATGCATTAGTAATAAATTTTTTAATTTTTTGATACTAATAACAAATTTTGTTACTAATACTGACATTATTAAAATTTCAGCGAGGATTTTTTAAAAAATAATTGTAAATTATTTCTTCATTGTTAAGTTTTATTTAGTGCATTTTTAATGTAATCTTTTTTTTCCTGGATGATTCTCGATGTCATCTCAATGCCAATTTTTCTTTCTGTTGAATGATTCATTCAGTATTAAGACGCTCGGTTCAATTCGATTCATCTGAATAGTGTAGTTTGTTTCGCTTAAACTGTTACACAATTCAACTCAATTCAATTACGCAATTTTTATAATTCAGTTCATTTCTATAATGTTTGATTAATCTATTTCGTCCACCCCTAGCCCTCATAATGCTTCCTTTCATAGCAGAAGGGAAGAAGAGATCACACTTTACTGCAATGTATTTTCCAATTCTATATTCATTTGTTTATTGATTCATGCATGCCACGGTACTAAAAATAAAAATATACTACTATGTATTTTGTTTTTAGTTTTATTTAATATTTTTTATATATTTATATATTGTTTTATTTAATATTTTTTTATATATTTGTATATATATTTTTATTTAATAATTTTATATATTTTATTTAATATATTTTCTATGAATGAAGTACTCATAAAATGAAGTTATGATTATATTTATGACTTTAAAGTTAAACTAGTTGGAATGTATTATAATTAGGAAAAAAAATCTTGACATTAGAAAAAAAAATAAAAATATTAAATAACAATAATATACAAACATATAAAAACATTAAATAAAACTAAAACTAAAAATATTAAGTTAAATAGACTTTAAAGTAGAATTTAAAAAAATTTAATATAATTTTTTTTACAATTTCACTAGAAAAGAAAAGAAACAAAAATCGTAAAATAAATTATAATTTTAAACTTAGAAGTGTGGAGATATCCTAAAATTTACATATTTTTGAATATTTATTTAAAATTTATCCCTATTGATAATTTTTTGTAAAATATATCCTTTTTAGTTCGTCTCCCTTATCTAATACAATATGATAAAGGTGGTCCAAAGTCCAAGCAGGTTTGGATTTGAATCCAATTAAATTCAAATAATTGACAATGCCGAGAGATATTAATTTTATCTTTATTTAACTTTTTATCTTTACTATGAACATGAGTAAAAGATTGCATGTCGACAAGTATTATCACCAAAATAATAATACATATTAATAGAGGATACGTCTCAGAGCATGTCTCACGAGTTAAGTTAAACTTAAATTTAAATTATAAAAAAATATTAAATATTATTCTAATAAATAATTTATTGAATTACAATTATCAACTATTATTAAATCATCCGCATACATTTATTCATATAAATTTTATGCTTTTGGTTAAGGAATAATGAATAAAATATTTTTTTTAGTTTATATATTTTTATTAAACTCGATTTTAATCAAGTAATTTAAAATGTTATACTTTAAAATATAAGTAGATTTAGTCATAATTTGACTCGTCATCATCAATGAGCAATAATTAAATATATACTTTTTAATTTATAAGAATAAAATTGTTAAGTTTAAAATTATATTTACTAAAATGAAGTTTCCTAACTATGTGATCAAATGACTACTTATATGATCAAATAATATGTGCTCTCATGAACTAACTTTCCTGATTTAAGATTTTGAGTCATGCCAAAGCATGTTAAAATTGAGTGGTCCAAAGCACAGTTTTCAATTTGTTATTATCCACTGCAACCTCAATACTGTCACGTGCGGAAGTGTTCACTGGAGCCACGTACTACAACACTCGTTCAATGTTTTTGTCTCTGTTTTCAGTACCACCACCACACTTTCTACTTTTCAATTTATTTTCCCCATTTACTAACCTTGTCGGTGTCTTTTCCTTTCTGGGACCGGAGAACAAGAATACGGATATATATATATATGCAAATGCATTACAACTCATTCGCCAGAAAAGGCCCCATACTAGTACAGAACAAAAATGATAAACCAAGAAGAACAATAATAACATAACACATATACTTGCTAGTGTAACAGTGGTATATTTTGATTGAGAATGAGATAGAATTACAGATACAAATTAAGGCACATTGCCATATCTTTTGTTACATAGCTCAAACAGGTATACATACCATAGCATAGCAGCCGCAATAAATGATGACATAAATTATCAACAATACAAGCAATAACCCCAAATTGAATTTTGTATCAGCACTTAGGTGCGGCCTTCATGAAATTAAGTAGATGGGAACTTTATGGTACTGGTAATAAAAATAAGAGATGGAAGCTTATATTAAATTATATATCTTGGTAGGTATATAATTATCAGTAAAACTGGTAAATACTCTGTATCAATATCACGCTGACGCAAATTAAATGTCTCGGTCTCTAGTACACTCTGGAGAGACTTGAGGGTAGCGTTTGCGGTCAGCGCAGTAGTTGTAGATGGTGTATTTCTGGCGAACCCAGGTGAGTTTTTGCCACTGAGCAGCATCAAGGTCACGGAACTCTTGTTGATCCCACCACCTCTTGCCTTGTGTGTCACAGAACTTGGCATTCACTGAGGCCTCACAACCATCAATGTGGAAGCCCTTGTAGGTGGCTATGAAGGGGGCTTTGGACCAATCTGTTTTCTCCAAACCACCCCTTGTGGCCCAGTCATCAGCATTCCACAAACTGTTGTATATCTTCATTGGTTGGTTAAATGGGAACTTCACTCCCAAGTCATTGCTGTTCTTGAACACCCTTATTGGGTAGTCATCCACATAGAAACTGCACACCCCACATTTGGATTTCTTTTAGTAGTAATAATGTTATGTAGACAAATTTCTATTAAAAAAAATAAGAATAATTAATGATCAAATTTAGTGGTAAAAATTTCTTCATTGATACCACAAAATATTTAGGGACGAATTTTTATAAAGTACATATAAATTTAGTGACAAAAGTTGTTTTTTATTTACTTCTACTGAAATAAAAAAAATAGTGATGAACATTGAAAATTATATATAAATTGTGTCATTACTTATTTGGATTTTTCTTTAATTTGATTTTTGTATATTGGTGGAACAGGAACAAGATGGTAGTGGAAAAGGAAGGTGAAATTGTTACTTGTTGAGTGAAGAAGTAAATATATCCTTACACAATCAGGTACATGTTCCATAGCACTGAGTATCTGTGATATTCTCTTGTAGGATCAAACCAGAGGTAGATTCTTTGTTCTCTGTCACCCTTGCCACCGGTGAACACATTTGTTTGCAAAATATAAGGTTGCCCGGTTCTGTTTCCCAAGAACTCAAAGTCTATTTCATCATGTTCTGAGTTTGTGGATGATAACTGCAGTGTCAATCACAGCCAAAGAAAGAGTCACATAACAAAACTGGGAAAACAAATTGGTGGAAAACTTGAAACTAACACAAAACAAAACATAGAATTGTTTTTCTTACATAGAAAGCAGTGACTGTGCCAGCTGAATCACCAGCAACCAATTTTATGTACATGCTGAAGTGACCAAACAAGTAGGACCCTTTTGATTGGAAGCCAGTACCTGCTCAAAATTGCATTAGTATAATGAAAAGTTTTATAACCAAAGTTACATTTACTGCATATATATCATTGCATATTAGCATACATATTATAGTTACATACCAGTGTACTTATCAAGATGAAGCTGAATCTCAGAACCACCATTGAGGTATTTGATGTGATCAAAGGCCCAAGTAGGCACATAGTTTCTGCCAAATGGCACATTAATTGGTGTTCTTGGGTTGGCGGCGAAGGAAGCAGAAGCAAGTGATAACAAAATCAGACAAGTCCACAAAGAAGAACCCATTTTTTTTTTTCTTTTGTGTGTTTCAACTTGTGTTGTGATACGTCCTTGTGCATTCCATCGGGTATATATAGGCACAAAGACCCCGCTTGGATCTCTCTAATGTGATAATTATAACAATAATGATTGAATTCAAAATAAAATAACTATCTAAATTCTATTGGTGATTGAATATGAGGCTATTTTTATTTGGATCAATTAGATAAATCCTTTTAATAATTTGTACTACCTCATTCTCATTTTTTTTTTTGAGTTATTGCACATGAATTAAGAAATATTTAACGGAATTAAAAATTGTTATATTTAAACTAAAATAACCTTATTTAATACCTTTTTTTTTATACTTGCACCACTAACCGTGAATATTAAATCATAATATATTTGAGAAAAATACATTATTAAACTTTAAAATTCTAAAATATTCAATATTTTGAGGAAAAAATAGAAAACTAAAACATTAAAATACAGGGAAAGGAGATAGAAATACATAACGCGCTTATAGCTAGCCTTCACTGCTGGCGTGTCATCAATGACTTTTATTTAAATTATTATAATATTCATTGTATTTGAAGCCTGATTTTTCATTTTTATTTTGTCGAAAAGTGTTGGAATAGATAGTATACGACATAATTCTGCTTAGCTAGTTTAGTGATTAGTTTGTTGAAATTGAGCTAACACGCATGCGAATTATTTCTCATAAATGTATTAGACCAAGGTAACACTCCCAAGAAGAAATTTAAACTCAGTTGATGAGAAAACTAGAGTGGAAGATATCCTTACTGTTTCTAACATTATTTTCTTTTACGAGTTTCTTAAATCCTTTTGCATATTAATTGGAAAAATAGTAAGGCAAATATTAATTATTACCTTAATGATATTGGTTAAGCAAATAATAAGAGTTCTTTTTTTATTGAGATGCTGAAAAATATGCATTAGTATGACTTTAAAATGCTCTCCCATATAACTTTCAAACAAAATCCTTATATCTTAGGACATTGGTTATCAAGATCAAAATTGTAACTTTGAGAGTAGATTTGAATATTTCCTCATTGTGAAACATTGCTTCAACGTTTCTAGTAAAAATTAACTTGGCACACCATTCGAGGACGGATCATTCTCCACATAGGATAAAAAGTTTTCAAAATCAAGAAGTGTTTTAGAGCAACACTACCATATTACAATTAAACTCATCATGCTAGTTGCCACATAGCGAGTATCAAGAAATTTTAGAAGTGTTTTTAATATTCCTTTGAAACGAGTGTATGTCGGAAAAAGAAAACAAGCTCACAATAGTATATTCAGTTTTGGAATTGTATTCCTCAAACTTTAAGACAGAAAATGGATATAGTATCAAGTAGCAACATCTAGCTATTGGATTTTTTTTTTTAACAAAACCTACCTATTTATTGAAGTTACTGTTTCCATTTAGGGATCGAATATAATTTGCAGCGCAAAATATTAAAGAGAATAAGATGGGATTGGAAGTTACCAATAATTGTCAGTCGTTTTCAGTACAAGGGCCCCGGGCGTGGTGTTTGGTTTGGCTTTGGCTATTAATATGACACACAACATGCTTTGTAATATTGCAAGGTTGCCGACCAATAAAATTAAAAGGTATTTCAAAATTGGAAGACACTGTTTGCTAAGTGCTTACCAGTTACTACAGATTTACCTGTACAAACGGATAAGTAACAAGTTCACCATTTCAAGAAGACGGGGATCTTTCATTTAGAAAAAAGAACCTAGATTTTCTTAACCATTTATTCTTTCAAAGTTCAATTTAAAATAAAAATATAATAATGTTGTACAATCAAGAGAATAAACACCAGAAAGTTTTTCATTAATGAACAATTAAGTAAATCATATAAGTGAATTTAATACCACACTTTAATTAAAAATCTTAAAGCTCAGAGTTATAGATTTTCCCTCACTTATATGGTACTTCACATCACCTATACCCAATATAGAATTTTACCTCACACTTGTATTCTACCTTGTATCACCACAACTCTTGCAAGACTCACTATTTGGCCTCCATAAATAGACTTACCCGCCATGAACACTTTCGATACAAGGGATTCTTATGTTCATGAATTGTTGTTATCTTACTTGTCTAAGTCAGTCATCACGTCGCCAATTGTTAGAAAATTGAGGGGTAAATATCGAGAAGATTTATCTAATGGACCACAAGTAACCACATAAGTGAATTTGACACCACACCTTAACTCAAAACCTTAAGACTATGATTTCTAGGTCTTATCGTCACTTATATGGTGTTCAACATTCTCATTCCTACCTGATGTGAGATTTCACCTCACACTTATCTCTAACAATCTCCCTCAAGTGTGAGGTGATGGTTTGATGTGGACTACTCAAACGTGTAAATGACCGCAGTGGATCTTTGGACATGTGAATCCCTTGTATTAAAATTCTTCTTGACGGATGAGTCGATGCATGAAGGTTGGGAAGGTCCTACAGGTGTTGCAACGGTGCAAGGTGGGTCGGAGTAGCCACGATTAAGCTTTAAGAGCCACTATGAAATACTCGTGGACAAAAATGACTTCCATTTGAAGGGGAAGCTATTGTGTGGAAGAGACTCACACGTGAAGAGGAGATTGTTGGAATACAAGTGTGGTGCGAAGTCCTACATTTAGTAGAATTAGGAAAGTTGAGTAACATATAAGAGAAAGAAAGACCTACAAACCTAAGTCTTAAGATTTTGAGTTAAAGTGTGATCTCAAATTCACTTATATAGTTATTCATGACCTATTAATGTAAATCTCTTTAATGTTTTCCCCCTAGATTTCACACCAACTAATTATGCTATTAATTTTTTTTAATGGTCAAAATATCATGTAGTGATAATGTCATCGCAAAGAATCTCTTTCCTCCACTTCATTCAAGCTCTAAGGGTAAAATAACTAAAGTTTAAACTTTAAGCAACAAAAAATTTTAAAGTAAAAAGGACATATATAAATTTTTTTTTCATAAATAAAAAGACTCTAAATGTAACTCTTTTATTTAAAGTAAAATAAGTTTCTCTTAAATTTTATTTTAGGTTTCACTTATTCTTGTATCGATCTTAACTTCAACTACAACTAATTAAAATAAAATAGTTAAATAAATAATATTAATTTTTTTATATAAAAACACAACTATATACTATTAAGTGCATATATCAATGGTGTGAAATAATTTCAACTTAAATATTCAAATATTCAAAGAAAAACTTTTACCACTATAACTATGGTACCCAACTCAAATCATTTTGTCTTGACTCCAATGGATACCTTTGGTGTATAAAAATTAGTTATGTACTAGTTGTGTAAGCAAACATTGATGAATATACGCATATAAAGACAATTTTACATAAACATAAGCCAAACATATAAAGAAAGGTCTCACTTTCTAAAGGATACAAATCATAATTTACCTCTTTCTCTTTGTAAGATATTAATCCCATCCATTTAATATAACATCCATTTGTATGAAAATTTAAAGTAAAATGCTAATGTAAACAAAACTGATATCCATTAACACATAAAAAAACCATTAACATCGTGATGCAACAAAAGATTTTGGATAATATTTGTTTCAAAATTGGATAAAATTGATTGAAATAGAGTTATAGTTCGATCCCTGAACACATGTTCAAATTGTATATAAATTTTCAATTATGAAATATACATTACAATGTGTATTAAAACAAGATGAATTAATTGATTTAGGAAGTTGCCTAGTATTAAGACGTCGAATATTAATATAATGTATTGTATTATTAATATAAACCCATAATTTTTATATTAATAATTTATCTTATTTTAAATAAAATATTATAACAGCTCTTAATATTTAATACTTTTTAGAGGAATATTTAATATTTAATACTTTTTCTGTTAAGAAATGCAATTTTTTTAATACAACATGCATATCTGTACCCAAAAAAAAAAAAAAATACATCATGCATATATTTATAGCTTACTGGAAACCTGGGGCCGTTTTTCGCAAGGCTGGCAAAAGCATAAGCCACCTAAGTCTTAGCTTGATATCCCAAAAATTTTAGAACTTCTAATTTAATAACATTAATACTTATGGTCAAGTAAAGAGGTGCCTCATGGTGCCGATTAGAAGCACACCGTATAAACTCTTAATTATTTTAAAAGATTAAATATCAAGTGAATTATATATTATTATAATAATTATTTTTGCTAATTACTTTATATTTTATTTTCTTAATTAGTATTCGTACTTGTTTGTAATTTTCAAAGTTATAGCTTATAAAATTTGTATACACATGTTACATTAAGAGTTTTAATTTTGTAAAATAGTTTTTTTTATGAATTTAATTCTTTCATTCATAATATATAGAAATATAATTTAATGTATTTTTCACAATTTCTGCTAATAGATCTCTATTATTTATTTATTTTTACATTAAATTGTGACTTGTGACTGTTTCTTTATTAGCTTTTTAATTTAATATTATTGTAATTAGCGTTTTAAGCTTCCTAGTAATATCTGAAGGTATTTTTTATAAGTTTTGATCATTTCTTTCTAGTTGTAGCTTTTTTTATTTTTCAGGATGAGGATACTAGTGCAAGTATCTTTTAGATATTTTATAGGAAAAAATATTGTTATCCCATTAAAGTTTTGGACTAATAAATGAAATTGACATGATACACATTAAATGAAAATTATCATTTATGTTTTAAAAACCATAGAAATAGAATAAATGGAAAGAGAATTGACCCATTTTATTGAGGCATATTAAGAAAAATGATAAAAGTATAAGATAACTTTCCAATCAACATGTTTGATTCACTATAAAATAAATTCATATACTATTTGGTAAAAAAATCATATAATGCTAGTAGCTGGATAATTTTGTTAATATAAAAAATTGATACATATATTGATGGAGCATGCATAATGTGATTATAACATATTATATTTTAAATGTATATATTAATAACTTAAATTTTGTTAAACAAATATATAACATCACAAATAAATAATTGTGTGAATACCATTATGGATCAAATGACGTGATATTATCTTAATTTAACTAACAATTTTATGATCAACTTTACTACTCTTAATTATCTTATTTGTTTCAAATTAAATTATGTCGTATAAAAGATACTTATTATCTTATAAAAAATATTATGTGAATTTTTATAGAAATTATTTTAAAATATTTTATTTTATTCTAAATACGTATATTACCTATAATTATTATTAATAATAATCTTTGTCAGTATTGCTTTGACCGACATAAATTATAATAAAGTAAAAAATAAAGATGATTTTAATAGAAGTTGAACTTATGATATATTCAATAATAAAATAATAAATTATTAAGTTTAGTTAATTTTATAAACACTATTTTATATATATTATTATAAAGATTTATTAATTTTTTCAAATTATAAAAATGATAAATTATAAATATTTAATATATAAATCTTTTTAATTTTTATTTTATATATTTTTAAATTATAATAAAGTAAGAAATTTTTTTTATATATGATAATTTGTTAATTTATATGAAAATAAATTTTATAATTAAAATAAATACATGTAAAGTTAAACATTAATATTTTATTTTAATTTATAAATTTTTATAATAAAAAAATTAATAACTCTTAATTAATAATACATGTAAAATATGTTTATGAATTTAATTAAATAAAACAGTATTTTAAAGATTTATTATATTCTCTTTAGATAAAAAAAATCGTGAGTTGAATTTGTAAAATTTTATGTAGGTGATTTGTCATCAACTCATTATCTTGTCCTATGCAACAATTTGCAATATTTTGGTGGATTATTAAATTAACATTTCACTTTTATAAATTGGTTTGGTAGGTCTTGTTTTTCAGACCCAAAATAATACCTTTCAATTTGGATTGACATTTTATAGACCCCACTTTTCTCGATTCAACTGCGTACGGTTTGATATGACCAATGAATGTCACAACAAACGGACCTAATTCAAATTGGTCTAATCGAGCAAGCCTGGCTTTCTTCCACTTCAAGACGTTCGTTCATTTTGACGAGTTCATACCACCATGTTTGATTTTAAATAAAAATATTACACATTGAAATTAGTTAAGATTACAATGTACTTTAATTTAAATCAATAATACACATAATTTTAAAACTGTCATTTTCTGTATAAAAGAAAACTGTCATTTTAGAGCAAGTAGATATATATAAAATATCTAACCAAGTCACACAATTTGACAATTTGTTTTTAAACATTTTTATATCATTAAAAGGAAACAGTAACATTATTATATGTAGTATGCTCCCAGCAAAATGTCCACTAGTATTTAAAAGTAAAGTTGGATGAAACTTCAGGATATGATTTGCCAAGTGTCTTTGTATGTATATTAATAAAAGCTTTGTATGTATATTAAGTTTTTTTTAGACATTATACTTGTAGAATAAATTGTATAATAAAATATACAACTAAAAGAGAAAGAGAAAAAAAAATTAAATTTAAAATGTAATAAATGATAAAATAATAGAAGAAAAATAAGCATAAAATATAACATTATATGAATTGTTGTAAAAATTATTGTAAGCGTATTACTTTTCTAAGTTTTTATTAACTAGTATTCTAAAGTACTAACTTTGTATGTATATTACTTAATTTAGAATACTAATAAAAACTTGATATATATTTTTCAGGTAATTAAGTGGACTTGGCTCTCGTTTGCAAAAGCTTGAATTTAATACCATATATAACCAATTCTTATCTAATGAAATAGATCGAATTCGTACAATTCATTTGTGAATCGAAGAATTGTACTTAGGAGAAACATTACTCATCGCCAGCATAACAAGTCCTTAGGTTGTCCATATGCATGGTATTTGAAACCTGACAGATAAAGATAATTAAATCATATCTAACGTCTCAAAAAACCAAAATTGAAACTGAAAAAGCACTGCATGTGGCTGCATGAGTTGGATACAAAGATGTGACTCAGTTATTCGGGAATAGCTAGTAGGTGGAACGTACAAAACAATATCACATGATTATTTGGTATATGATAAGCCATGTTTATGCGTATAATTCTGCAATGAAGTTGAGCAATAATTATACACATTATTAGTTGTTATACAAATTGAAAGGGCCAACCCTCACCTTTTTGGTTCATGATCGTGGGGGTGTAGGGCTGTGCTTTGATAAGACACTCTTGTGGGGAAATACTAAATCAAGGAATCAAATCCACAATTATATATATATATAAAAGAATTAAATTATATTAATGTCATTTTAATAATTATTATATTATTTTATAATTTTTAACTAGATAATATTTTTTTAAAAAACATACAGTTAGATCAAAAGTTTTTCATATAAATAGTATATGCAATCTTTTATATTAATTCAAAATTATTTATTTTCTTGGTCATATAAATTAAAACTAATATAAGAAAACATTTCAAAATATACTAAAATATGAATAATTTAATTATGTTCTTATTATTTTTTAATTTTGACACCGTCAATCTTAATAATATGTAGATATAATTTAACGATTGAATCAATAAAAACTAAATTGTATATCAAATTATAAAAATAATGTAATAAATGTCAAAATTAAATCGATGTAATTTAATTCTTTCTCATA
>CM023956.1:24045506-24072981 GCA_013407115.1 Glycine latifolia
ATATATATATATATATATATATATATATATATATATATATATATATATACATGTGTGTGTTACTATACGGCATTATAATAATACAACTCAATCACAAAGTGTGCACACAAATTGTTCTAAGATTGTTTTAGTTTAATAAATGATTTCAAGTTTAAAGTTTAAGTATTGAGTTACATTAATAATATTGAGAAAGATAATTTTGTTACTACGTGGCTCAATCATATATAATTAATAACCTCTTATAAATAATAATAGTTGTGATCACTACCAAATATAATAATATAAGTCAAATTATCAACTTTGAAATGGGATTGGAGTTTTAGAGAGAAACACATTAATAACTAGTATGATACAGGAAAACTTTTAGCCTCGAATTAAAGTTGCAAGCTGCAGTAAGTTTCTTTGTTGGTCTTTCTTTTTTCATATCTAATTACCTAAATATTGATTAATAACTAATTTTGAGTTTCAGTTCTAAATGTGCTAAATACTTGGCGACTCAAGTGTGATTGTTTCCTATAAATGTATTTGTACGGGATCTTTAAGAGATGGTTTGATTGGGGTCAAATTAAGGAAAAGAGGAAGGAAAGACAAAGAAGGGAAATGGTAGTTTAGTTGTGAAGAGATCTGCATAATTTTTTTTTTAAAAAAAAACTATGAGTTCCATACTTAAAACCTTTATCACAAAATTGAGAAGTTGCTGAAAATGTCTATATCTATGTGTAAAGGTTTGTGTTTCCTGTAAGTAGTGGTTCTCTCTCCAAATAATGTCACATCCACATAAATAATAAAAGAAAATTTCTCTCTTTCTTTTAATTACCTAACGATTTTAATTCAAATATTTACATCTTATTTTCCATCTATTTTCATTAACCAAATCATCTCTATTTTTTTCTTTTCTCTTCTCACCTATTCTTTTCAGTTTCTTTTTTTTTTTCTCCATGCAACCAAACACCCAAAGAAAAACAAAACTCAATATTCTTAATGTTCAAATAATTAACTTCTTGCATTGAAATGGGAATTGGAGTTTTAGAGAGAAACAAACTAATAAATAGTATGATGCCGGAAGGACCTCAGCCTTGAATTATATATTGCAAGTTGTAGTTGTTAAAAAGTAAATACGAATAATTATAAAGAAATATCATCTCATTCTCTCTTTTATTAATTCATTCATTCTATTCTCTTTTATATATTTTTCCTTAATATGAGGTTCTTATATATAAGAGAGTTTCAACAAACTGCTAATAATACGGAATAATAATAAATTTATCTAATCCTAATTCCTATTCAAATATAATAATAACAAAATATAATAATTTACTAAATCCTAAAAAAGAAATTTAAATTATACAATTCAACAGTAGTTTTCTTTGTTAGTCTTTCTTTTTCCATACCTGAATATTGATAACGATTTGATAGTAATAGTAGCTGAAGTTTTATTTTTTCTAACATATATACACTCTATTGGCAGTTAAAATTTATTAAAAAAATGTAAAATCGATGAAAGAGACTCATTAATTGTAAAGTTTTAGATCCACTAAATTAAATTTGTAATTTTCAATTATTTTTTGTTAATAATAAAAAAGTGATTTCAAATAAGTGTGTCAGAAACTGTTATTAATTCTCAAGCAAAATTAACTGCGATGTACCTAGATAATTTATACTTTAGATAGGAAATAGAGAAACACAGATATAGGGTGGTCATTCTATATTAATAAGTAAAAGAAATTAGGAATGGAACATAGAATCACGTATTCGCTATAATTGGGTAAGTTTTATATATTCTGGACCACAGGGGCAAAAATATTTAGTTATTATTCTACGAATACATGGCTTATATGGTAGTTGATAATGAAAAAGAAAGGGTTGTATTTCTTATCCATCATTGAAGAGTATGGATTAGACATACAAGCTAGGAACGTGCGTTGTCATGAAATTGAGAATCCTCACCACGTGTGCTTTTATTTTATGCAAAACCTGTTTATGTGGAGAATAAGTTAGGAATAAATGATACACATATGGTTTCTTATAATTATCACAAATATGAAATTCGAAATTGAGTTCGATATATATTACCAATATAAAATTTTTTGCATTTATGTTTTTGATGCACTATCATATTATTTAATTAATGCGATATCTTATATGATACGACTGTTAATATAATCAATCTCATTAAATGATATATTAACCAGATATTAAATGCTAACATAGTTTATTTTATTATACTACTAACATTTCATCAAATCAAAATTTATACAACAAATAATCTTTAGTTTGAGTGAATCTCAATTCAATTTTTTTAAATAAGATCTTGAGTTCAAGTCTTATGATTGCAAAAATATGATTAAGAAGAGAAAATCTTATTAAAATAATCAGTCAAATTTCTTTATTAGATATTAGTTATTGACAAAATTAGTAAATATTTTCTATTATATCAAGATGATCCAAAAATGAAATCAAAATTTATAAAATCATTTCAAACACGAATTTTTTTGGAGAGAAGAGTTTTTGACTTCTTTAATTACTTATGCTTATTATTTGCTAGGCAAAAAAAGTCCTCAAAAATATAAATTGAATTCAGTAATTGAAGTAAAAATGGTAAATTCCTGTCGGCTCAAGAGGTTGTATGTTGCTTCAGCTATTCATTTTTTTTTTCTTTAAAAAAATCAAATTAGTTTGGATTAGCTAGTTTCTCAAATCAAGCTACGCACGCACGTGGTGCCTAGAGTGTGATTAGGGAAACTAGTGACAATCAAGAGGAGTTCAATTGATTACTGTATGTAAATTGTTGTAAACTTTTTAGTAATTGAATTTGATTTTTACATATTAAAAAAAACTAGCTATAATTATGAATACCTAAAATATACTTTAGTATTTTATGCTTTTTTATTATATTGAGATTTGTTTCTTATCTTTTAAAAAATTCAATTTAATGTTTAATATTTTAATTATATTGAGACTCGATTTTGAACTTTTTTTTTTTTTTACTAATTCAAAACGTGAAGGAGAGCTATGTTGATGAGTTTCAGTTTTTTCAACTTTCTTTTCCTAGCTATATTTTGTTTGACATGTTTGGTTGGTGTTCCTTGGCCAGAGAGAGGATATGCGGCAAGATCAAATTTGCAGGAGGAACCATTGATCCAGCTTTATCTGTTTTGCCTTTTTGTTTGCTGGAGCAGTGGACTTGCAAATAACAGGTCAACCTTCATAGTTTAAGCTTCTGCTCTCTGGTTTACCCAAGGCACGAGGAACACCAACAATGCACATACTTAAAACATGCATATCCTCTCTCTGGCCAAGGAAAACAAACCAAACAAAGTATAACTAGGCAAAGAAAGTTGAAAAAGCTAAAACTCATCAACATAGCTCTCTCATTTCACATTTTGAATTAGTAAGAAGGTTCAAAATCAAGACAAAATTAAAAAAAAAAAAAAAGAGAGCACGAATTATACAAAGTAATGACGTGGAGTAATATCCTTTTGTTAAAACTAAATCTTAATTAAAAATATTAAAAAATATATAAATTAAGATTTGACAGAAAACAACCTTCGTGTAGTTTTTACAAAACTTGTTTTCGTACTAATAGCACTTTCCTTCTTAGAAACTCAAATCGTTTAAATTCTTCACAAGTTAGGATAAGTTTGATTGAGTGGAAGAGAATGTAAAGGAATAAAATAAAAAAGAAATATTTGAATTAATAGAGAGAGATATAAATCCCATACTAAATAGTGGAAAATTTCCCTCATTTTTTAACACAACCAAACCATGGATTAAGGTGCACAAATTATTTTAATTTATGGAAGAAATATGGATTCATTTTACCTCAATTCATATTTCCTTGAGAATTTTATCTAAACTAGTTCATAGACTCTCAGTTACGACTTCTTATTGAATAAGCACTTAAACTATTGGATAGAACTTAATACAGGCTAATTGCATATGACCAAGGGAAAAGCAAAGGATTTGCAAGGTTCAAACAATTTTAAAAATTTAGTAAATCAATACATGATTTGCTGCTTTACAAAGCAATGATATAAAATACAAATCATAATGGACTGCTCTCCCCTATTAAAACGGCATAATCAAAATAAAAAATTAAATTAATAAAAAATCATCACAAGTATACTGTATAGAACAATATACAGGGAAAAAAAAGTGATTTCTTTCCCTCCTGGTATCTCCTCTTTCATGTGTAAGAAAAAGATGTCCACAACCTACTGTATCATTAATATTTTGGCAAATAGAATTTTCAACGTTCAATTTTGTAGTTTTCCCTCACTGAATAATTAATAGCTACTTGGTGTTCATAAAGAAAGAGTGATGTTTAGATATCTTGCATCATGCAAGGAGCTGATCACCAAAAGATCCAACGGGTGAATGGGGGTGGTTGAAATGGTGTGAAGGTAGTGGCAAAGATAAACTGACAAACAAAAAGTAGAAAATAGTGAGCTATTAAGATATCTTCCAAATCTGAAAAGGGGTCAATTCTCAATTCGAAGTTAAGAGTTCTACTTGCCAAAGCCTCAGGAATCAGGATTGAAAGGCCATTTTATGGATTTTTTTCTCCTTTACCTATAAATGATACAAAATGTACACACAGCATTTCATCTTAGGACCACGGTGCTTATATCTGCCTCTCTTAAAACAACCAGTGTTTCCTCTTTGGTTTATGCTGGATTGATGCATCTATAAAAAGGGAAGATAGTAAATCAATAACCAATAGAAGTCATATTCAATACATCAAAAGTAATTGAGTTTCAAATCTAATGAAGGATCAAGTTATGGTGGACAAACCTCGGATTTCATACAATGAATTGTAATGAACCTCAGACCAAAAGCTCAACCACAGTTCTGCATCATTAAGGAAATAAATAAATGGAAACAAAAAAAGAAGATAATACTACTATAAAGTACTAACAATTTCAAAATTAAAGACATGAGAATATTTCAATTATCATACGCTTGATTTTATAAGAGAGTCAACTTATGAACATAAATTGATTAAAGGAGGCTAGTAGTTTATCTTTGGTTAGGGAAAATCATAACTTTGGTTGGAATTGTATATTTCTCAACTTAAAGTATGTTTTCTTTTTGGGGATGGTAAGGGGTATTGCCATTTCAGAATGTGCAATGTATACTTGAGACAACATAGTATAAAATGTCAAAAAAAATTATGGAAGGTCTTGCTCCTAATCGAACTCTTCAGACTAAATGAAGTATGGCAGGGTATAACAATGGTGATGATGGCCTTACCACGCTGTGGTGCTTGGTACAGTGGCATAATTTCGATGAAGCAAGTGTCTCTGAATGATGTTAGAAGGCATATCTTTGCAGAAAACTACATTAAAAACAAGAAACATTATTGATCATTGACAGTATTACACAAAAAATAACACAATATTAACAAATAACAAAAAAAAGACTCAAGTTTGTCATGAGAATATGTTGTACAAGTCAATAATTTGAGAGTGAAAAATTCAATTTCTGAGAACAGAACCAGCACATGAACTTCAATGGCATAATAATTTCATTACTGTTTTTTTTCCTTTCATTAAAAACCATAGCATAAGTAAAATCAACTATTTTGTTTCACGTTATGTATCTAAACAGGTAGCAAGGTTCTCTCAATCGACTTCCTTGACAAGGTAAGAAACCAGAATGGCACTTACATTTCAGGTCTTCAATAACGAGAATTAATGAGGGGAAAGAACAAAAGACTGGGAATACCACACAACACTACTTTTCTTTAAACAAAAACACCAAGTAGGGTTTCACTCACAGATTCTTCAAAGTAGCACATATAGCCAAATTTCGCCAATGCACTCTAATGGAACAAGCAAGAAACCACACAATGAAATTTTATTTGCAAGATTTGACCCAAAACTCAAAAGGCATTAATTCATTAGGTCTATGGGTCTTTTCCACTCGTATATTCCTTTTGTCCATTCCTTTGACTGTGCAGCTTCTTCACCCACATCTCACTCACCAGAATTCCCAATAGTTTTACCCTCATTATCTTATGAAGGGAATCTCGGCACAAGCAATTCAACTTAGCCAGGATAAAAAACCTTCTGATTAACCGCATATCTAGCTCACCTACATTTCATATTTAGCATGATCATCCCTCAATCTATTTGATAGTTCCAACAAAATTAAATAGATAGATGTATATATTCATTGCACTCCAAATGTGAGGCTTGGATTACAACATAATAATCTTTGAACTAGTAATACATTACAGAGATTACAGACGCTGCATCCTTGATTAAAAGCATCAACTCTTTTAAGTCAAAAGAACAAATAAATCATAACAAAAATATACTACATAAGTCCAAGGAAAGGAAATAGATTAACAGTCAACAACTATAAGGCGTTAACCTACTATAAAGGGGCCAAACATAAAACAAAAGTATAGTAAACACACATACACAATTTTTTTTTTTGAAAAAAAAAAGAGCAATATTAGATGTAATATTTTTAATTACATATTACCAAATATTATTGCATTACGACGTTAATAACAGGTTTTGCTAGATGACATATTGAAATAACCAGTCAGTTTTGCCTGTTCTATCATTCTATAAACCAATTGGAAAAATGACCACAGTTGAGAAAGTACCAAATTATTTTTTTCTATAAGAATGCTCCTTTAGTTAAAAATCAAATTACAACAGTTCATCTTAGTTTGAAATAGAATTCTAAATATTGAAGAAAAAAAATGAAAGAAATTAATAAAATTATTGATCAATTGGTACTTGGTAGCACCACAAACCTTATCCGCAGCTGCCTGTAAGGTAACATGGTCCCCCCATTCTGCAGTTCTGCAAAGCAATAGAAAAATGTAAATACAGTGCATTTGATGAAAATGCTACTTAAAGAATCTACAAATGTGACAGCTCATTTTAAATATAATGGTTAAGGAATGGCTTGTTTGAAAGATACATACTTAGCCATTTTCTTGTGGTATTTTTTGTACTTCATTGGTACATAGCATTCATATAAGGAACGGTGATCTTTGAGCTAGCAAAGAGAAACATTATGCAAATAAGTATCTCAATTCTCAAACTATCTATTTGCAATATTTAATATAAAGATTTCATATTGATCTACCACCTAGATCAGAGGATTTGTACCACTTTCCTCACATGATTTAAAAATAATTTTTAATACTAAATATGCCAATAACTTAACCTACACTTATTATAACTTTCCAATTTCTTCTCTTGGAGGACATTTCTTACTCTATATAGTTACTAGTTAACTAATACATTATTCCTTAATCAACAATTGTCAACTAATCCCAGACACTATGAAAGAACAAAAAGCTCCTTTGTATCTCCCCACCCCACTCTATTCCTTTTAATATGCCTTCATTGATTCAAATCTGTTCATCTACACATCAGCAAATTTAAATCTGTTAACCTAGTAAAACAAAAATCAGAAGCCCAGAAAACCAGATGTCCTCATAGGTTGACATCTGTTGTGGGAATTACTCCTTCCATGACAAACACTAGAACAACATACCTGTTTCACTATCTCTTTGCGAACATGCTTGTGGTGTTCAGGTGACCTATACAACTGATCAGAAAGTGCACGGAACTGCAATGTAGGGAGAATAATTAGCAAAAATTTAAAAGGATATTACGATCATGCTTATGCCTCATAATCAGTTGCTATAATAACACACCTGACAATTTCCATCTCCAGATACCTTGACCTCACATAAACCATAGACATTCAACCTAAAGAAATGAAGAGACAATAGTTTTAATACCTTCAACAAAGAGTAAATGCATCGCAAGAATATATGTATTACATTTTACTGCTAAACTTATAATAAATCTAAGTTCCAAAGACAGTTGGGCAACAACTGTGAATGCAAAAGCAATAGACAAAGTTGCAAAAACCGTAATCTTGAGTTCTTAATGTTTCAGAACATGAATATGAATTTCTCCATAATTAAATATCACTAGTGACACAGAAAAAACCAAGTAATTACTTGCATGCTAAGATCAAGATACAAAAAGGTCACTGATTGATTTCGCTTCATCATCTGTCTTTTACATTTCACTGGTGAGGCATTGCAAATCCCTACCTTGGTTTATTTCAAGAGGTTGAATGAATGCCAGTATACTGCTCTCATCAATAGTGTTTTGCAGCCTAATTATTTTATTTTTCCAACCACAACTACATGACCTCCCAAACGTGCCACTGTAACTACAGCATGCACCCAACTCTCTAGTCTCTATTTAAGTTTTAAAATATTCACATAAGAAACAGTATATTTTATATAGGAGAAATACACACCTCTGAAGCAGACGCTGGTGATCCATACTGGCATCACTTACAGTGGGGATAAAGGAATTTATCCGGGGTACATGCTGTAATTTCAAATTAGAAATATTAAGAAAAACATAAGTAGTCAAAATTCAGATATCATTCCCTTCCATGATTTTAAAAGAAGGGGGAGTACAATATGAAAGTCTGCTTTTCTATGTGATGACAATGCCAATGAAGTGTAATTTGCAATACCATACAGTAACAAAACTAAGAGCCAACTCTTGAAAGTTCATAGGCAGAGAAAGGAAGAAGTAAATAAGAACAGTAGTGCCAGTGTGTCCTTTGAAAGAATTACATACGTCCAGAACCAATTCTACCAAAAGCTTAAGCTGTTGGGTGAAAGCATGTGAACGATTTTATATTTAACACACCACTCAGCCAAGAACTTTCAAGGCTTGAACTGTAGGGATTTTTTTTTTAACTGTAGGGAAGTTAAATGGATGGATTCAATAAATTTTGAATTAGATTATAATGATGATCCAAAAACAAACCATTAATCCATTTATGATCCATTAAAAATGTGTTAAAAAAATCCAACAATCTATGACCTGTTTAACCAAAAACCATCTAATCCATCTGTTTTAAGTGTTTTATGTTTCAATTTTCAAAATATAGTAAAATAAAGTTCAATATTTATATACATTCTTACACTCAAAAACCGTACTTGTCCCTTAATGACTTATGCCCAACCAATGAGCTTTAGATTACTTGATCCAATGGATTGCAAAATATGTTAGATGATTCATAATCCATCCAATAACAAATGGTGACTAATCCAGCCAATTAATTAAGCTTTACTTTCATAATTAGAAGAATTGATTGGATTTATACCTAGATGGATTTGATGGTGGGTGGATAAATGGATTGAATTGACACCCTATTGAACTATGGACAGTGAACCTATCTATCCTACCTTTTGTTAAAAATTTAACTTCTATTTAGAATAAATTGGAGAAAGAAAGATTAAACTCTAGACCATATAGTCATAGAGTAACATTCTGAAAAGCTTAAGCTATCAGTGGACAGGAGGAATGATATTATATCTAATCTAAGACGATAAATAATTTTATAACACATGCTTTGGAAATAAGAAAGATAAACCACACCAATATTATAAAACCACAACTGGTAAAAGTATAAAGTTTTAGTTAGGGAAACAACTGAAAAGCAGGAATTCTTACAGGAACAGGTTCCAAGTTGGTAAGGCGCCGACCAACTGCTCCATCTAATTTGGCATACTCTTCAGACAACACAAGAGCAATCATCCTGTCATCCTCCACATCCTGCTGACTGCTATGGGAAGTTGAACCCGAACTTTCGCCCCAATACTCAGTCTGAGTACCATTTCCATTAATCATAATATCCTGACCCGGCACTTGAAGTTTCAAACTAAAGGCAAATTTTAACAACAATCCACAGAAACTGAACCTGAAACAATCGAGAGATTTCACGGTCATTTTTTCATTCACAATCTAAAATTTATCTAACAAGGGATGATCTCACTAGATCATCAATCCTAAAAGTCTAGTTAGAACAGAACACCCAACAAAGCAACACAAACAGACATAATGCACATGCACCAATTCAAAGATGAAATCAGTGAGTGTACGTAAAAAGCAAATAACAAGAGAATTATAATATCAAATGATCAAATATGACAATCATATTCAAATTACTGACGAGCCAAATAGAAAACATAAATCTTCAATTTACAAATTCTTATTAAAAAAATAATAGTAATATAAACAGACTGATATATATTGATCATAAATGGAAGAAATTTAATTGACGAGAGACAATCAAATAACGCAAAATCGGATCCAAGATTCTCTGATCACAAACCAGAAAACAATCACAAAAGGGTTTGGTGGATATAATCAGCAAAATCCAATCCCAAGAAACGAAGATAACAAATTTTTTAAAATTATTATATTTAAGAAGAAAAAAGAAAGAAAGAAAGAAAAAAACCTGTGATTCTGATGCGAGTGAACGATGATGCAATGAATAATGGGTGCGACGGTGAAGAAGAAAGAAGGTAGCAAGTAAGGTGTGAGACTTAAATAAAGGTTGGTTTCAATTCCGCGTTTTTTCAGTTTGGTGAGAGAGAGAGAGACGAAAACAACTTGAATCAATGTCAAATGCAGACGACACGTTATTTTTATTTATTGCTTTTTTCGTTTTACGACGAACATTTAACACTAAAGTAAAGGATATAAATAATAAATAATACTCCACTATCTAAATAGGCCATGGCTAACGTGGACCAGTGATTTAGGGGATCCATTTTGGTCCAGCTTTTCATATCCGTTAGATTTATTTGTATAATAATTGACGGTCTGGATTTGTCATATTTAACTCCTTATACCAGTTTTAAATAATTTAAGTAATTAAATTAAGTTTTCAGGAGATAGATTGATTCATTTGACTCATTTGCCCCTTTATTGTCTGTAATCGTTTATTTTGTTTCATTTTTGTATTTCCTTTCTAATTTTGTCTGTAGTCCTAATTTATCAGTTGAGAGGCTGTTGTAGCAGCGGCGGAGCTAAGTCACGAACTCCACCACTCCGAGCGTCATCCTCCTCACATCGGAAATAAACAAAGTTGGAGTTTTTCATTGTGGAAAAATGTGAATTTCTTTTATTTAAATTTAGGAGGCGGTATTTGAGTGGGTTCAATGTTAATGTTTTTTGGGAGGTTTGGGTAACAAATGTGGTGACATTATACGCTGATCTATTGTACTGGATCTTCGAAATAGGCACCCCCGATACTTTTAGCTCTTAATATATTACTTTTAAAAAAAAAATTAAGAACCTGATTAGATATAAATTATAAATATTTTTTTTAGTTTTTTATTAAAAATATAAAAAAAATTAATAGAGAAATTTTCAAAAATACTTTTAATATTATATCTAAACAGATTTTAAAGTGATGAAAGAGACAAAAAGAAAATAAAGGAAAGGGTAAGTAAGGGAAGAGGAAAAAGAAAAAAACAAAAACAAAAAAATCTTTGACCGTTAGTTTAAAAATGAATGTATCAAATGACCACGTATTATAACTTACTTATTTTTATTAAGGGTGAAAAGATCATTTTCTACTTTTTAAAATATTAATGGCAAAAACTATAAAAGACAATATTACCGGAAGAACCTACTATAACAGGTTAAACCACATGGTCCATTGTGGACGATTTGCATTACTGCTCCACTGAAGTAATGACTAAATAAATATCTACGTAGATTTGTAATGTATTTATTGTTCAATATATTATCCTATTTATTTATATTATCTATCTATATGTTTTTACAAGAAGAGAAGAGAAATATTAGGGTTTGTTTGGGTAAGTTTTTTTAAAAGTATTTCTAAAAAAAGAAAATGGGAAGAAAAAAAATTATATGAGTTTTTCTAAAAATAAAAATAAGTTTTTCATTAGTTAATTTTTAGAAACTCACTAATATAACTTTTCTAATAGATGAGATGACATCTACAAATGAATCAATGAAAAATTCATTTGCTCATTTCATTTTTTTTTTTTACTTTTTTTTTCTAAAAATATTTTTAAAAAAATTTATTTCGAAAAAAAACTTAGATCCAAACAAACCCAAGTGATATTGTATTAGACTCTCTCCTTTCCACTTTTAACATTTTTCCAATAATTGAAAGTCACTCAAATTTCAGTTATTCATAGGTGTCAGAGAGAGTATTGTTAATCTTTCTTCAATAACAACTGTTTAAAATAAAATGCAAGTTTTTTTTTTACATGGATGTCATGTCAATATCCGTGCGAGTTAAGAGCATGATAGTGTTACTCTACTTATTTATGTCAGCACTGTTTTTTTCCTTTTTATTGTTTCAATGATAATTTTAGAGAAAAAATTGGCACACACTTGAAAGTTGAAATGGAGATATATCGGACAATGTTAACTAGCTGGTGGCAGCACCGTGTTTGAAGTCAACTAGAGAAAAGCACAACGAATTTTTTGTTGCACACGTGCATTAATATATTGACCATTGATTTAATTTAATAAATATAAAAAAGACTAGCTAAGATCCTAGATGAGTAACTTGACAAATGATAACGAGTAGGTGTCCTAACTCGTATAACTATAGTTAATTACAATTAAGTCCTTAAAAAAGTACTATTCTTTTATTGAGAAATGTTTAAATCACATTTTCTTTTTTTTTTCATTTTAAAATATACACTCTTCTATTTTTAGAGATTAAAATATATTAACAACTACTACTTCCTTTTCATATCTTTCAATGTTTCAGGTTTTTAAATTTTTTTCAAAATATTTGATGTTTTAGAATTTCAAAATCTAACTAATCTATTTTTTAAAATATACCTTTATTTAATAACCTTATCAAAGATCAAAATATTGAATAAGGTGATTTTAGTTTAAATATAATAATTTTTAGTTCTATTAAATATTTTTAATCTATGTACAATAACCTTAAACATCAAAATATATGAAAGTGAGGTAGCACTTTTGAACGTCAACTTCGTTAATTTTGTGATATTAGAAAAAAAAATTATAAAATATTCTAAATATGATAATAAAGATGTTAAAATTATTAAATCAATAATAGGATTATGTTCAGAGCTAACATTGTAAGAAAAAAAATATTTTTTTTATAAATTATAAATATCTTTGATGGGAGACAATTTTATTTAAGTCATGTAAGACCACTATAAATGATTAAAAAATTTCTTCAAGTATTTAATGTAGTTATATTTTTAAGATTCAAACTCAAAATCACTAATTCAATTTAAACAACAGAAAGCCAATTAATCTATGCATTCTATGGTACATTCATTTATATTAATAAATGAACTTAAATATAATATATGTTTATCTCTTAAAAAAATATACTATAAAAGAGAAGACATTGAAATCATCTCTTAAACTAAATTTAAATTGGTCAAAAGAGATGAAATGAAATGGAATGAATCAAAATGATTGTTATGAATATTTGATGTTCCTTAATAGGGTAGACAACGAGCTGTATGCCTAGTTGCTACTGAGTATAGTGAGATGCAACCTATAACATTAGATGTGAATGTGGGTAAGCTGTGTACGAACTATCCTCAGGGTATGTGAGGATTTGCTCCCTATAGAAAGGTTATGTAAGTCCAAGTGGGACAAGCATGAAAGATAAAGAATGAGAAAAAGTATGTTCTCATCTTATATGATAGGAGAGTATGATAACTAGTGAGAGGTTAAGTTTATGGTTAAGGCTTAAGTGCCTTGGTGCATTCGTCTTAGGTTTGATTATGGTGGTCAACTCTAAGTGCCAAGGTTATAAGAGAAAGGAAAAAATTGTAACACACCGATTTTTTACCTTATAATAATTAAAGTTGTTTGACTTATTTTAAATATTTCTTAAAATGAAGTTGTTTGGTGAGAAGGAATTAAAAACAAAAAGGTTGGGGATTAATTCCTAATGTGCTTTAAGTCGTTAAGATTTGATTCCTCATAATGCATGACTTGAATGATGATTGAATTTATCTTGTATTTTTAATTGAATTGTATGATTGGTTTAACTATATTTATGGTGTTTAATTTATTTGATATCATGTATTAATTTATTTCTATAACTATTTGGTATGTTGAATTTAATTAAATAGAAGTATATAAATCATTTATTTACTTATTTGAATGTGTCTTGATTATGAAATGTTGTTATATGATTGATGGGACAAAGATAGGAAATAGAATAGTTAGTTAGACTTAGGAAATAGAAAAATAAGCTGGCACTTGGTTTGGATGTTTTTTTTTTCAAAATAATGTTTATTTTAAATTTTTAAGATTTAGGAAACATGTATCAAGAAAAAAAAGTACTTTAAGGTGTCATCGTTTTCATTTCTTCTTAAAAGATTGAAAATGTCAGTTTTATGTCTGTTTTTGAAAATATTTTTAGAGAAAATGTTTTGCAAATTTTAAACAAATACATTATCACTTTTATTTTCTGTTTTATTTAAAAATGAAAATAAAAAACACTCAAATCAAACGACACCTAAAATCTGCCAGGAGGGGTGTGCTTAGCAGATCAGATGCCAAACATTGATAATATTGAGTTGGCACTAGTCAAGGCCTTGTTAGTATTTTTTGGGAGTGCAAACAGTGACAATATTGAGTTGGCACTAGTCTAGGCCTTGTTAGCATTTTTGCGATTGCAAACAATGAGAATATTGGGTTGTTACATGTTTTTCGCCCCCTCAGAAAAGGTTTTTCTTCACCAAACTTGGGCTTTTTCTTTCTATACCCCACCTAAACTCTCCCAAACCCAACCTAAAGCAAGAGAAAAACAAACAAAATGAGGGCGTGAAGTGTGTGCGCGCGCGCACTCCCTCTATAATAAGCAACAAATATCATTAGCAAGCTTGCCACCTATCCTAGTGGCTATGCTCCAGCTACATTGTTTCAAGACTATTCTCACCACTCTATAAATAGTAGACCATGCAAGACTCATTTCACACCACAGCAAAGAATTCCGTGGTGTGAAAGGTTTGGAGTAGTAAAGAGGTTCTAGCAAGCAAGTGAGGAGCCAATAGTAAACAGGACAAGACCTTCAGCCCCTCCTCATTCACTCATATATATGTAACACTATTTCATCAATTCATCAATATGTTTCAAACTCCTTGGGAGTTTGAAAAAGTAAAGTAGGGAACGGAAAAAGAGAGAGAGAGAGAGAGGGGGAGACAAGGTTGGTTCAGGTAGAGTTATTTACAAAGCTAGCTTTGCTTCATGCCAAATTGCTAGCTGCTTGGTTGCTTCCCAAGTAAAAACAGTAGCCAAAGGAGCTGAGGGGTGTTTTTGTCTTTTGTGAAAGCTAGGTGAAGGTGCCTTCCACCTTGCAAGGGAGAGAAGAAGCAACCACCACCCTTGCCCCTTGGAAGCATCACATGAGGTATGGGGTAGAGAAGGGTTGTTCTTTCATTTCATGATGTTGTTCTATGGTGGAGTTGAGGTGAATCTTGGCCCCCAAGATCCTCTCACTTCATGTTCTTATTATTTTGGCTTAATGCTTGTGTTCATGTTGTTTTCATGTTAATGTGTTGTTTCCATATTTTTAAATGATACAAAATATTTCTATTTGATCCACAGAATGAAAATATTCATGTTTTAGTGTTAGTTTGGTTATTAGAATGGATCAAAAGCATGTTATACATGAACCTTGTGATGAACATATGTGAACTCAACAAATAAAAAGTAGAATGAGGTGTATACTCATGTTGGGCAGTAATCATGCTTGGGAACATGTTCGTGGAATTGTTTTATTTTCCAGATAATAAAAATGAAGAATGAAATAAAATAAATGCCTTTTAGAATAATCATTATAAATAAATAGCTATTATTTTTATAAATAAAAATATAGTTTCAGTTTACTTTGTGACCAACTGTTAAGTTTGACACCTAAGTGTCAATTGTTAAGTATTGTATATTGGTTGTGTGTTGTATTGGATGTTTTATGTTTCGACTTATGACTCTGATTAGTTTTTACATTAAAAGTTTCCATGTCCTAAAACCTAGGTTCAAGCTAAGGTGGCATCTCCTAGGGTGTTACACTATGCATCCCAATAATGAACTAAAAAAAATGTCCTTTCCTGACTAAGAAAAAGTATATTGTAAAATAATGATACCTTTCGTACTCAAGAATGCACGAGCAACATATTAAAGGATGATGACGAAAATGTTTGATGAATATTAAGAGGTAGTAGAAGTTTACGTAGATGATATCATTGTGAAGGTGACGACCATGGGGGTGGGGGTGATATAGAGAAGGTTTTTAATTAATTGACTAGACTGTATAACATGCATCTAGTATAGTTTTATGGATCTATAACATATTACATATAGTATTAAAAATCAACATAATAAGATATTTATTTATCCTCACATCATCCTTATGTTTAGAATGATAAATATGATCTAATATCACATCTATTTTTTTTCCTTCTATCTCTTTTTCTGGTAAAGTGTAAATGAGTTTTTGAGTGTCCAACTATCATTCTATTGTCTCTCTCGGCAACAAATAAACACTTGCTCTCCTAGAGTATCTCTTATCAACCAATGGGATTTAGGTATAGTAAAAGAGGTTAATTTCTCACAATACTATGAATCAAGATGTAATTTTTACCAAAAGAGGTACTCATATTTAATATTCATCTTCATCTCAAAAATGATTATTTTTGAAGGAGAAGACTTATGAGAAATTAAAAAATAAAAAAGTATCTCTTATATGCAATTTAATTTTGCTAATAATAAAATTTTCATTGATAAAATTGGAGTATGATAACTAGGATTTGTTTTCCTCCCTTCTAGTATACTTTTAAAAAGGATTATGGGCTCACTGAGAAAAAAGGAAAAAGGATTATGGGCATTGAGCATTGAATAGATTGCACCTCTTATCAGAGACACTGTTGAATGTGAACTCCAAGTCCAACCCCTTTTATTGGGCATTGAGCATTGAATAGTTTGCAGTTTGCACCTCTGATTACAAAAATGTCAGAATTTCATTTCCATTTGTAAGTTAGTAGTATTTTTTTTTAATCATATGATATTGATATTAAATATTCATCATTTAAAGTAATGATTAATCTCTATTAGAAACCATATTAAAAACCATAAGCATACACAAAATGATATTATTTTTTCAATATAATTTATTCCACATTCAAGATCAAGATTTAAATTCTCAACTACTTTATTTTTCTAATTTAATACTCCTATCATCCTTATTTATAAGACATATTGTTAACAATTTATTTTATCCTTTATTATAAGACTTCATTTTATCTATCTCGTGTATTTATTATTTTTTTATTAAAGTACCTTAAATGATCTCTCTTTTTTTTATGGAGATCGGAGAAGATAAATAAATTCTAAATAAAGTTAAGACTAAATTTGAAAAAATATTATAATTATAGACAGACTTTTACTAATAATTAAATTTGTTAATATACAAATTATTTAATTGTGTTTTATAATTTGGGACAGATGAGTTATTAGTATTAGGTAAAGAAGAAAATATACAGGATAGCAGTCATCAAACCTTTGCTGTAAATATGAATTATTTCAAGCATGATGGATGGCCACAATTTTGACCTCCAACCAACAAATTTAGCCTTAATTAGGGACAAGCTGTCCCTTTTCTGGGAACTTACATGCCAACTACTTTTCTTATTTTAGCGGTTGACGAACAACCAACTCTTAAATGACACAGAAAACTGGCGCTACCCTGCCGGCTCATGAAAAGGTAACACTTTTCTCAGCGTACCATCTAACCATATTCTTACACCCAAATTTGGAATGATAAATACAATAGAGAAAAATGATTGATTTGACAAATAATATGCTGAGAAATAAGATAAATGAATAAAATAAGATACAAATACAGAAATACTGAAATAAGATGCAAGAGAAAGTGAATATATATATTCAATAGAAGAAAACTTGCGTACAGTACTTTAGATACTTTCTTTATATTGTTCTCCAATTAATCAAAATTGAAGTGTTACTTCGATACTAAGTGAAATCTTTTAATAGAAACTTTTAATATGCAGAATATCGATAAAAAAATCAATTTGAACTGAAAAACAATACAAATAATACCTAAAATATTGTATATAAGTTTTGTCCTATTCAAATATATTCCTAATAATCTTTCGACATTCAATAAGTATATATTTATACTTTTCTTTTCTTTTTTATATTTTGTTTTGTTACGTCATATCACTGATCTTAGTTGTATCTTTTTTTTTTTCAAAACCCCTTTGAGTCAGATAATCATTTTTCCTATTCCGCATTTTCCTTTCAGAAATATGGGAAAGTTTGCTAGCAACTTGATTTGTTGACACAAACGTATTAGTTAGCACGAATTTTTAATCGAGTGATTATATTTTGATAATAATTTTTTAAACATATTCAATTAATAATTTTTTATTATTTCTCTTTTCTTATAATCCTATATCATCAATCAAATTATTATTTATCTTTCATTTATTTTCTTTTTTTCTCAAGTTAAATAACTCAAAATTATTTAAGAAACATTTTTCATTTTAATCTTACAATTCATTGAGAGTCTATTTAGATACAAGTCAGAAATGTTTTTAGAGTTATTTTATTAAAAATATAGAACTTTTTTTAATAGACAACAACACTTCTAATTTTATATCCAAATGTTGAATTAGTTTCTCCCATTTTTATTCTTTACATGCTTTTATGTCACAATCATGACCTCCACCTGTTTGAACTACGTTGGTACTAGGGAATGAGGTGCATGCCATTGCTATAAATTAAAAAGCACACCCACTTCATCAACAAACCCACAAACACTTGAGCCAGACAAAAAGATGGAAACCTCTAATAACAACCATGTTGCTCCTCCTCCACCTCTACTTCAAGACCTTAAGGTGACCATCCACAATGCCTCCATGATTTTTCCATCCAAAGAGATTGAGAGAAAGTCCCTTTTCTTGTCAAACATTGACAAGGTCCTCACCTTTGATGTGGAAACGGTTCACTTCTTTGGTGCCCACAAAGATTTTCCTCCTCATGTTGTGAATGAGAGGCTCAAGAATGCCCTAGAGGATGCCCTTGTGGTTTATGACTTCTTGGGTGGAAGATTGAAGCTCAACTTTGACACCAAAAGATTGGAGATGGATTGTAATCCAGAGGGAGCTGGATTCGTGGTGGCTTCCAGCGAGTACAATTTGGATCAGATAGGGGACTTGGATTATCCAAATCCAGCTTTTGCACAATTGGTACATAAGAATAAGGATTTTCTTAAACATGGTGATGTTCCACTTTGTGTTGCCCAGGTACACATAAATTATCCTTTACATCATTATCATTTTCATTTTATTTGAAAAGACATTATATTAATGTATTCTTTAACACTTTTAAACGTACAATTTTATTATTAATTGAAATTTATAAATTATTGGGGATTTTATTTCTTATGATGAGTTCTACTTATAATTTTGTAATTTCTAATAATTTTAATTTAACTAATAATAGAAACTGTTGGTATTAAGTAGCTAGAATATGTTAAATAGTAAATTAGTAAGTTAGTAATCCTCCATGTTATTTAAGTATTATATAAAATTATTTTCATCTTCCTTAAAATCATTATATATTGATGATATGTAAAATGAATAGGTAAGACATGGAAATATTTAAATATAATAATTATATATACAAAAAGATATTGATGATATCTGAAATTAATATGTAACGTCTAGATTTAATTGGATTTAAAAAAAAATATAGGGCAAAATTAAGAATTAAGTTTAAATTGTGAAAAAAAATTAAACAAGAAACCAAGGACCTGTTTGATTTTTTTTTTTAAAAAGAGTTTCTAGTTTTTGAAAATTAAAAATTTTGAAAACTCATTTGATTCATAAAAACTCAAAAAAGCTTTCCACCGCACAAAATTGGAACCGTGCACGCAGAAAAATCTCTGCATCCAGATCTGGTACTATAGTGTAGCATGTCACTACTCACTACCAACCACTGCAAGCTCTCCACCGTCCTCTGTCATCGCCGGCCACCTCCGCCCCAATGAGGTGACCCACAGTCTGCTGTCACAACTTCTGTTGTATATTTTTTTTATGAATAAAAATCAAATATATTATTAAAAAGTTTATAATAAGATATACATTCTATTTAATCATCTGAACCATTTTGTTTATATGAAGTGTATCAAAAATATTTTTAATTTTTTTTTTGTTTTTCTCTTTTTAAAACAAGTTTTTTGGAAACAATTTTTTAACTTCCTAAACTTTGGATGAGAAATGAAATTGCCAGTAGTTTAAAATTGATTTTGAAAACAGTTTTTAAAATAAAAAATGAAAAAAAAAAGTGATTCAAAGAGGTCTCAAATTTCTCTATTTTAAAATGGGGAAACTGAAATTACAAATTAAACAAAAACAAGATATCAAAATTGTATTTAAGTTTAAAATATAGTAGTTTAGTAATTTTTAAAACAAAATATTTCCATTTTTGCGAAAAAAAAAAGCTTTAGGCTGCTCTATTTTTATGTGCCTCCATGTATAAGGTTTATTAGATTTTGGCCTCTAGCTCTAATAGCTAGTGACAAATTATGTGTCTCTTCCATGTGGAGGGTTTATTAGGCTCTAGTCTCTAGTTCTAATTGTGGCCACTGACAAATTAAAGCCTTCAATACAGTTTGCTGTCATATATCATGAAGTAGCTTGAATTAAATGAATGTCTCTTTACTCAACAAAAAAAATATAATGAATGTCTCTTTCTATTTCGCAAATGTTAATTGACTTTTGCAGCCGTCCACTTCAGCATATTTTAGAATTTATAAAATGATTTTATCTTTTAAAAGTTTCGTATTTATCTTTCTATTTAAGAATTTTACATAGTTAATAGTACTTATTGAAATATATAAAAAATACATAACCTAATAAAAAAATACATGAAAAGGTTAAATCTCAAAGAAAGTTTTTGTTATGATTCATAGAGTATTTTTAGTAGTAAATCTTAAATTGAAATCTTAGATTACTTTTTGGTAGAATGTGTTACATAGTATTGAATATTTTCCTCTTTTTTTTTTCTTTAGTGATAGATCTTATTTTGAAATGTTAGGAAAAGAGTAAGAAAAAAAATTATTATTTTTTAAATAATGTGTAAATCTTAAATATTCTTCTATAAAAACTTATTCTTTATGTTAAACATCTTTTTATCTCTTTTAATAAAAGATCTAATAAAAACTTGATCTCCTTTGATAAAAGATCTAATGAAGACTCGATCTTGAATTCAAGATACTTAGATCTTGTACTAAAATAAATTAAAATAACAAGAATTATTTATTTATCTAAATATTACTAATACTATCAATTCATATGCAACAATTTAAACTTACAGAAATAGCAAGTAAATTAATTTTTTTAAAAAAGCTGAGCTGGACAAGCAGTTTTTCCTTGGATTTTCTTGACCCCGACAAGGATGTGGTTAGGTTTTAATTTTTCATATCTTTTCTTTCAAGCCCACCGTGCCTCTTTACCTGCCTCTCCCTTAGTAGGGATGAAGATGAAAATAGACAAACGTGCCTACGCACTTGGTTCTCCTTGACACACATATATCCACATGCTACGTAACACTTTTCTATTTCAAAAACAAACATTTTGAATATAATGATTAAAAGTTTTAAAACAATTTAAAACGTCAATTAAATTTTAATTATGATTGTTTTAATTAATTATTAAAAATAATTTTATAAAATATGTTGAAAATATAATTCATGATTGAAAAAGACAGTACGTTTATACTGTCAAATCATTTGAACTAAATACAACAACTAATGCCATGTACAAATATAAATATATTGTGTATATAATTTTATGAGAAAAATGATAGTGTAAAAAAGTTTATGCTGTCATTCGATCCCAGTTTATCATATATAATAATTTTATTGAATTTTAAAATAATTTAAATAATAATTCATAATTGAATAATAATAGATAAATATTAGACTCTAATTTCATATTATAACTTGTACATGGGTATTTATCATCAGCTGCTTGACATACATTAGCCCAATATAATATATTGTAGTATTGCTTTTGGCTTTATTTTATATACCCATATTTTCTCAAATAAGATAAGTAGCATAAATTTACACCAAGTAGGCTAAAAAAATAAAAAATTTACACCAAGAGACTCAACCTTGTTTGATACATTACTTGCTTACTTTAAAACTAAATTTATTTTAACTGTATAATTTTTTTATAATTATAAAAAATATATGACCACTTTTAACTGTATTAATTGTTAAAAAAAATTCTTAATTAATTTTGAGGTCTATTAATAATAAACACTTATTTTCTATGAAAGTAGATGTATTTATGGAGCTATTAGTAAAATAAGACATACTTATTAGTTGAAAAAAATATCTTTTAAAATATAACTTCCACTTAAATTATTTAATGTTATGGGCAGTGTTGGAATAAATTTAAAATTCATGATATTATTATTTAAAATAACTAATTTAATTATTTTTGTTGGTCGAATTAGATTTTTTTATCACCAAAAATAACTTTTATAAATAGAGGATAGATGATACAAGGATATCCAACTCTTTTACACAAAAGTATTTTTTTTCTCAGCATCTTAGACAAAAGATCTAATATCAAAATTAGATTATTAATGAATTATGTTTTTTTCTTCTTATATACGTATATCGGAAGTAGTATTGTTTTGCTCTTGAGTAATACAAACATACAGTTGTACTTGTCTCATTTAATTTTATTGTCTACCGAAATTGACATCACGTCCCTTGAATACAATATATATATATATATATATATATATATATATATATAAGTTTGACAAACATTCAAAGCGGTCCTTTATATTAGATAACGGAAAAATCGGCCGAACTTTAAAGACTGAAGAGCTCTATTCAAAGAGGAATCTATCTGATATTAACTCTTTTGTACATTACACTTTTATACTCTCTTCTTTTTTTTTTTTTCATTTCAAAACAGTTACTGAAAAATATTAATAATGCTTGCTTCAACTTAACATATCTAAAATTAATTTTTTCTATTGAATAAAATCTCAATATTCTTACGATGATATGATTTGGCTTTTGAAAAGCCTTTTTTATGAAAGTTTTTCTTGATGGAATGATATTTTAACAAAAGTAAAACTATCTTATGTTTGGATGTAGTATTTCAGAATTATTTATTTCATATTCGAACAATTTCTCCTTAGAATTTAATAGAAATGCTTAATTAATTTAAATGATTTTACATTACCAATTAATTAAAAAAATTGTATGACTTTTAAGATATATATTATAAAATGCAAAAAACTTATCATACATAATAAATTGTGATTAGATAATAATATCTCTAATTTTCTATATAAGAAACAAATGAATGTATTCTTTTTACTATTTATAAGAAACATAAATTAATTTTAAAATATATTGATCATTAATTTCTTTTTATACCATTAATTGATTATAAAGTTTATTAGTGAGATACTCACTCATTCTCTATACAAGTTAATCCACTTATTAACCTATTAATAGTCATACTCATTGGTGAAAAAAAATACTTTGAATTAATTATGAGTAAAGTCATTAATTATATTTGTTACTTAAATAATTTAATTTTATGAGTATTTTTAGAATAGATATAAATTTAAGATAGTATTAATTAAAACTAACTAAAATATTTTTATTGGTTGATGAATTACTTATTTGTTTCTTAAGTAAATCACTAAAGTAATATTATAAAATATCATTATATGATCAACATTATTTATCTTTTTTTCATATAATATAAAGATGTTTTTCTTTTT
The DNA here is from genome assembly GCA_013407115.1 of Glycine latifolia. NCBI lineage: Eukaryota > Viridiplantae > Streptophyta > Magnoliopsida > Fabales > Fabaceae > Glycine > Glycine latifolia. The sequence goes on from CM023956.1 coordinate 24,069,188, forward strand.
AGAACCACCATAATCATTATCTAAAGAAAATCACAAATGTTATTTTTACCATAAACCCTAAAAAAACAACTCACTCAAACTTAGTTTATAAAAAGGAATTTTTGTTGCCAGGGAAATCACATCTAATCAACTACATAATTTATTAAAAAGGTCTAACTCATTGATTGAATATGATATATAAATTATAATAAATCTCTTGATATTAGAGAGCGAGGGAGGGGGGGGGGGGGGCTATAAGGACCACTAAATCTCAAGATTCTTAAATTTTTATAATATATATACAATATTATTTTTTGGCCTCCTCTTCTTAATTCTCAAAGTTCTCCTTAATAATTTTTTATTAACATATTTTAGATTCAATGACCTAATTCAATAATATTAAAGAAAATGATTAACTTAGTTGATAGAAATACATTTGTCTTAATTTTTTTTCCTTCCAAAACGTCATTGTCATTAATATTCATCACTTTGTTATAATTGTTTGATTTATAGTACAATTAATTAGAAATATTTTAGTATAAAAATAATTAATGTAAAAAATATTATGAATTGGATCTTGTAAAAAAAAAAACAAGCATAACTCTGGATTTGAGTCCTATAAATAGGAATGGAGAGGTTTATATAATAGTTAAAATAATTCAATACCTTTCAGAAAATAATTAACTTATAGAAAAATGAGCTTTGAACAAACAAAACAATTGGTTTCTTTTAGTCATTTTTTTTTAGATTTACAGTTTTTATTGTTATTAATGATACATCTATACTTAGTTAACTTATCCAAACACTTATCTCTTCTAAGAATTTTTCATGTGGGACTTGAGTATCTGTTTTTGAAATCTTTTATAAAATATATTTTGACTATAATGAAATTTTCTTTTCACTTAATTTAATGAAAAATTTTATACTTTTTTCTTCTCTTGTTATCAATCTTTAGACGCTTATGTATTGATTACATTTTTTATTAGTATCTTTCTTATGTTCAAAAAAATTACTTTTTTTTTGTTCATAAGAAAATATTAATTATATATTAAATTTCTTTTAAATGTCATGCATGTAAAATTTTGAATATTATTTTTAAGTAGTAATTTTTTTATATTGATTTTCCTTATATAAAAATTTGATTCCATCCCTTCTTGTCTGATATTGTCTATGATTCCTATGAATAAAAAAATAAAAACCAACAACTTAATTTACATTGTTTCTCACATAGGTGACATCTTTCAAGTGTGGTGGTTTTGCATTTGGCATCTCTACTAGCCACACCACTTTTGATGGCCTCAGCTTCAAAACCTTCCTAGACAACATTGCTTCAATAGCAGCTAAGAAGCCTTTGGCTGTCACACCCTGCCATGATAGACACCTCCTAGCCGCTCGATCCCCGCCACATGTCACGTTCCCACACCCTGAAATGCTCAAGCTAAGTGACCAGCTCCCAACATGCCTTGACTCCAACATCTTTGAGGCCTCCATCGAACAACTTGATTTCAAGGTCTTCAAACTAACATTAAAGGACATCACAAAATTGAAGGAAGAGGCTAAGAATTCTTCAACTAGTGGTGACCTGAATACTACATGTGTCACTGGCTTTAACGTTATCACTGCCCACATATGGAGATGCAAGGCACTATCTTGTGATGATGAGAACCCTAATAGATCATCAACTATACTATATGCTGTAGATATACGTTCAAGATTGAACCCTCCATTGCCTAAATCATACACAGGTAATGCAGTGTTAACTGCTTATGCCACGGCAAAGTGTAAGGAGCTAGAAGAATGGCCTTTTATTAAGTTAGTTGAAATGGTGCGTGAGGGAGCAACTAGGATGACAAATGAGTATGCAAGGTCTATCATAGATTGGGGAGAGATAAACGAAGGGCTTCCCAATGGGGAGGTTTTGGTGTCTTCATGGTGGAGATTAGGGTTTGAGGAAGTGGAGTATCCATGGGGGAAACCGAAGTATTGTTGCCCAGTGGTGTATCATAGGAAGGATATTATTTTGTTGTTTCCTCCGGTTGATGGAGGTGAAGGGGTGAGTATTATTGTGGCTCTTCCTCCTAAGGAAATGGAAAAATTCTACGGGCTCTTCAACAAATTCTTGACTTCACATTGAGGGAAATGATGGGTCTTTCTTCCTCCTCCTATGGAAATGGAAAAATGCCAAGCATGGTTAAGTTCTTCACTAATTATGTCTCTCCCTCTATTGATATCCTTATTAGTATGATATCTTTAGCTTTTCGCTAGTTGTTATGTAATAAAGTATGATTATTTTTTGGTTTTAATATGAATTATACAAATAATGCAGTTATATATATATATATATATATATATATATATATATTTCAATATTATATTTTCCCCTAGTATGAGCTAGGAGATTGATCAATTTGTTGCAATTTGATGTACTATTCACATGTTGTATAACTATGAATAAATCACAAATGCAATCCCTAATTAACTAACTTCAAATCTTTCAACAAATGTTGTTTGAATCTCAGTTTGATTATTATTATTTTTTTACTTGGCTCTTCATTTAAAATTATCAACATTTTATCATGTATCAAGTTTAAAGTTCTACATTTAATTAAGCTTTGAAAGTAAAAAATAATATTTGTAATTTCTTTGGATATATTCATGCAAAACACCATATAACTTTATTTCATTTCTAGATCTAATTAACGTTGATCTAATTTGTAATATGTAGGTGTAACAAACTAGGTTTTTAGTTACAATATACTAAATTGACCACCAAGTTAGCCCAATCTACCGGGTAAAATGTTGACTTTTGCATACTACAATACATACAAGCATAAGATCACTTTAATACGCTCACGTATAAAAGAACTCATTTTGATTTAAGGTAAATAGAAAATATGTTCAAAATAGGCTAATATTGCCTTTCTGTAATTCCTCGTGGCATTATACAATGACTCAACCAACTTTAGTTCCAAAAATAATTCAACAAGTGCAGAAATAATTTAATAAATGAAAATAACTCGTTAATAGTAAATTAAATTAGTCGTATAGGTTGGTCTCTAGGGATATTTTTGTCAACTTCAAATAATCAAGGACAATTATGTTATTTTTCTTTAATTTAAGTTAATCAAATTTCAAAATTTAAAAAAATAGTTTTACTAAGTTATTGTTGACTCAAAATTATGGATTGTATTTTTTTAATGATTTTTTCAACTTAAAAAGTGGATGAAGTGTATATAGTCAATTAGGGGCATTTTATACAAAAAAATGGATTATTCTCAAAAAATCCTTAAATATCCTATTATTATTCCAAGCGTAAAATATATTTTTCTTTATTCTTAACCATTTTATGCTAAAAGAAATAACTATATAGGTTTTGTGGCCGGCCATTTTGGTCATGTTTTAGGTTTCGATCCAAAAAAATACTAAAATAAATATTCAGATAGTACTCGGTAATCTAAATAAAATGGTGTATTTTTATTTCCCCCGTATAAAAAAAATAAAATGATGCATTTCAGAGTTATCGAAGTCTTAGTAGATTGATAAATACTATTTTTGAAAGTTCTTTATTCTTAATTAGAATATAATTCAAGGAAATTAGTTTGAGAAAATTTGTAATTTTCTTTAAATAAACTCTGACAATCGATGATATATGTAAGGATTTAAATAAACTTTCACAATTTATGATATATGTAGTTTTCTTTAAGTTATATAACACTCTCAATTAATCACTTAATTATCCTATATTTTATATATTTAGAGGTTAAATTATTTTTTTTCTTTCAGGAATAAAATTATTACTGATTTACATGTTCATG
>CM023956.1:24088959-24144608 GCA_013407115.1 Glycine latifolia
TTAATAACTTGAAGGTCACAAGTTTGATACCTGCATGTATCATTATTTTCTAAAATATAGCTTTTATTGTAGAAATATAACAAATTTTAAAAAATTAGATCTTAAAATTTTAAAAATATATAATTGTGAAATATAACAAATATATTATATAATAGTCATATAATAATAAAAATTATGAAAAGAATATAGAGAGACAAGACATGAACATAAAAGAAACTAATAAAATTTTTATTTTTTTGCTAAAACATGATAATTCTTATGAACTTGATAGTGCAATTTTATTTGAAGAAATCAAAGTTTATGCATGATATCTATCGAGAATGATTTTTTTAAAAAAATATTTTGATCAAATTATTAGTGAGTTTCGCAACAAAAATATTGTAAGTATAATATTTAAATGATTATAGGAATATTTTTTTTGGTTTGCGAAAAATCTCATGATTGATCCAATCTTTACTGTTAAGACCATGCCCAGTTCTTAACCAATAATTAAATTCCACTATAACTTATCACAAGTTACATTGTATTCTTTCTTAGTTCACTTTTGGTTTAACTCCAAGTGATCTCTCTTTAGACTTGCTTATTCAAACAAACACTCACGTATTCTTTACAACAAAGCCTCATTGTATTCTTTCTTAGGTCACTTTTGGTTTAACTCCAAGTGATCTCTCTTTAGACTTGCTTATTCAAATAAACACTCACGATATTCTTTACAACAAAGCCTCATTGTATTCTTTCTTAGGTCACTTTTGGTTTAACTCCAAGTGGTCTCTCTTTACACTTGCTTATTCAAACAAACACTCACGATATTCTTTACAACAAAGCCGCTTTAGGCTTTTACCAAAATCACAAAAAAATTAGTAAGGTAAGGGCTTATTCACTATTCATTGTCCTATAAGGTACATAGACTTTCTCTTATATAGTCATTTAGAAAAGCATTCTTAACAATTATTTGAAAGAGCTTAATGATTTTATGAGTGGCAAAAGCAAGCATAGTTTTGATAACTTCTAATCTGGCCAATAGTGAAAGGTTTCTATGAAATCAACACCTTATTGATTAGTCTTAAGCCTTGTTTCTTATCACTTTATTATTTTCGTCCAATTTATTGTGAAAAAACCATCTTGTTTCAAGGTTCCTTAGATCTTCAATTGTTCCACACTTACTCTAGATCTCTTAGAATATTTGATTTGGCATAAACTTTCCTTTTGAAATATTATTAGTTCAATAACTTGTTAATGAGAATTAGGATATCTCTCGAATGTCTTATGATTTGGATGTGATTTTCACTCAAATTCTTAAGCTATTTTCACATATTTAGGTTCAATAGAACAATAGACACATTTTAAATAAAGACTTCCATATTGATCCAAATAAAGTCATGCCTCACATAAGCATTTACTCAATGCCCATTCATATAGAATTCAAGCTGACACTAACCATTATTTTAGGCATCCAAATAAAATCCACATAATTTAGATGTCTAGTTTATAGAACTAAAACCATTTTTTATATAAAAACTACTAAAACTCGTAAGCACACAAAAGTCATGCTGGAAACAAATTCTCAGCTAATACAAGACCTCCACTTTAAAATTTAGTTTGACCCATCAAATATTACTCAAGAATGAAAATCTTGCATTCCAATTCAAGCCCCAAAAATAACTTTTAAAATGCACAAAACATCAAACATGGTTTTAAAAAAAAAAATAGAAGTTCTCACAATCACAATTTTAAACACATGTATTCAAATTAATTTATTTTTGGACAAATGACCACTCAAATGAAAGATTGAAATTACTAGATTTCAAATATGAGCTAGGTTTTCATAGAGGGTCAACACAAGAGTATATATATCTTTTAAAAAAATGTTAATGAGGTTAGGAAAAAAATCCATATTCCATGTTTTTAAAACAAAACTTGTGCAAAAAAACAAAGTTTAAGTAGTATATATATTTTCAAGATCAATAAACATATTTCTTTTAAACTTATTTTGTACAAGGACTTATGGCAAAAACTTAACGCAACCAAAATATCACTAAGTTAAAAAAACACCAAGCAAATAAAGAGGTCCAAAAGTACTTCTACATACATAAACCACCAGCTTAGCATCACTTGCAGTGAATTATTTATCCTTCATTACATTCTATAAAATATTTTAGTAAGAAACATTTGAGACAACCCAAAAAGGAGCACCTTAACACCACGAACACCAAACCAAAAAGAGGATGAGTGAATTCTTATTATGTGCAAAAGAATGTGAGAAGAAAAGAGAGAAAAAAACGGATTAGAGTTGTTCTACCCTTACCTTGAAGAAGATGGTGAAGCTTTTCTTAAATCAAATAAAGGATGGTGAAATTATTGTTCTCTTAGGGTTCCTACAATTTGCTAATGCATAAGAAATCAAGCAAAGTGAGGAAGGAGTGTGATGCGTTTCGACTGAGAGAGATTGAGAGGAGAAGAAAGATTTTTTTTAGAGAATGAGAATATAACAGCTAGGTTGAGAAATGAGAGGGGAGGCTTTTAGTTAAGAAAATTATATTTGGACACCCAAATGCTAATTAACACCTAATGAGAGAGTGAAAAAACAGAGGAAGAAATAGATACAATAGGTGATATGATGTTATAAGAAGAGAGAGATGAAAAAAAAATAGAGGTGTTAATAGGGTATTTAAAATAAATAGATGTTCAAATATTATTACCTTTTAGTTAAGCATATACAAGTAGGTCAAAGTGAGTGAAAGCGAGAAAAATTATGAGAAAATTTTCAAAAATAAGATTGACACCATTTCCAAGTCTCTAGGGTATGTCACATGAAGGGGAAAAGAAAGAACTTAAAATTTCAAAAATCATTCCTTAATTAGTTAAGAAAGACTTATATATGGTGTTCATAAGTCTTGCAAAAACATACGATAGGGTCCTAAGAAAAATTTTATGGTAGACTCTTGAGAAGAAAAAAAATACCAATGAAGTATGTAAATGCAATCAAGGATATGTATGATGGGGTTATCACATGTATGAAAACTTGTAATGAAATATCAAGTTATTTTCCTATCACGGTAGGTGTACACCAATGTTTAACTTTTAGTTTTTATCTCTTTGTCTTAGTGATGAATGAAATAATAAAAGATATCCCAACAACTGGTATCAAGAGCTTGTGTTATTTTTTACCTGTTGACTTGTGATTAATTATGGAGGTTAATACAAGTAGAATGGTTACACTAAATGGTTCAAATTATCATGTATGGAAAGAAAATATGGAAGATCTTCTGTATGTGAAAGAGTATCACTTAGCCGTCTTTGGTATTGAGAAACCAACAAATAAAATGGATGAAGAATGGAAGTTGATTCATCGACATGTTTGTGGTTATATCAGGCAGTGGGTGGATGATAATGTTTTGAATCATATTAGTGATGAGACTAATGCACAAACATTGTGGAACAAGCTTGAACAACTGTTTGCAAGAAAGACTGGAAACAACAAACTCTTCTTGATTAAGCAGATGATGATGTTAAGGTATCAAGAAGGTACCTTCATGGCTGATCACTTAAATAAATTTCAAGGAATTATTCTTCAGTTAGCAGGAATGGGAATCAAGTTTGAAGATGAAGTACAAGGATTATGGTTGCTTGGTACTTTGCTGGACTCGTGGGAGATGTTTAGAATGTCTCTATCTAATTCAGCCCCTGATGGTATAATCAGCATGGATTTGGCGAAGAGTAGTATCTTAAATGAAGAAATGAGAAGAAAGACACAAGTTTTGTCTTCTCAATCAGAAGTCTTAGTTACTGAAAGAATGGGGAGAAGTAAAAGCCGAGGTCCGAAGAATAAAGATAAAGGAAGAAGCAAGTCTAACAAGTTTGTCAATGTTGAGTGTCACTATTGTGGTTTGAAAGGATATATAAAGAAGTATTGCCAAAAAATGAAGAAAGATAATAAACAAGGGAAGTTGAAAGATAATAAGAATGACGAAGGTGGTAAAGATGATCGAGTTGCTACTACCACTTCAGATTTCCTCCTTGTTTATGATTGTGAAGCAATTAATCTTTTATGTCATGAGAGCAACTGGGTGATATATAGTGGAGCAAGCATTCATGCTACATCTCGCAAGGATTTCTTTACATCTTACAAATCTGGTGATTTTGGATTTGTCAAGATGGGTAATGATGGCTTGGCCAATGTGATTGGAGTTGGAGATGTGTGCTTGGAGACTAGCAATGGCACAAGATTAGTCTTGCATGATGTTAAACATATTCCTGATATTCGTTTGAATTTGATTTCAACAGGAAAACTTGATGATGAGAGATTTTGTAACACATTCAATGATGGTCAATGGAAGCTCATTAAAGGTTCAATGATTGTGGCTAGAGGCAAGAAGTGTTCATCATTGTATATTACACATGCAAGGATCTCTACAGGGAAAATTAATGCTGTAGAAGATGAAGATACAATGGAGTTGTGGCATCAGGCGCTTAGTCACATTAGTGAGAAAGGCTTGGCTCTTTTAGCTAATAAGGAGCAGCTTCCAGGATTGAAGAAAGCACCATTGAAGAAGTGTTCTCATTGCTTAGCAGGAAAACAAAATAGAGTTGCATTCAAGAGTTTCCCTCCTTTAAGAATGCCAACTACACTTGATTTAGTATACTCTGATGTTTGTGGTCCTATGAAGACAAAAACACTTGGTGGTGCTCTTTATTTTGTCACTTTCATAGATGATCATTCAAGGAAGACATGAGTTTACACCTTGAAGACAAAAGATCAAGTGTTGGATGTGTTTAAGCAGTTTCAAGCCTCAGTTGAGAGACAGACTGGGAAGAAGTTGAAGTGCATCAGAATAGATAATGGTGGAGAGTACACAGGTCCTTTTGATCATTATTGCAGACAACAAGGCATCCGACATCAAAAGATGCCTCCTAAGACTCCTCAGTTGAATGGTCTTGCTGAGAGGATGAATATGACACTGGTTGAAAGAGTTAGATGCTTACTCTCACAGTCACAGTTACCTATGTCATTTTGGGGTGAGGGTTTGAGCACTGTTGTTCATGTTTTAAATCTCACACCATGTGTTCCATTGCAATTTGATGTTCCAGAGAAAGTTTGGACTGGTAGGAATGTTTCCTATAATCATTTGCATGTCTTTGGGTGCAAGGCTTTTGTGCATATCCCCAAAGATGAGAGATCCAAACTTGATGTTAAAACACGATAGTGTGTCTTTATTGGATATGGACTTGATGAGTTTGGCTATAGATTTTATGATCCAATAGAGAAGAAACTCTTGAGAAGTAGAGATGTTGTGTTTATAGAAGATCAGACTATAAAGGATATAGAGAAATCAGAGATTTCAGTGCCAGATAATAATCATGATTTGATTGACTTGGATCCACCTCCTATTTCATATGATCCACCACAAGTTGAGGAAGAACATGGTATAGGTGATTTAGATGGCACAGATGTTCCACAGCCCATGGAGAACGATGATATTGTTGATGAACAGTTCCCTCTACCCGAGACTACAACTGATGCTCCTCCTAAGAGATCTACTAGGGGTCGAGCACCTTCCACCAGATATCCTGCAAGTGAGTATGTGTTGATGACTGATTCAGGAGAACCAGAATGCTTTGAAGAAGTTATGGAAGATGAGCACAAGAGTAAGTGGATTGAAGCCATGCAAGATGAGATGCATTCATTGCATGAGAATTAAACTTTTGATCTTGTAAAACTACCTAAGGGAAAGAGATCTCTGAAGAACAAGTGGGTGTACAGGGTGAAACAAGATGAAGTTACTTCACAGCCCAGGTATAAAGCAAGATTAGTTGTCAAGGGGTTCAGTCAGAAGAAAGGCATTGATTTTAATGAGATATTTTCTGCAGTTTTGAAAATGTCATCTATTCGAGTGGTTTTAGGCCTAGTTGCTAGCCTAGACTTAGAAATTGAGCAAATGGATGTGAAGACAGCTTTTCTCCATGGTAACTTGGAAGAAGAGATTTACATGGACCAGCCAGAGGGTTTCATTGTGAAAGGGAAAGAAGATTATGTTTGCAAACTGAAGAAAAGTCTTTATGGCTTGAAGCAAGCACTAAGGCAATGGTATAAGAAGTTTGAGTCTGTTATAGGAGAGCAAGGCTACCAAAAGATTAATTCTGACCATTGTGTATTCTTTCATAAATTCTCTGATGATGATTTTATCATATTGTTGCTCTATGTTGATGACATGTTAATTGTTGGAAGAAATTCTTCTAGAATTAGCACATTGAAGAAGCAGTTGAGTGAGTACTTTGCTATGAAGGATTTAGGGCCAGCAAAGAAGATTCTTGGCATTCGAATCATTCGAGATAGAAATGAGAAAAAATTGTTCTTGTCACAGGAACGGTATATCAAGGAAGTTCTTGATAGATTCTATATGAGCAATGCTAAAGTTGTTAGTACTTCTTTTGCTACCCACTTTAAGCTAAGTGCTCAACATAGCCCTTCCAGTGATAAGGAGAAGGAAGATATGGCTAAGGTGCCATATGCCTCAGTAGTAGGGAGTTTGATGTATGCTATGGTTTGCACCAGACCAGACATAGCCCATGCAGTTGGCGTTGTTAGCAGGTTCCTTTCTAATCCAGGAAAGGAGCATTGGAACGAGGTTAAATGGATAATGAAATATCTCTGTGGCACTTCCAGTTTGAGTCTAAGATTTGGGATTGGTGAGCCAGTGCTTGTTGGATACACAGATTCTGATATAGCAGGTCATGTGGATACTCGCAAGTCTACTTCGGGTTATATGGTTACATTTGCCGGTGGTGCGGTTTCTTGGCAGTCAAGATTGCAAAAGTGCATTGCACTTTCTATAACAGAGGTAGAATTCATTGCAACAACTGAAGCATGTAAAGAGTTGCTATGGATGAAGAAGTTTTTGGGAGAGCTTGGTGTCACTCAAAAGAAATATGTGTTACTTTGTGATAGCCAAAGCGCCATACACCTAGCCAAGAACTCTACCTTTCATCAAAGGTCCAAACATATTGATGTAAGGTATCATTGGATAAGAGATGTGCTAGAAGCTAAGGAATTAGTGTTAGAGAAAGTTCATACTGATGATAATGGTTCAGATATGATGACAAAGGTACTTCCTGGAGAAAAGTTTGAATTTTGCCGGCTTGTTGCCGGTATGAATTTCACTTGATGATTGATGTTTGGAATCTCCCTCATTGGACTGGAGGGGAAGATTTGTTGGGCTTAATTAAAACCCAGGCCAAGTCCAGACCAATAAGAAAATAGTAGGATTCCTTATTTTAATAGGTCAGCAGTTACTTCTTTTAATAAGTTGACAGTTAATTTGAAACCACAAGAGAGAGAAAAAGGAGAGGAGAAAGAAAGCATTAAAATTCGCATGTTGAGAAGGGCAGAAACTGTCATCCTTCAATCTTCTAGATATCCTTTTTTAACCGTTAGATTTTTCTGAAACTTTTATAGAAAGTTTTTGACTCATCACTATTCATATCTAACGGTTGGTTTCTTGAATAAAGGCTTGTAGCATCACCAGAAATTCCCAAACCGAACTGGTTCTGAATCCATTTTCTTAAGCATACAACATTATTGCGAGGGACATTTCTTTCACAATAACCTTTGGATCATGTTCAAACTTTGAGAAAAGGTTACTCAAATAGGTTTCTACATTCTGACCGTTAGGATCATTAATTGAAGAGTTTTAAAGAGGTATTGTTTCAACTGCAAATAGAGGTTATCAGAATTCTTGCTCTGTTCTGTCTTGTCTCGGGCAGTGATATTTAGAAAGAGTTATATCTTTTATTTACCGTTGGATTGTCCTAAAATTTGGTCAGTGTGTTCCTATATTGAAATAAGTCAATTTGACCGTTGGGATTTGTTAGTTGTTATTTCGGGTGGTAGAAATTAATTTCGTACAAAAGTTTATTTTGTATGTTTGCCTCTTGTGATGGTTTGGTACAACTTTTGTTGAAGTTGTTTGTTGATTGTAATGGTTGTTGAAACCCTTTTCTAATCTCACTTTATTGATAGTGAAGAATTTGGGTGGACTCCGAGATCGGTCCCGTGATTTTTATTTCTCACATTGAGAAGGTTTTCCACGTTAAAAATTGTGTTGTGTTGCTTGCATAATTATTGTTTGTGCATAAAATATTTTGCTTGTGGAAGACCATTCATAACAGGTACTGGAAGGGGAAATTGGTATCTTTTTCCCAATAGTATCGTGGTGTATGTTTTTTTGTAGATGATATTGCGCTTACTGATGAGACCAAAGATGGTGTTAATAGAAAACTTTAACTATGGAGAAGCACTTTGGAGTCTAAAGGACTCACGTTAAGCCGGAACAAGACTGAGTATATGAAATGTAAGTTTTCACTAATAAGAGACGATGATCAAGACCCCGTGCATCTACTTGTCAAGAGGTACCCAAGAAAGATGTTTTTAGATACCTGTGATCAATTTTGCAGAAAGGTGGAGAGATTGATGAATGTAAATCATAGAATCAGAGCAGAGTGGATGAAATGATGGAGTACATCTAGATTGTTGTTTGATCACAAAATTTTCCTTAAGCTACAAGGAAAATTCTATAGAATAATTGTAAAACCTGCAATGTTATATGGAGCTGAATGTTGACCAGCATATAGGCAACATAAAAATAAAATAAGGTAGTAGAAATGAGGATGTTAAAGTGGATGTGTGGTTATACAAAAATATATAAAATAAGAAATTAAGATATTCGACGCAATGTAGTAGTAGTACCGATGAGTAAAAAAAAAGATGAGAGAATATAGATTAAGGAGGTTTGGACACATAATGAGATGACCCTTGGATACTTCCGTAAGAACAAAAAATTGTTACCAAGAACTCGACACAAAGAGAGGTAGAGGTAGACCGAAACTTACTTAGGAAAATGTAGTTAAACAAGACTTAATGAAGTGAGATATAGATTAGCGGACAGTGTGTCTTAGGACAAAATGGAGAAAAGCTATAAGTTTGGTGGATGATTAGACCTGTTGTTATCTCTATGTTTCAGATGGTCCCTTTATAGTCTTTTTTTCTCTTCATCTACCCCTTTTTCTTTCCCCCTTATTTGTTTTTACCTTTATTTTTTAACCTCCTCATATCTATCATTGGGTTCATGTACCACTTATCCCAATTAACTTTGATTAAAAGTGTTGTTGATTATGTTGAATTAGTTAAGTCAAAAGATGAAAGTATAGTGTAAGAATATGTAAGTTTCCATATTAGCAAAAGTTGTTTTTCATTCTTCTTTTGTTGCATGAAAGATGAGAATTTTTTGACCTTTATACTTGATTTATTATATGTAGATGGATGTTGTAGTCATTTCCATGATTTTCTACCATGGTTAGACTCTATCCTAATCTCACTCTATCGTAAAATGTGTATTTTTTATTTATGATAATTAAAGATAGTATTAAGAGATTTATAATAATTCACGCATATTATTCAACCAATTGAATTGAACCCCATTAACTAAAATAATATTGTTTTATCCAAAATGCCAAACTTACATAGAGATTCTCCTAACCTTAAGTATGATTAATTAAAATTAATCATACTAGTTGTTACACAAAATGAGATTGTTCACTTATAGGAACCAGTGTAGGTCTACACTATTTGTTAGGAACACAATATAGTTCACGATTGAACTGACAACTCAAAATTGAGCTCTAAATAAAAAAATTAAATTAATTAAATTTTAAAATTATCATTAAGAGCATCTTTAGTGCTAGATCTTGAGCAAAGATCTTGAGCTCAAGATCTGATCTTCACTAGATCTCCCAATAAAGGAGGTGAAGAGATCTCCAACATGGAGAATGAGTTCTTGTAGAAGAATCTTCAAGATCTGCACATAGCTTAAAAAAGAATAATTTTTTTACTTCTTTCTCTCTCTAAGATCTCAAAATAAGATCTACCACTAAAGAAAAATTAGAGAAATCTTTAATCTTATGTGATTCTATGGGGACAATAAAAAATAGTCTAAGATCTTAATTTAATATCTACCACTAAAGATGCTCTTAAAATTTTTACTTATTTATTGATTCACACAATAATCAACATACTTGGGAAATTCAAAGTGTTACAAAAAATATGTAATTAAGGATAATCTTTTGTATGTCCCTTGGGCACATCCAAGACTATTAAAGAGTCTTGCTAATCATTATTCCAAGGACATTAGTTAAGAAATTAAAAGGAATAAGTATTTATTGTAAAAATCATAAAAGAATAAAAAAAATCATTAACAATATAATTTTATATCACTCAATAAAATCTTTCTTGTTTTAGATTTTTAACAAGTATCTTTAGGATACTGATTAGCATTTGTCTTAAAGTAAAAGATTTATCGATGAGCTTTGATATAATCATATCCCTATATATGACAATCTCCGGTCTTGCTCCTTAGAGTTCGTTCACGCAGTAATAGTTATCTCATCATATATGTCTTAAATAGTTCAAATGTTAATCACGTAAACACTATTCTTCTTTTTTGAAAGTTGTCAACAAATTTATTATAATGTTTTTTAAGTTATTATTTATGTTAGTTTATAATATGTTCTTTTATTTCTTATTCCTTTTTATTATATAATTTTTATGTTTGGTATTAAAAATAAGCATGTGGTTTTTTTTCGGAATTTATGTGAATTTTTGGCATTATCACTAATGTGTCCTAATTCCTAAATTTCTAGAGGACGAATTTGGGATTTCACTAAATACACTTTAGAAGAGAAAGATATTTGATAATTATGTACAGTACTTAACATCTCGCTGCTCTAGTCATATATAGTTTAAAAGCTTTCACGCTTAGAAATAGAAAAATTACTCACATACCTTGGCCCCTTTAATTTTAGAAATTAATATTGAATGTAATAAACTTTGCAGGCATTCTAACTATCTACATATCATACACGTTAGCAAACTGTTCCTGTGATCTATCTGCTCATACTTTGATGAAATTCTAGTTGGAACTTCCCAAAGTAAACTTTGCCGAGCCAGGAAAAGTATCTTACAAGAACCTATGATGATATTGTCTACTTTTGATGTACTTTCGAACCTTTATAGGATAATAACCGGACAGCATTCTTGTAACTTAATTCAGCAAGTTCTTCTGTCGTAATTTCTAGCAAAGATGCAACATAATCAAGCACCTGCAAGTAGAATGAATTGAAGAGTGTAAATCTAACAAAATGGATCCCTGTATAAATCTAATAATTCATGATATACATTCTACAGTACTTAGGTAAATTTATAATTCAGTACTTTATTCCTGTTGGCATTTCTTCACATAGGTAGAAAATGTCCCTATTTGTTTAATTTGAGGTATGTCATGCTTTATCCTTACTAATGCAACTTAAGAGGGAAGCACCTTCATACATCAACAACAACATCAACATCACATAAGCACCTTCACATGTAAGAGAATATTAAATTTTCATCCCATAAGTTAAGAGATGCTTGTTTTGAAAACCCAATGTGAAATATGATAGTGTTTCCTTTGGCAACATCGAAGCATCTGTCAAGACATGGGATGCATTACCGAGGGAAGAACCAGAAGTTGATGAAGTTGTTGTTTGGGCAAGAAGCTTTTCAGTGAGAGAAGTATCTCCTTCAACAAAATGAAGAGAATCTATGTTTGACATTGGTAGTGCATCAGGTGCATCTATGTGCATCAGGTGCATCTATCTCCAACAATCAGAAGGGACCTAAATAGAATAGAAAATAAGTATGTTTGATTTCTTTCGTTGTAGCTTCGCATTCTCTTCACTTTGCTTGCGTTTTTTCTTTTCGTTTTGGAGCTAATTCCAGCCACCACCGCGTGCCACCCCTGCAACGGCCTCACTCCGCCAGGCCCCCTTGCCGGTGACTGCTGGCTACTACTGCTGTGCCAAGCTGCTAAGCGCTGGTTGGGCTGGGTCGCTTTAACCGAGTTTTAATCCTAACTCTAAAAAAATATATTTTATTTTTTGCACTACATTTTTAATAAGTACAACCCTTTACGTTTTGGGCCTGGTCCATTTTGAAAAAAAAATATAACACTGTTTACATCCACGTCTTCATAACTACACTACACGTCCTTAACTGTTGGGCCTGGCCCATTCTGATACAAATGCCTAATGCTATTTACAGCAACCTTTTTAGTAACCACACACGTTGGGCCTGACCCATTCTGGAACAAACTACAGTATCTTAATTGCACCACCTTTTTAATAAAAACAACCCCTTTAATTTTGGGCCTAGCCCATTTTGTAACAAAATATATTTACTGTTTACACCCACTTTGTTCATGCCCCTTAGTTGTTGGGCCTAACTCTTCCTAAAAAGTATGTAATGCTATTTGAACTTCCCTTTTCGTATTTACACTCCCTCCCCTTTGGGCATTGCTGATTGCAATCCCTTTCTTTCTGTATGCACCCCTAATTACTAAGTCTACTCCCCACTTCTATTTTATCCCTTTCTATTTCCATTTGATTTCCATGCTAAGTCTTCGACTTGCTTGATGGTGTTTCAATAACACATGGATAGATTTTGTGAATATCATGTTGGGTCCCCAACTTGCTTGATTTCATAGAGTTTATCGAAAATCCAAAATTTTTTCTAAGAAAGTTAAAAATACTCAAATAAAGAATCACTCAATTCTCTTTTTCCCCAAAAAAATTACATATTACTCGAGATTGCTTTAAGGTCCAATGCCTTAAGCGATTTTCTCTGCTTTTTTTCAAATTCAACGTCGTTTCAAGGTCCAATGTCTTAATAACTCTTTTTCACGCAATTGAAACAAATATTTCAAACTAAGATAAAATCAACCCAACACATAAGTTATTGTGTACAAAGAACTACGTAAGTCTGATTTCCTCATTGCACTTGGGGATATGTAGGAGCGGGGGCAAACCCCTTGTCGACCTAAAACACTAAAAAAAAATATAAAATTCTCTCTTTTCTAAAAATATATTCAATTTCTTTTCTGAATAAACAAAAATAAAACAAACATAAGTCATATTCTTAATGGAAGACAAAATACTTAAAAATTCACTTTTTTTAGTATATTTGATTAAAGATTGTCGTCTTCACGACAGACGCATAGGGTGCTAACATCTTCCCCGTGCGTAAACAACTCCTAAATCTTTTTATCTTAAATCGTAGACCATGTCTTATCTTTTTGGTTTTTCCGATGTTTTCCTTAAATAAACGTTGGTGGCAACTCTCTCAAGTTTTCCTTTTTAGGAAGACTTTTTATCTTTTTTATTTCCATCGCCGTACTGTCGTGGTCAGACATGTTGCGACAAACACCATAACATTAATTCAATGGCTTTCCAATAGATAATGAGAATCTGAGCATCTAACCATTTTAAAAAAGAGGCCAAATTACAAAACATCAGGAAAAAGCCTCTAGGTATTCTTCAATAAGAACCTAATGAGTGATCATATTATTACATCATTTAGGCTCTAATACAGTAGTAATTTGTAAGGGAAGGCAAGCAATTGTGATACACAGGAATGTTTACAGATTTTAATAGCTGTTCAATTTCTTCAGAATGTTATTTTCCTTCTTCGCAATTGTTGGTTATATGTCTACAGTCTACACTATGGTAATAGTCATCATATAAAACAGATTTCTATATGAAAAGCAACACTTCCTTTCTCTGGTTTTCATTAAACTTAGATAACAAAAAAAAAATCATTTGTAACAAGCCACTCGATGCAGCTTTGAAAGCTAAATTTTCAGTCAAGATTGAAATTTTATTTGCAATACCAAAGATTATGGGTTTATCTTAAATTAGAAATTTTTTTATTTTTTATTTGTAGGAATCAAACTCATGTACTAGGAGGTTAACTAAAACTCACACACTGCATAACTAAGCTAGACCCCCATAGTTCTCTAAAACTAGGATTACAGCAGACTCTAAATTGGCTTACTACTTTTTTATTTGCCTACTACTTTCCCTGAATTTGCCAGGAACTGTTACAGATGTGAGATATACATTCCAGCAGAAGACTGCATTGTAGGTTTCTACAGTTAGGCAATCCTCATCCTCACCCAGATTTGAGTCAACAGATATACACAGGCTGACTCAGGTTTACAATCTAAAATTTAGTGTGATTAAGAAATCTTTTATCTAAATTTCATTAGTAGCTCTCATTGTTATGATATATATCACAGACATCATTGATGATTCTGCTTTCACCTATGATGATATTGATATGGCCACAAATTATGATTATCATATGTTGATCTTCATATATTTAATTTATCTTATTTCTTTATCTCTTATTTCAAATTCTTATTTTATTAATTAGGTTAAGTTTTAGATAAGATCTTATTAATTAGGGATATTTTATTTTTATTTTATCAATTAGATAACTGCTAGTTATGGTCCTATCTATTAGGATTCTCTTTATTTTTAGGATAGTTGTTAGGATATCATTGTAGCCTATTTAAAGGGCAGACTTGATAGAAATAAAACAAGAAGAAATATTCAGAAAACTCATGTTAGTTTAGGCAGGGCTCTGTCAAGGACGAGTCTGCTTCTTGCTTTCACTATAGGTCGAAAGAAGCCTTCCATGTCTAGACCCGTGACCCGATCCTATGCTAAGGTTCATATAAGATTTCTCTTCATTTGTGATGATATTTCACATCGATTATTCATCACATAATGGGTTAGAAGCAGTTGCTGGGGGCTCATTACTCTCAAAAAAAGGTTCATGTATGCATTCGGCCAACTTCTGCGGAGTATACTCTTAAGAGTTAAGACAAGAAATTAGTTGTCCTCTGTATTATTCCCTTGTGGGAATTCAAGAAGGTCAATGACAGGACAGCCGGTGGAAGTTCTTATGCTTCAGACATAACACATAACTTGGTAATCATGGTTTAAGAAATGGGACACAGGTGTTAGTTATTTTCAAGCTGTCATAGAACAATTCACCTTGAGGACAAGGTAAATCTTGTGGGTGGGATATTTATTGGGTACCATTAGATGACTAGTGTGTTTTTTAGGTAGAGAAAGGACAGAAGTAGGGGATTAAAGTCCCACATAGGTAAGGTGGGAAGTGTGGCAACATATAACAACCCGCTGAATATGTAGGAGTGTGTAGAAATCAGCAAAAAGAGAAGGAAGGGAAACAGAAAAGAGATGAAGAAATGGAAAAGGAAGTTCTAAGTGGGGTAGGCACTCCCAAGGCCGGGGAATCAATGGAATGATGAAGCAGACTTTAAAAGTCATTTTAGAGTAAGAGAATGTTGGGGATGACAAATGCTCCACTATCAAATCCAACTATAACTGAGAAGCACTGGTCCATAATAACTATATATCAAAGCAATTCAAAAGAGTAAGAAAAAAAAAATTAAGCAACCAAAGGAAATCACAATTCCATTAGTAACGAAGAAGGAAAACCTTCCTAATATTATTTAGAAGTCTTATATACATGTGAGAGTCTACAAGAACAACGCATACCTTGACTTTGACCTTGTTGAAATATATAGTTTCTGATTGGCAGTGACCCCTTATCAATAGGGTGTATGTCAGGCGACATTAAAGGAACCATGATTAGTTAGAAATTTGAATCTCTGTTTGAATTTAATAAAATGAAGAGATAGGGGATTTTTGTTGGTTTGAATTTAAACACCGAGATCTAGTAAGGAATAACACATCACCAACAGCTGTACCATACTACAGAACACATCCGTAAGTAAAATATGATTTCTCTCTTTCCAATCACCTCAGTATGGAAAGGAACTTTTGCAGTTAAAAAATTTGACATATCATCACTATCATTAAGCAATCTTTTAAAGTAGCAATTGAAACAAAAGAAACAAGAATAGATATTAATACTTCATTAGCTTCCGAAGATCACCAAAAGCACGAACACAATGAACAAATGCTGGTTTGTTTAACTCTTGCAAGTTCAAGCTGCTGCCTCAATACTTCAATCTGCACAAAGGTCCTAATGCATTGGCAGCCAACAATCTAGGTAGCTTTCTTCTGCACAAAAGGGTCATCTTCTGTCATTGATACATGATTGATCAATGTATTTCATATTCAAGTTAAAGCTTCGAGTCATTTTCTCAGTAGATCCAAGTTCCAGAAATTCCAGAAGGCCAGAGCTCTATTTGATAAACTGGCAGTGAAATGTCATTCTTAACTGTAGGGAGACGGTAGTTGGGGCTGGGCTTTAACCTTGTATGTACTGTATTAGAGGCAACATTACAAACAAAATTTAGATAACAATTCTATATAGAATATAACCTTTTATATCAAGAAAAATAAATGTTCATTGACAATTGTAGTTTGACCTATTTTGAAGCCTAAATGCTATGCTTTATAGTCCTTTGAAAATTAGATTATCCTTAAGGTAGTAAAGCCTCAGAGATAAACAAAAATGGCACCAACCATTAATATTCAGAAATCAGCATTTTTAAAGAAAAACCTTCACTCTCTCATTAATGATCAACAAGTTCCACAATTGCCAAAATTCCTAGGTTATATATCTGCTGCAATTTCAGTTTGAAATTTAATTTATTGTTTTATTCAGACAATGTAAGTCAGGGTCATTAACTGTAAAGCTCACTTCGCAAAGTTAATAAGATTGTTCCCAATCCAAGTTTCTTAAGAAAAAACAGTGCTTACTTTCTTGTACGTACAGTGCTTTTGGTTCTCCTATCTGAACCAAGACTGTTGACAGATTCCAAAATCATCTTTAGACTTAACAAACAAAAAAGGGCCAATTATTCAGCCAACAATTCCTAGTCACAGAGTTTAAGTAATTTATTCTTTGGAAAAGACCATAAGGTGTCCATCAGAACTAAAAGTGTGAAGGACTAACCCCTCACTCAGGTATCAGCTTAGCTCAAATCACAAGGCGCATTCAGTGGGTTTCAAACCTTGTTGCTGTGTTTTTAGATAAGTAATTGGTTACATTTCAAAATTCTTCAAAGTTGAAACATATATTTATATTGTAAGAAATTTTATATGTACTGCTTCTTGCTTAAAGTGGGAAATGGAAATCAAATTTATTTACGTGTAAAAGCTCTTTACAAGATATGGTACCAAATATGGGAATTCTTACAATGAAATCTTAAATAACAAGGCCAATATCATACTCTCCACTAGAATTCAAGATGTACCAAACTGCACCTTAAATAATTCAACTACAATATATGATAAATATTCTCAAGCAGATCACATCACACATAAATTAGAATTATAGGGAAGTGATAGTAATATATTAGAGAAATTTGCTTTTGTCACACTCAAATGAAATGACTAGATTCATAAAGAACAACCAAATGTTTAGCCCTGATATATTGTAAAACAATTCAAATTTACCAACAGAAATAGAGCATATGCCCAAAATATAAAGCGGAAATGCTATTCAAGCAAAAAGCACTACTTCACATTCAAGTAACCCTTCTCTTCCGATCCATCAAAGTGTAACACACACAATGTTGGTCAATTTAGCAACATGAATAAATTACTAGGGATTGGTAGCATCAAAGACGGGGACATTTGGTCATGGGGGAAAAAAAATAACATAGAAAAAGTTTATACTTGTGGATTAATCTTTAAAAGTCATCATTGGATACTTGTGGATTGAAAATGATTTCTGTTTAAAAGGGACATACCATGCGAAAGAAACTCACAAGAGGAGGAGGGGGGGGGGGGGAGGAGAGAGATTGTTGCAATTCAAGTGTGAAGGGAAAGTCCTACATTGGGTAGAAATGGACAAATTAAGCAACATATAAGTGAGAAAGACCCATAAACTTAATGCGTTAAGGTTTTAGGTTAAAGGTGATGTTAAGTTCACTCTATGGTGTGCTCCTGATCTATTGGTGAAAATCACCTAATGTTGTATCCTCCTCAAGTTTCCCAACAATTAGTTACAACCCTTTTTACGTAATCCCTTGTATTAGCTCACAGGTGATTGTGATCAATAACATCTTCACAAATTCAAGTCAAAAGAAGAAACAACACATTAACTTATAACGACTAGTAATTGTTTTTACGGGAAAAAAAAGAACCTAAATACTGTGAAATAAATAAAATAAGTAGGGTTTGCATATAAAAACTATGTAAAAGAGCATAAAAGAAACAGACTGCAAACATGATACCATTGAGAGGAAAAACAATATATGCACTAAATAGATTGTATAACACAACAAGGATTTGCTAACTTCTACTTTGAAACATAGTTAAATTGGAAAATCTTTTGATACTCTAATTTTACTTAAATCTCCACTAAAACAGACACAAGTTCTGATCTAACACTATATAATTTAATATCATATATAAGTCATTCTCTTCCAATTTTTATGCTTTATGCTAGCAGTGTCACCATTTCTAGCAAAGTGACATCAAAGTAATTATATATATTATTGCCTATTTGATGTCCTGCAAGAAACATGAGCTTATTATAAATTTTAAAATATTAATTGAACATTCCCTGAGATTTTAGCAGTAAAATGGTAATATTGTAAAATCTCATGAAAAATCCTAATTGTTTTACAACATTAGTTGTGTTTTCCTACATAGTTTTCCACTCAAATTACCTTTGATTATTATGGCTTCTAAGTAAGCAACACATCAAATATTTTTTCTAAGGAAGGTAAATTGAATCCACTACCACCATCTTTGGTGATGCATATCGGGGAAAACCAATTTTTTTGGATATTATAAGTTAGGATAACAACAGACCTAGTCCAAGATGACAGCACTTTATACTCTTTCATCAACCAAATTTCAGTCATTACACAGCCTATGACTGAGCAACACACAGAGACATCCTTCCATTACCCTTAAACTATATATTCTATTTTTATCCATAATTAAATAATCAGATAGCGGAATCTCCAATAAACTTTTTTGTACTAGATCACAAGCAATAACGATAGGATTGATTTTATTTAAGATGTTGTTTTCTCTTAACAGATGTTCTTCCCCACACAAAACCCTTATTAGATACTTAAGGAGTATGATTATTTGTGAATAATGTGACACCGTGTTGGTAGGTTTATGTATTGACCGAACTAATCCTACTGTTTGGAGGGTCTTGGTGCTTATTTGGAAGGTAACTATACTTGCCATTTTTAATGTTAGGTGATTTAGCAGAGTTTTCTCTTGTGATTGTCAAACAAATAGCAATGATTACATGAAATATGTTAGGTTTAAGGCTTAAATAATGTGATGAATTATACTTGAATGTTAAAAGTACATATATTTTTGGCTTCCCCGGCTGTTTGGGCTTGAAGTATGGACAAATGCTCATTTTACCATACACACGTGTTGTTTATATTTTTGCTGCATCACAAGAATTGGATTTTAGATTTGGGTTTTGAGCTTTTGTATCCAATCAAACAGAAGTAGATATTAGGTTTGGTGTTAGAAGTTCATTGCACCTGGAGTTTATTATTCAATACATTGGTCATGTGAAGGGAGGAGTTTAATCAATTTGATATGTTAGCATCATTTGCTTCCATGAATGTGGAATCACTTCATTTCGACTTAGCCATGTTGTTCTGATGGTGCTTATTCCTCAGAAAAGGAAAAAAATTGTGTAAGAGCTACAGAAGTGGGATATGAATTGACATCATTTACGCGAAGCCAGAGAAGCTATATCTCATATAGCATGAGGACCTTTACAACTTTGTATATTCCTTTAAGGTGAATTTTGGCATCATTTTTAACAAGTTGCCATGCCAGCCGTGGGAAATAGGAAGACGCAGAGATATATCTTCAAAGGTTTCATACGCCTTTAATTGCTGTGACCTTCATTAGTCATTACATAATTTACATACATGGTATGAATATGTTGTATATGACTATTATTTGGTCATATGTGATTGTCTGCAAATGTAATTGTTATTTACCACTTGTGACCAGTTTTATTCTGTGAAATATATGACCTGCCTAATAATGTGCGTCATGATGTTTTCAATATTCATGTCACTGTAAGTCAGTCATGATCTTGTTTGTGCCTTTCCTTCCACTTCTCAAAACATTGGATAATTAAAAATGCAAGCGCAAGAGTACAAAAGCACTTGCATAAGGTAGCATTAACAATTCAAAAGGTAATGATAGAAAAGGTAGAAAAATCACTAAAACATGATTCAATTATATTTCACTTTTGCGAAGATAGAAAAATCACATGGTTAAGGTAACCTTAACAATCAAAAACAAATTTGCGGGAAAAGAAAAAGATGAATCATCACCTCCCATCAAGCCACTCTAAACACGATGAGTCAAGAAGAATCATCATCATCCAAACTCTCGAAATCCCTCCCCTCTTCTCCTCAAAGGCCTTCTTTTTTAACAAAAACTCAAGAACTGCTTAAACTGGTGACAACAGGAATAACAATAACCAGAATAAGAATGAGCAGCAGAATGATCCCAATGCACATCCACTTCCTGCTCCTCTTCTGGTACTCCTTTGCACTCTGGAGACTCTTGGTCCCATCCTTGACATAGTGCGAAGCGTGCAGCACGTGATGCTCAATGTCGTCCATCTTCTCACCCTGTGCCTCCACCATCACAGCCATGTCAAGAAACACCTGGTGCAGCTCCAGTAGACTCTTCTCCACCTCCTTAGCAGCATCATGCCTGTCCTGAATCTCAACCACGGTTTCCAGAACCTTCCCTCTCCCGTGTTCCTGTATGGCCTTCCCCAGAACCTCTTCCTCGTTCCCGTTGGCGATGATCTTCTCAATCACTTCCTCATCTGGGTGCTCCCCAGTCACTGTGAAGTACCTATTGAATTTTATATCATATCACACAAATTAATCAAACTATGAAGCTGCATAAAAATTCAAATTAAGAACATTATAGGGATAAAACCAATCTCATAACAGATATATAAAAATCCAAATTAAGAGCAGATAAGGATGAGACCAATCTAATTCTCATTCCTTCTAAAAATATAAAAAAGATACATATCAAATATATAAGTGCAATACTGAAAATTCAAATTAAAAAAGTATTTTCATTGAATTTTCATTACTTTCACAATTTAAGAGCAGCATTGAAAATTCCATGTCTTGTATGCAACAGTATGGAACTGAATTTTCACAACTTTCACAAATACTCAGTATAGGTGAATTATCCAAGAATATTATATGCAAACACAGATATGGATATGGCTATGCTTCTATGTCTCATATGCAAGTATTGAATTGAATTTTCAACTTTCAAAAATACTTAATGTAGGTAAAAGTATCCAAGAATATCAGTATCACTGTCAGACCCTCATGAGGCCAATTAAAGTATTGGTGCATCTTAGAAAGAAAGATTTAAAGAGTGTGTAGATAACCAAGTGATTGGACACAAGTGGCTAATATGTTGAAGTTAAGGTTGAATTATTCAGGTAGTACTACCCGAATTCAATCCTTGATGGAAACAATTATTAGTCAGGCTTTACTTACTTTCCAACCAAACTCTAGATTAGTCAGGGTCTTTTTCCCCTTATGGTTAAGATAAAAAAAAAGTGTGTAGATCATTACCTTCTCCCCACAGTATCCTTGTACTCACTCATCATCCTCTGCCTCAGCCCCTGAAACTCCATCATGAGCTCTTTCAGCTTCTTCCTGAGCCCATTGGTGACCGCAATCCGGGTCCGGTAGATCGCGGGCGTCCCCTCCTTGAGGCCGGAGAGGCGCCTGTTGGCGGCATTGGCGCGGTCCATCTCCTCGAGCTGGGTCCGGATCGCCCTGGCCTTCTTGAGCACAGCAACGATGTCCGCGTTGATCCGGCCCCGGAGCGCCTTGAGGGCCTCGGGCTTGTGCAGGGACTTGCTCTCCTCGTTGGCCTGCTGGAGGCGGCCGAGGATGTCGCGGAGGGACCCCATCTCGGCCTTCACCTTCTCGGCCTCTTCGAGGAAGAGACCCATGTCGGTGTCCAAGTGTGTCGTGGAAGAGGTCAGTTCCACGTTGCGAGGAGTAGCAGAAGAAACAACAACACCGGCTTCCAAATCAACATCTTCTTTCATTGCAGCCTTCTTCAGGTCCACGTAGCTGGTGAAGGATTTGGTCATAAGATCGTTCATTTTTGCTGTCTGCGAAGAAGAATGAAGATGAAATCAGAACACTTTGGATTAATAATCAGAGATTGATGTTACAGTGACAACAACTATGAATACCTTGAAGTGAAAGTGAAGTGAAGAAGAGAGAGTCAAGGAAAATTGAGAAGCGGAAGTGTGGGAAGAACGATAATAGAGAGTGAAGGGAAAGTGATATGAAAATTCGAAGTGAAGGGAGTTTTTATGAGTTGGGAAAGAACCAAAAGGGCAACGGATAGTTTAATGAGAGAAAGTAGCCGTTACGATTTATATATTTTGACTCCCAACGGCTATTTTTTCTTCTTTCTTTTCAAAATACGATTAATTTAGTGACTGTTTCATTAATGTTAAACTTCTCTTTAATTTCAGTTAAAAAATCATCAAAAAAATTCAGTAAAAAAGATTAAAAAGAAACCTTTTTTATTTATTTACTTTTAGTTTTAGAAAGTGGAGTTTTCTGATTGGATCTGGATTGGATCAAGGAAGAGAAAAAAAAAATTGAGATGAAACGAATCTGATCAAAAGAGAACGACCAATGCAGATATGTTAAATATTTAGATTCTAATTTAGGGGTGACATTTTTTTTTCGGAGATTTCTCCTTGTTCATTCAATTTTATTTATTTTATTGAAAGTTATGATTTTCGTATGAAAGCAGTTTTTTCATGACCATGATGGAGGAGCATATATACACACACAAGTATTTATTTAAAACATTTAAAATTTATAAAAAAATTAACATGAAATTCCATGAGGATCAAAATCAAATCCTGCCTTGGACAGAATTAAAACGGTGTCTTAATTATGTTAAATTCTGTAACGGGAGGCATGCATGTGATGTGACAAGGAATTCGCAAGAGTGAAATTCACAGGAGACAACACACCTTTCTCGATTAAGGCAATTTTTGCTAACATTTATTAGAGGTGAATTAAGCCTTAAGGTAATTATATTATAAAAAAAAACATGCAATTAAAATTAGGAGAAAGTTAACGAAAACCACGCGGCATCTAGTAATTTCAGAATCTGTCCCACAGTTTTGTTCGGAAAGCAACGGCTAGCATGAGCATCAAGTACACAGCACAACCTCCAACTCACCCTTTATACCCCAACTACTATATAAAGGGTACCAATGTTAGTCCCCTTAAAATCACAGCTCTTTAATTTATACTAAATATTTTTTTAATATATAAATTACATTTTATATTTATAATGAATAATTTATATTATGTTAAGGTCATTTTTAATTATTGATAATCTATTTTAAAAAATATTAATATTTAATTTAGAAATATAAATATGAAAAGAACATCATATTTAATATACCATAAGCGAAAAAAACATCATCCCATGGACCAAGTGCTTTCAAACAAAAGAGATTACGCATGAGTGAACTATGGATTTAGTGATAATCTTTGTAAATTGCTTTCAAACAAGAGAGAATTAAAACGAATCTGTTTATTAAGAATTGAACAGAACTGTTATTCCATTCGGAATAAACGAAAGAAACATGTCAAAACTGATTAAATTATATAGTGACAGTAGAATGTTAGTATGAAATTACTAATAGTAACATATTCACTTAAAAGAATGGTGGCAGCCAACTAACAATAAAAATCAGTGAGTTTATTATTGTATTCTTGTCTCTCTCTCTCTTTTTTTTTTCTTCCATTTTTTGCATGCTACTGTATATTATTTCAAATAGTTAGTTCTAAATTGTGTTGGAAAAAATACGTGATGATCTGAACCTGCAGTAAGGCATATTCTAAAGGTTGCTTCCCTGTAAATTATATTTTCACACCATTGATTTTAGGTCTCAAATATAATACTGTGGAAAATGGCAATTCATGACACTTTCTTGCGCCACTATGCTATATTATTGGTGTAACAGTTAACTGAGAAACTGGTCTCCAAATGTGAGGAGCCGGTCCGGAGATTTCATGGCATGTGGCGAAAAATTAAATTAACCCTTTTATATTTAAGTATTCGACAACTAAAATATAGACATGTATTACACACATATATATATATATATATAAACACATTAGTTTTATTAAAAATTACATATTTTCTTACATTAAATAAATAAATCTCAAAATGATATATCATATTTTTTTATTTAATTTATTCTTATGTTATCATTTATCATTTAAATTATTTCTAAAACAAAACAATTATATAGCACAAAATATCTATACATAATATAGGGATAACAACTGTACAAGTCGATAATAGATTTGACTCTCTTTATCTCATCTTTGCATAAGCCAGAATAAATTCATATTTTAAAAGGTAGATTTATATTTTTTTTAAAATTCATCTCCATCCCAATTGATTTTACATATTTGAGTAAACCTATAGGAAAGTCATCACATTTAAGTTTTATAACTTTAGTTTACTTATATATTTTATAATTTAATTAAATTTTATAATTTTTCTATCAAATAAAAGAAAATATTTTAGTTTAATCTTTATTATCTATCAAGTATCATCAATAATATATCATTTCATATTAAATATTACATATTTTTTATTCTTTATTAATATACTACTATTTAATTTAATTCATATATAATTTGAGTTTTAGGTTGTGTTCCTTATTTTTTTAAAATGAAATATTTTAAGTCTTTTTTTATAGATCAATTAAATGTTGATATGTTACATATGGAGTTAAAAAAAAATACATAAAAAGAGAAACTAACAACCAACATAATAATATTTTTTAATCACATATTTTATCTTAATTTGAACAAAAAAATACATAAAATAAAATAATAATTTAAATTTAATTATAAAAATAACATAATAATATAAAAAATTATTATATGACTATAATTTTAAAAAAGAAATTGGACTTCTTTTAGTCATGAATTCTGTGTTGTCACACCTCCGAACAAGGTCCAAGCGAGCCTGATTAAATGTATATCAAATTAACAACACATTATTAGTTGAGTGATATTGGATTCAATTTTTTAAGCAAGGTCTCAAGTTCGAACTTTGTGGATGAAAAAAATGTAATTAGAAAAGAAGGGTTTCACTAAAAGTGATCAATCAATTTCCTTAACGGATTAATCATCTACAAACTCAATATAGATACTTTATACTAATAATAATATGATAAAAAAAAACTATATAACAGATTAAATGTGAACAGATAATTGTTGAGTTGATTGGTTTATCTAATGCTTCACCCCTAACCAATTGAGTATAGTAAACCATCGTGTATTTAGAAGGACGACATCTTCAATGTTGACATCTTCATTTTTTTTTGTTTTTAGTTCGGGTTGTTTGCCAACATAGGATGTAGTTATGCCATGCATCATAATTGTTGCAGGCAGGTTGCAAGTTTCTTGTATTTATATTTGCTAACCGTGCATCTTTTCATGAAATGATAAACTCTCATGAGAACTGTTCAAAATTTCCAAAAGAAAAAAGTGGGTTGCATCTTTTTACTTATTAAGTCAACAACGTTCTGTCCATTTTAATATTCTTACAAAATATATTTAAACATAAAAAAATGTAAAAATGAAAAGCAAAATTAAAATAAAGTGGTATTTTTGTAATTAAAAGTTTTCTAAAAAAAGGGCCTTAAAAACTGTTCGGTTGCAATTCGGAGAAATTCAGTATAATTTGAATAACAGTTGAACTCAAAATGGTTCAGTCTAGTTCAGTACACCTGAAAAAAATTTAGTTTGCTTCATCCAAATTGTTTTGCAATTCAATTCAATTTGAATGAACCACATTTATAATTTTAAATTATTTCTAGCCTATAGTTCGGTTCAGTCTAGTTTAAATTGAACTACCCTAGTCATAACGTCATTAAACCTAAAAGAAAGAACAAAATAAAAAATACTTAGCTGGCCATAGCAAGAGAATAAGCAAACTTTGTCATGGCATCTGCCACTTGGTTGGTTTCCCTCAGAACATGAGACCACATTAAGTGACCCTCCAATTTGAAAATCTAAGTAATAAGACTGACCAAAGGAGCACAAGGACGAGAATTACAACAACCCTTGCGAATTAAATTAATGGCTACTTTAGAATTAGATTCAATAGTGAACTCCTTGAATCCCCTACTCCATGCCAAACCAATGCAAATGTATATAACCCACAATTCTACATAATTGATAGAGCAGAATCCAAGGTCAACAACAAAAGAATACAAACATAATCCCCAAATGGTTCCTAAAAACACCAGCTGTAGCTTTCTTAGTGCTCAAATTAACTGAACCAGTTATAGCTTTCTTAGTGCTAGAATTAAAAAACATCTTATATCACAATTTAGATTATGTATTATAAATAAAAAAAAAACATAATTATATATTAAAATATTTATTTTTCCTAATGTTTAATTATTTAACATTTATATATTAAAAATATTTAGTTATTATAAGTTTTAATTATATAAAAGAGTTTCATTTCTATATAACATACAAATTTTACGCTGTAAAAAAACATAAAAAGTTTTACCTTCAACCAATGTTCACGTGAGATACTAATTTAAGGTTGGATGATTCAATAGTCGAATCAATATTAATAAAATAATTAAAAATAATAATTAAATATATAAAACATCAGAACTTTATATCACTAAAATTAAAATGCTTAAAAAACTAAAATAAAATACCATTTCATACCTATTTGTAATATTTATTAAAAAACTAAAAATAAATCTAAATAACTTTTTATCTTAAAAATATTTTAGATTAAAAATAAAAAATTATGTTTTAAGAAATATTTGTTTAAATTAAATATTTTAAGAAAATTTGTTTAAAATATTTTTTTTCACCCTTTTATATTGGTTTTCACTTATTGTGGACTTGATCTCACTATTTTTGAAATAGTCTATTTTTTTAGAGTTAATGAACTCATTATTATTTATTAGACTGGCTCCTGATTAGACGGATTCCAATTTTATTTTTTTTACAGCAATCATTCAAAAATTATTATAGTTGATACGACTAAAATCAAGAAAAAGAAACTTGTGATATGAAAATTAATATCTATTTGTAAATAAAAAAGAAAATTAACCTATTTCACACAAGTACAACTGCTTCTGTTTTTTTGCTGTTGTTGTTTTATGAAACTGATAAACATAATCTTTCTTCGCATATTGTGGCACTTTTATTGCTCACTCTATCTCTCCAAAACACAATCTTCTTACTCACCCTGTTGGTTTGTTTTTTTTCTCTCAAGAAGTATTAAAGGAAGAGATCCAAAAAGTACAGAAAAAGAAGAAACTTTGCTGTTCCTGTGTTGTGAGATCCAAAGCTAGATAAAGGGAAGAGATCCAAAAGAGAGAAGAAAAACAAGATGGCTAGTGCAATAAAAGCAGCCATTGGAGATTTGGTGTTGACTTTTCTGTGGGTCTTCTTCTCTTCCATGTTGGGATTGGTCACCAACGCCATAACAACAGCCCTTGATCTTCATCACGTGTCTTACAACGGTTTTGATTACCCTTCTACTGTGATCATCACTTCGCTCATCTTTATCCTCGTTACCATCTTCACGTTCGTTGGCAATGCCTTGGGTGGCGCCAGCTTCAACCCCACTGGCAATGCTTCGTCCTACGCCGCCGGGCTCGGCTCCGACACCCTCTTCTGTATGGCTCTACGGTTCCCTGCTCAGGTTTGGTTTGTTCGTGATGTTGGAAGGTTTTAAATTGCGGTCGCTGTCGCAGTCTCTATGTAGAGACCGAAATTTCGGTCGCTGTATCAAGGTTTTGGTGGAATGTGTAGTCATTTGCGACCGCATTTGTCTGCAATTTTTTCTTGCTGCCTCAGTTTGTTAGTTATGTTAAAGGTTTTAAACTGCGGTCGTTGTCATGGTTTCTAGCCATGACACTGCGAGAAAAGGTTTTAAAAAATGGTCGAGGATTATAGTTTTGGTTGCAGTGTCAAGGTTTTTGAAGTGATTGTGACTGCATTTGTTTACAATACCCTATAACATCAAGGATTGTTGTTACCGCAACGGTGATCGCAATTTTAAATATTGGACAAGACTTTGTGGACCAAGGTTTTAAATTGCAGTCTCAGGTTGCAGTTTTGTGGCATTCCTTGATATTGTAGGAAATTACAAACAAATGCGGTGAGTGCAGCCACAATCGCAGTCACATTGCTGGAGACCTTAAAAAAATCTTGATGTTGCAACTGAAATTGCAGTCATGGACTCAAAAATTGATCCACAGTTGCTTTACTGCAACCATGACCGCAATTTTAAATCGTCGACAAGACATTGTGGACCAAGGTTTTAAATTGCAGTCCCGGTCACAGTTTTGTCGCATTCTTTGTTATTGTAGGATATTGTGGATAAATGAGGTGAATGCGGTAACAATTGAGGTTGCATTGCCAAAGACCTCAAAAACCTTGACATTGTAACTGAAATTGCAGTCATGGACTGTTTTAAAAACTGGTTGCGGATAAATATGGATGATGTGGCCGTAAATGAACCTAAAAACCTTGATTTTACTGCCAAAATCTTGTTTGCAGACTGAATGTTAAAACCTTGGTTATGTTATGGTTCCTTCTGTGCCAAAACAATTTTATTTGAGCATTTTTGGAGATATTTTTTATTTGAGGTGAATTGATGAGTGTTTGCGGTGGGGGTTTTACACAGGCACTGGGTTCAGTGGGTGGTGTTCTGGCTGTTATGGAGGTTATGCCACCAAAATACAGGCACTTGATTGGAGGGCCTTCTTTGAAGGTTAACTTGCATACCGGAGCTATTGCAGAGGGGGTGCTGACGTTTGTAATCACCTTTGCTGTTCTACTCATCATGATCAAGGGTCCTCGTAGTGAGGCGATGAAGTCTTGGTTGATGGCAATCTCAACTGTGGTTTTGATCACTGCTGGTTCTGCTTATACGGGACCAGCAATGAATCCTGCCTTTGTGAGTGATTACTATACATCTCAATTAATATATTTATTGGTGTTTAACTGTGTTTTATCTTTCTGCTTTCCTCTACATCTAAAATCGTATAATTCAACATGCTTTCAGAATAGTACATCCTTTGTGATCTATCCTGTCACTACTCCACTGCCAAACATCAGAGTTCTACTTTAATTTGACGGTTTTTCCTTCAAATTGTTTCCAATTCTGTGTCAACCCTCTTACATCTTCTGGCGTTTTAACTCCCTTCCACTTTATTATTTCTTCCTATGAGTTGGTCTTCTATCTGTGTTCCTCATTTTGATCACCTCTTTCTCCATCTTAGCTTCTACTGTGCCTTTTCTCAGCATGTTAAGACAATTTTTTCAGCTTCCATGTCCCACTCCTCCTTCCATTAGTCTTTGGTCGTTTTCTTTGGTTTCACAGTCTCAAATTATATAGCTTTGATTTCTTTTATTTAAAAGAATTATTTGTAGCAACTAGCAAGCCTAAAGCTTGAGGGGGAGTGTTACAATTAGTTTCCCTATTTCCTCTATCTTATCATGATTTATTTCTCTAATTAGTTAATATTATGATTAGTATAAATAAAGGTTAGTAGTGCTCCAGGTTTTATGAACACATCAACGCATGCAATGCATCTCAATTAATATCAATTAGTGTTTCATTTCCTTTATCTCTCTTCCTCTCTTGACACCTAAAATCATATAATGTCAGCAATTACTTTGTTGCCTTTGCCCTTTATTATCACTGATTTCCTTGTCTTAATTATATGTGTTGTGTGCACCAGTTTTAGCACACCATATCATCTAAACTTTGAAGGAAGCCTGATTTCTCTTCTTTCTTTTATTCCTTTTATAGTAGATTCTGATATGCACCTCAAGTTTGAAATTTTGTGTTGTCAATCTTTTTCAGCAAATTGGGATTTCTGGAGTTTAACTTTTACCGTTTGTTGTGGTATACTGCTATTATGTGGTATGGTGTGTGCAGTCATGTTGGAAGATTGTGTGCATAGTTTGTAGTTCCTTTTCTTTTGGTTACTAGCTCCACATAAGGATTTTTCCACTGAGATTTTATACCCATCTGATATGACATTTTTCCTCTGGCTCTCCTGTGTGACAATACTGTTTAGTATGTTTTACATTTTGTACTGTATTTTTCATGATAATTGTTATTGGACATCTTGAAAATTCTCATCTTTTGCCAAAGTTGGATTTGAATCTTGAACAATGGAATGCCATCCTTTTTTTATCTATATGTTAATGCTTACAAAATAAGTGGAATACTTACATAAGTTTTTTGAAATTGATAGTACCAAGATCAGTTGTAGCTATGGTGTTTCTACTAATAAAGTGAAGTAGCTGTTATCATTATCTTTATGTCTCTTTATTCACCATTAAAATCACTCCATTTAACCTAAGGTGTCGCCTCTTTTATTCTTCCTCTGATGTATTCTTGTTTTCATCTAATTGCGTTGTATGTCAAGCTGCATTTTGTTTCTGCTAATAAAATTATCAATGTATAAACTTGTTCCAATGCAAAATTATAATACAATTGTGAATATTAAGTGCCAGTGTGCCTCAAAACTTCATGTTTGGGAAATTTCATGGTTGATTTCAATTTCATATTAAATTTGACAAGTGAGAACTGTGGAAGGGGTGTCATAGAGTATTCATGTTAAATAAATGTCTGATGTCTGTCCTCTTTGTGTGAAAGCTGCTTTTAAGCAATTTTACATAAAACCTACTAAATTTATATGAAATATCTTCCTTTATCACGTTACCATAACCATCCTTCCCTTGCCTATCAGTTTAAGGTATGGAGATTCAGGATGTACAATTGTACATGAGTTAACGTTAAGGGTAGATAGTCTTAGGATCAGGTATCTCTTAGGGATGAAAAGAGAGGAAATCTGAGTACTTCGAACTTATTTTGAGTTACTATGTGATGATTAGTTCAAAGTTTAGAGACTTTAGTTTCATGTTTTATTTTATTTTCTTGTATATTTTGTCTGACCTTAGTGCACCAGTACCTTTGGCTCCAAGGGCACTCCTCCATTTTAGGTTTGGTTTTGATTGTACTTTTTCATCCATTAAAGTTTGGTACTTACAGCAATTTCTCATCCACTTCATCCTCTTTTATTGATATATATGAATATGGTGCTGTTGATTTGAAATCTACCGGCCATTTCACTCCTAAATAGTTATAAATTGATATATACTGTTGATGATAGCATTATCAAGTATGAAGTGTCAACCTTCTTTTTTTTTCTTCCTTGCCTGGTATACTGGGAGATCAAGAATTCTTACTCACCTTCATTTTGATTTGGTTATGATTACTTGTTCAGCAAACATCTAATTGCTCACAACTCCTAAATATCATCTAATTGAGGGTAAGGTTGATCACTTTCCTG
The DNA here is from genome assembly GCA_013407115.1 of Glycine latifolia. Taxonomy (NCBI): domain Eukaryota; kingdom Viridiplantae; phylum Streptophyta; class Magnoliopsida; order Fabales; family Fabaceae; genus Glycine; species Glycine latifolia. The sequence continues at coordinate 24,120,296 of CM023956.1, forward strand.
TAAATGTACCTGGAATAGTTAAACTGTCAAAGTGTGCTATATTCCTTTATAACCCTTCAGTAAATTACATTTCATGGTAGGCTGCTTTATTAAATTTGTAATATGTTTAAACAAACATTACCGTTGTTTCGTTTGCCTAGATGAGTTGGAGTTGGTTGTATCTGCACTGAATACTAGTCACCCAAAACTAGACATCTACAGAACATGGACCAACCACAAATGGTTCTGTTATTTTTGTAGTTCACAATTTTGAAACAAAAGAAAATGAGTAATTAGACGCATGTTCTTTTCATTCTATCCTCTCATGTTGTTTTTTTTGTAGTTCACAATTTTGAAACAAAAGAAAATGAGTAATTAGACGCATGTTCTTTTCATTCTATCCTTTCATGTTGTTTTTTATAATCCTGAACCTTTCTGACCATTTTATCTTTTTGGTCAGTAACATAAGATATTAATGTAATGTTGTGAGTCATATATGCATGATGAATAACTCAATGATTGGTATTATTGTCAGGCATTTGGTTGGGCATACTTTGAAAACTGGCACAACACATGGGACCAATTCTATGTATACTGGATTTGCCCCTTCTTTGGAGCAATACTGGCTGCATGGCTGTTCCGTATTGTCTTTCCCCCAAGAGTGGTAAAGCAGAAGAAAGCCTGAAGAGGCATAGTAGATATGGTTCAAGTGCAGGTGTTAAGCACCAATGCTAGTACACTAATAACTCTTTTTCTGTTTTTGCATAGACCCTTTTCTATTTATTGTTTTTTTATCATCTTTGTAACTTGTTCATTCCCCTCTATTCTGCTGTTGTTTTGGACTCTAGCTTTCAGCTGATAGTAGAACAATTCTTTTATGAATAATATAAATTCTAAGCATGTTTCACATAATTTGTATAAAAAAAATATATCTATTTAGCTATAGTATGAGGTAAACAAAATTTTCATCATAAAAATAACAGTGACATTGTGTATCTTTGAGACAATGGATAAAGCTAAAGTCTCTTAAGTATTTGTGGCCGCTGATCTCAAATAAAACTGAAATTACTATTATCCACGTATGAGGAGAAAAACAATAGTTGTTTAATGATTCAGATTCTATGTTAGATCAAAGATATCCGGCTATTAGTTTTAAGGATATTGAGTAAAAGGTTTAATCGTATTCTTTATTCTAAACTTTCACTCGCAAATTTTCTCTTATTTTTTTTAATGAATTTTGCCCCTCAATTTAAAAATATCATGAATTTTACCCCCACACAGAAAAAGTGTTTTTTTCTTAAAATAATGAATATCAATAAAGTATTGAATATCCATCAATTTATTCCCTGCATTAATATATTTTAATAATGGACTAACTTGAAAGATCGATTTAGGGACTATTTATTTACTATGATTTTTAATATTTGAGAGATTGCTTAAAATACTTTGTTTAATTTAGGAAGAAAACTAATACTTTAGAATGAAATTGATGGTTTACTCAATCTAATAATCTCTTTCTCGAGTTTTTTCATGGCAGGTTAGTAAATAAGGGTAAGATGCAAAAAAACTGGTCAGTAAGTACGGTAAGATAAGAAAATACCAATGAATCAAACTTGTTCTGTAAGCTGAAATTAACTTATCCGCCTTAATTTTTTTTGAGAGGACGTAAAAACTTACATAAAAAATTTAAAATGCATAGATTAATTTTAGGAAAATACCAATGTCAACTCCAAATTGGGGTCGATTTGGGGTGGACGAAGAGAGATAGGGAGAAGTGAAGTGAAAATGAGAAGATAGAAGAAGAACCGAGTATATGTATATAATTACTCTGATTTTTAACCCATGATTTTGAGAGATTTATCTGAACAGTTTCACATCAGAAAAATCTATTCTAGTCTGAACGTACAAATATTGAATTTATATAAATAATTAGTTTATTCATGGTTAATCTATTAAGTATTAACAACTTATGCTTCGCTACTTCTGCCAGAAACTCGTTAACTAAGTATGTTTATGGAAATTTGTGTTTGATATTTCTCTATTTAGCCCATGAGTATATGAGATATTATACTTGAATATGTGGAACTTTATGTTTGATATTTCTCTCTTGTTTTATTGTCGTTTGTGTTTAATCATGGTAGAATTTGAATGTATCTGCAACATAGTCCTTGAATTTGTAAGCGGTAAACTTTGCTTTCTGAATCTTGTCTCATGTTGAATACTTTTAGCATATAGTAGCCATACTCAATATTTTAAACTTATGTTGTTTCTACGATTTGTGAAGATAAGGTTTGGGATTTGCTTAAGCAAAGAAGCACTCTAAAATCTGAGCATGATGCAGTAACAGTGCTGGATGGAACACAAGAAGGTGCTTTTCAATGGGTATGCTTTATGAACATATTACTCATTATTTATAACTTCTGAACAAATTTAGACTAGAGGAGAATTGGCAAATGACAAGCTTTTAGTGATACCGAATGGATAGTTACAAACTTACAATGCATTTTCTCTAAAGAGAAATTCAATCTCTTTGATAATATATAGAGAAGTCTCACTATTAAAATCATCTGCAGTCACTCCCAGAGATATTAAAAGGAGAAATTTATAGTCTTTATCATGAAAGGTGGGGGAAATTTCCCAATTAGAATAGATGCTTAACTCAGTTACAGTTTAACTTTAAGAATTAAATTTCCCAATCTCTTTGTCTGTAAGAATTAAATTTTCCATCTAGTGGGATAATGCTTCGTTGTTGTAATGTGACATTGCTCTTTACTTTATGGAGAGTTAGATTTAATTGCTGATTTGGCCGTTAGTGATATGGCAGTTAGACGTACAATGAGTATTAATTATAGTGATTGTAGTACTATTTTATTGTGAAACAAACCGTTAATAACAGACATGCCTCATCTGCTAATTCTAAATGGGTTATGTGGTTGGAACTACAATCTAACATAGTTAAAGAATGCTAATCTTTGGGACCCTGGAAAGCTTGAGTTCTAACCTGTGATTTCAAGTTCTTGATATACGAAAGATCTGTTCAGATACCATTTCCCAGCAACTAAAATTATATGCTGCTAGAAAACATTTGCATGATTCAAAAGTGGGCTAATTTTTTCAACGTAAACTGTAAGCAGAATGGGAAATTAACATGTTGTGTACTCTCCTCTACAGTATTTTGTTAGTCTTACATTGCCTTTTGTTTCATTTTAGGTGACTATAGATTATCTACTGGGAAAATTGGGAAAAGATTTTTCAGAGATTGTTGGGGTAGTTGATCATGGAGGTGGATCTGTTCAGATGGTATATGCCATCTCAGAGACAGTTGCTGCCAAGGCTCCAAAAGTATCAGTTGGAGAGGACCCATATGTCAAAGAGATGTTCCTAAGGGGAAGGAAATATTACCTCTATGTTCACAGGTTTTTCTTCTTGCTCTTGACATGCCAATCTGAGATGTTATGTTTTCTGGGAGCTGGGAGTGTTCACTTCGGTAGTCTTTATCCGAATTGATAGGTATTCTGTAATACAATTCCATCTTCATGGTCAATAGGTTTTAGCATTTTGCTTCAGTTACTTAAGCTATGGTTTACTAGCAGCTAGTGCAAAGATTTTAAAGGTTTCGGATGATTCTGGAAACCCTTGCATCTTAGATGGCTATAACGGTGAATATTACTTTGGCTTTCTGCATGCTTGGTTCTATTTTGATGCCAATTATAAGTTTTATTTTAAAACATTTTTAGGTTCTTACATTTATGGAGGAAAATCATATAAGGCTTCATCCACCCCTTCTGGTGCAAGCTTGAATGAATGCAAAACCATAGCTCTCAAGGCTTTCAAGGTTAATGGGTCAAATGTACACATATGAAGTGCACTTTTGGTGGGATATGGAATGGTGGTGGGGGTGATGGACAGAAAAACCTTTTTGTTGCCTCATTTTTCTTTGACCGGACAGCTGAGGTGTTTATTATTTTATTCAACCTAGGACCAAATACTGATACTAATTCCTCCATTTAATGCAACTTTGCCATATTAATCATGTTATTTATTCATAGGCTGGTTTTGCCGATCCAAACTTACAAGTTGTGAAGGTTCGTCCCGTGGATTTTGAGGCTGCAGCTAAGCAAGCTTGTAAAACAAAACTTGAAGATGCCAAATCCACTTATCCACATTGGGTGAACTAGGTTAAATACTGTGCGCTATTTTTCTTCCCTTTCTCTCATTCTGTTTTCTTGATTGTTGTGTGATTGCTCGGTACCAACAAAGGGAACCTTTCATATTTATGCCTGGATCTTGTATACCAATAGACATTGCTTGTTGTTGGATTTGGTAGGTTTTATGCTGGTGTCAGAACAGTTGTGCATGATAATGATGCTTTCTGCAAAATCTTGAGTAATGGTATTAATTATCTTCCTGCACTTACTGGATTTCTCTGTTGGCAGGTCTAGATCCATGGCAACAGATTACATTAGTGAAGAAAGTTAAATATCACGATGCTTTTGTTGAAGCTGCATGACCGCTAGGCAGCACCATAGAAGCTGTATCATCTACATAATGACACCAGTAATGATAATCAATTACTCACATGAAATCTTCTGGGATGAGTTCTATCACATGGTCTTTTGAGGTGAAGCTGCCTCCATTCATGATGATCAGAAAATTGCTATCAGGTCAAATTGGAATTAGATATGGGGACTACATTTCAAGAATAACAAGAGCTAGCTTCATTATTTTTTATTTGTAATTATTTTACAAAAATATCTGATTGACAGCTTTGGAAGACTGATTCAATTTATTTTGTTGATATATATTTTTTGTAGTCTTTAGAGATGAACATAACGGTGATGGTGGTAGCATTCCTTTTTTATTCATTCCTGATTGTAAATTCCTCTTTTCGTTCTTATTTCTTGCCCAGACTTGGCATGCTCTTGGAAAAGCCTATTGGATCTTACTGAAAGAGAGATAGGTTGCCACAAAAGTTGAACTTGAAGGGACCTAAAGAAATAAGCCTGGAACTTCCAAATGTTTGGTGTAACTACTCCTTTCCGACCAAAATTATTGATGTCTAAGATTAATAAACTCGGTTTAAGAAATATTTAATATTATTCACAAACTACATACTCCTATTTAGTCTAAAATACTATCGTTTAATGTCTATGGTGGGAGAAGTTGTTAAATAGATAATAATTATCCAAGTCATATTAAACAGGGGTATATGCGAAAGAAAATAATTAATGAGGTTGAAATATGTAAAATATCAGTAATTTTAGAGAGAGAGAAAACTAAAACATCCACATTTTTGGTATAAAGGGACTATTATTTTCATGACTTACCAAACTCGTAATTAATTTGTTGGAACAATGTTAAGGGAGTACACTCCTTACCTTGTCATTCTTTTTTTATTCATTCGATACCAAAATAGTAGTCTTTAAAGTTATGGCACCCAGAACTACTAAATTGATATAAATTTAGATGTAAAGGGATTTAACTCAGTTTATCAAGTAGGATACATGAGTTATTGTAAATCTTCTAACATTATCTTCAATTATTAAAAATAAAAAAATTGATATAAATTTAGACTAAAATATTCTCATTTTTTCAACTATTATGTCACAAAAATACTAATAGTTTATAATCATATATAAGTAAAAAAGTGTTATTGTATGGTGTATTTAAATATAAGTAAATCTAATTAATTTTGTCGTATTTAATTTTGTCGTATTTAATATTATCATTTCTAAAATACTCTTCATTTAATTCTAATTCTATTGTTAATGACTATTTTTATTCATGATAACAAATTTTAATAAATGACATTTTAGAAATAATTTTCTTTCTCACTTGAGATTAAGAAAATTAAATAATGTCAACATAATTTTCTTAATTAGTATGAAATTAATTATTTTTGCTTATATATGAGTTTAGAGGAAATACACCACAATCTTCCTAGTTAGTCCTCCCTCAGTTCTTAAACTATAAATGTTTTATCATTTTAATTTTATTTCAAAAACTATTGATGTTTTACAAATTCAAGACAAAATTCATAACTTTTTTTCTTCAAATTATACCCTTCTTTATAATTACTAATGCATTGATTTTTTATTTATTACTAACCAATTTAAACATCAATACCCAAACTATTAGCTAACCACCCATCAATGAAAATGTCAGTTAATATAATTTTTAGACTTTTCACTATTCGAATATTGATGGCTAGTGATGGTTTTAAAAATATGATTAAATAAAAATATTGTAGTCTAAAAATATATCAATTAATAATGTCTTAATAAATGGTACACTAATCTTAAACATATATTTCTATAGTTTTGAAACCAAGAGAGTATCAAATAAAAGCTTCTCACGATCAAATCAACTAGCTGAATAAAAAGATCTTGACCCATTAATTAGAAAACACCCACAAACAAATTAAATTCATTTTTAATTTTGACCTATTCGACACTCACTGACTTGATTTTTGATACATAAATTTTGTACATGTGACTGCCTTTCACAAAGTTTAAATATTTTTTTTCTCTATAATTGCATTTATTTTCAATTGATCCTTGACTTCAAATCTCGCTAACGCCATTTATGTGATAAATGAGGTGTCTCCTTTTTATCCATGATGTGCATATTTGTTTGGTTAGCAGGAGGTTCTTTGAACTTGGTCCACTCTGTTTGTAAAAGAGAAAAAAAAACATTGGAAAACTTAGGTTCTTGAAATTCTTCATCCTAGTTTTCAATAAATAAAAAAATCGTGTATTTGAGGTTTGTGTGTTGGTATTTATCTGCATAATGCATATTGTGCACCGCATGCATTTATTTGTTGATCGACTACATAATGCATATTGTGAATTGCATAAGGTTTTTTTTTTTTTACTGCATAATGCATACTGAGTTCCATACCTTCTAAGTTTTCGCACAAACAGGGTTAGTGAAAATTTCACGGGAGAACCAAATTGACAAAAAAAAAAAAAACCTAACGTTAGGAAACAAATTGACATGTTTTAAACAAGGGGACTAAAATGAAAATTAATTATAATTATAGGGATGAAAAGGGTATTTAAATCTTAAATAATACTAAAATTATATGTTTAATTATTATAAAAGTTTACCAACTTATTATACACAGTAGTTTATACTCTTAGTATATGTACTATTTTCACATAAATTTTACTAACATATATCTATTATCTAAACGAAAATTCGTGCCCCACTCGGATAAAAGAATAAAGTTACATTGCAATAGTTTGAGGTTAGGCACAATGCATTATATTCGTTACAGCAATCGAATCTTCTCACAAAGAATCACTCACTATTTTTTAATAAGTGATTAAGATCTTTTACAATTCTGAATCCAACAAAAAAACTTATATTACGTAATTATTACTCATTTGCTTGTTGTAAGAGATACGTCAGATAGTTTTTTTTTATTTTGTTCACAGTTTTATTGTTGTATAATACCACTATGTAATTCGAAAACAGAAAGTAAGAACACTGCTAGCTGCAAAGTCACTTTGACAAGGGATAAGGGCGATTCTTTCTTTGGATTACGTAAGGTGCACGTGGAAAACTACAGTGGCAGGTCAAGATTTTTATGGCAGATTGGACTAACCAAATACCAACAATTTCAAATTGGAACGGTGACCATTTATATATGTCCCTTGACTAGTTTGGGGCATATAATTTTCAGAATGTAATCAGTCAAACTTTCTAACAAACTCACTGTTTCATCCAATGAATTCTTTTCAAGTTGCCCGAAGTCGTGTAGGGATGGAAAAGAAGGGTGAGAACGAATCAGGGTTTGATCGAGGCATTTGATCTATATCCAAAATTTAAATTAAGTGTTATTTTTTTTATTTATTATTTGTCTCTTTTCTACATCTTTGAAGAGAAGTGAAAATTGAGAAATTTTAAGTGTGATTAGCCTCATACTGAAGATTAATATTATAATCCATCTAAAAGACCAAAATTAGTTTGTGAGATATCTCAAGAATTTTACAAGAAGTTAAAGATTCTAATTACAATAATAATATATAAAAAAAAACTGCCTCCATTTAGGAAAAAATAATGTCTTATGTTATCTATTCTTTTATAAATTGAAGACACTATTCACACTCAGAGAAATGATAATGAATATGATATTGAGACGATAAAATAATTTAATATCAATCAGGATTTCGATTATACTTCTTAATTTTCTCTTCAAAAAAAAAGATACTTCTTAATTTAAATGTTTTTTCTCTTTTATTTTTATATATTTTCATAAAAATAATGTATCTTTCTTCTGGTTTAGACTTCACATATCCTCTATGAGAAATGATTCTATTTTATCTATAAAAAAAATATTATGAGCAACAAAATTCTTCCACTCAAAAGATATAAAAATTTGATCTTTAACGTTCAAGTTCAATTACATCATATGATTTATGTAATTGTTCTCACACAATAGACATGAACTTATTGTTTGTTTTTTTAGAAGACAATTTCATTTCTACTTTTTGTAATTTAAAAAATTCAAGAAGATATTAATTATTATTTTTAAATATATATTTACTAATATTTTTATACACTTAAAATAATTCAGAAGAATAAAAATAAATAATGAAGGCCGTTTTAAAATTAAAAATCTTGACATAAATGAAGACATTTCTTATAATTCTTGTGTTACTTTAAAAATAGACATATAAAAAGTAAACTAATGTTAATGTTATCTCTTAAAATTAATAGATACAGAAGTAACGAAAATAATGTCACTTGTGAGTTGTGACTTTATGAGTATTTAATGAATTGTGTTTTTTCTTGTCCGTTTATACATTGGATTGCAACTTTACAAGCCAGCGTGGACACTAAGGAAAGCGACTAACACCTGATATGCAATTAAGTTTTAAACAAATCTCATTCTCATGGCCCACACAAAGTTGAAACTTTAGAATGGTCGTACTTGCTAGCTATTATATTATGAGTTCTATCCACTCCAAATCTTTTTAGATAAAGAGAATGTAGTGTAGATTTTGAGTGATAGATTTTGCTATCTTTTCCACCAAATTCATGTATACAATTATTATTTCAACAAACTACAAACTGATTTGCTAGTTGCTATCTTCTTTAATAAAACTAATTTAATTGATATCTACTTATTCTAGCAACTATAAGCATCTATAGTTTATTTTTAATTTATATGAATGAAAGATAAGTATAAGAGAATTTATAACAAATTACACATTCTTTAATCAATTACTTTAAACTTCCTTAGTCAAGTATCTATAGTTAAATATACATATATCTATTTATGCAAGCTAACTAGCTAATAGTTGAATTTTTAAAATTTTGAATCAAAGAATATTCAACTAGATTTTTTGACATTCCTTTGAATAATGTAAACAAGACATCATTTTTTATTGTTTCTCTTTTGTCGTGTAGTTCTTCTTTCTTCTTTGTGTACGAGGATTGTGAACGAAAAAATAATGTGACCGTACTACACAGGGGAAGAAAACCCAACAAGCTAGGTTTCTCTGTATCCACCAATATATAAAAATGAAACATGTAGTGTAAGGAACATATTCGGTCACTACAAACCTTATAAATCCAATATTCTTAATCAATAGTTTTTTTGCATATATATAAATTTCTTACTATTTCTTTATCTTTAGCAAGAAGGTTACCCACAGATAATATATTCCCTTTTTTAAATTCTACAAGATTATCCAATTTAACGTGGGATTCTACTATAATAATTCATTTTCTAATAAAAAAAAAGCGAGATTCTACTATTAATTTAATTTACAATATTATCAATTTTTCTCTTTAAGACATTTATTCCCATTGTTTTCTTATTATTTAACACATTTTTTGACAAACAATAATGAAAATTAAACAGATGATTTTCTCACATTCCATCAAAGAGTGAGAAAGGAAAAGGAAAAAATGTGATAGGTAATGTAATGAAAAAAATAAAGAAAGGAAAATAGAAAAGAACGTAAAAAATCAAAATTATTTTTTTATAGTTTTTGCAAACTCTCGTAATCTTCAAAATGTGGAAGCTACCTTAAATGAAAGGTTCAATTATACCTAGCTTTTTTCTTCTACTTTTTTTTTCATTTCTATTTGAATTCTAGAATGAAATTCCCTAATTATTGAAGGAAATGCTCAGATATATATATATATATATATATATATATATATATATTTGATTAAATTCTATGAAATAATATTAAAATGATATAAAGTCTATATACAATGTAATGTCAACATATCGGTTCTATTTTTTATGTGAATGAAACTTATGAAAGCAATGGTCCTTTTAGAAATCAAAATCCAAGCATTAGGTGCTTCTTCTGACCTCACAGCTGACACAATAGTCCAATAGTGAAACAAACGTGTGCACTCAAAAATACCCAAAATAGTAGGGAGACAGCTCAGTTCGAACAAAAGCATCTTTGAAGAATAATTATATTGATTCAAAGAGTTGTGGATAACCATGACCGTTTTTAAAAAGTACATTTTAACATAATTACATTTTCAAAGTGTTAATTTATTTCAAATTATTTTGAAAGTATTTTAGGAAAATTAAAAAAAAAAAGCCTTTGTTCACTTTATATCTCCTTTTATATATATATATATATATATATATATATCCACTAAAATGAACAAAAGAATATTAAGAGAGTGATATAGGTCAAATGATCGGGAACAATTTTTTTTTTCAAATTTATCATTTGGAGGTAAAATTTAAATTAATATCCTGAAAGAGATAAGTTATATTATGTGTTACGATTTTTAAATTGAAAATCGTAACAAATTATTTTTAAAAAATTTAAAATTGTAAAATATTTTATGTTTTTAATTTTTTATATTTTTAAACACGACTTTAAAGTTGTAAGGATTTTTTTCATGATTTTAAGGTCGTAAATGAAATTTTTTAAAGTCGTGAAAAAAAATAATTTACGACATCAATGTAAAAAAAATAGTAATAAATATTATGATTTTCCATTCAGAAGTCATATTATGACTTATCCCTTTAGGATATTAATTTAAATTTTGATTGGTCGTTTGGCCAATAATATAACTATATAAGTTTATTTTTAAAACTTAATAACTTTTAATTAATTTTTGTATAACATTACAATATATTATTATTATTATCGAATGAGTATAATTCAATTTATAATACATGTTAAACTTATGAAAGAAAAATAAGTTCAATTTTCAAGAAACACATAATTATCCATGCTAACAATATTTTAACAGTACCTAAACTCTGAATCAAATATAAATAATCTATCAAAAAACTGATGAAACTTCTTTTAATTTGATTAGTTCTCTCTTTTATCCCATTGTAATATTTTTCATCATTGAATGATTGTATTTGAAAACAATTCAATGATGACAAAATTATCAAAGATTGACATTTATCATTTTTATTCAATAACATACGAATAGTTCTATGATTTTGATTAAGTAATTGTTGAATTTTTTCTCTCAAATCTATAGAAAAAGAGGATTGATAATGGTGCAGTTCGACTCATGATCCAAGATAAATCTTGAACTGGGCATATTATTCCTTTTATATATATATATATATATATATATATATATATATATATATATGAAATATGATATTTCACTAAGTTAATTCTTAAAAAATATCTAATGAAATCATTTATACATATTTCAAAAAAAAAAAAAGCATGCGCATTTTTGGATAGATGAAATTTTGTTGTCTTGATCTCAATTTATGTATAATACCTGAATGTCCCGTTGAAGAGCCATAAATCTTAACTATGGGTTTAAAACTTTTCTAAAAAGTACATACACTGTTTTAACATGGAGAGTGTAGAACCCAATAATTCATTCATTCATGCATTCCAATTGGTAAGATGCACTTGTCACCAACCCGGCAAGTTCGGTATGTACCTTATAATTTCTGGGAGAAAAAAGGACATAAAACTGAGTTTCAATTCACTTAATTAGCAGAAGCAATGTCACCGGCCATGGATCGAGATGAACCTGGACAACAAAACAAGGAACACGTTCACACCATTTGTAGGAATGACAATTAGGCGATGCATGCATGGCCAATTGATATGTCGCATCTGAGGTTTTAATCGAACCAAGAGATAGATAGTACATATATACAATAATTAACTTTGTTGATTTTAGCTGAAGATACTAGGTCATGAAATTAAAGGAACTGGGGGATAAGATAGTTAAAGTGTTCTACAAAGGAGAAACTAGGTCATACAAACCAGCTCTGAGATTAAATGCGAACTTGCATTTGATTTTATATATTACTTATTTATTGAATAAGTAAGAATAAGTTTTTTTTTTGTAATATATTGTATTATTTGTTAAGTATATGTAGAGTTATTTTTGCCATGTCTCTTAATAACTAAAAATTTATAAACTTGCCATTAAAAATATATTTTTAGCTAAAAAGAAGTCAACTTTAGGTTAGTTAATAAAACATAATAAATTAGTGTATTTAAGTATATAATAATAATAATAATAATAATAATAATAATAATAATTTAAAATTTTTTATAATATGATATTGGTACGGAATATCCACCCATTTTATTGATGATTAATCTTCGCTAGAAAATGTAACTGATCATTTTTAGTGGAATCTTCATTTCCAATTTTCTTTTTTTTTTTTTATTCAGAAAGGCTTGAATTCAAGATCTAGCTTAAAGGGATCGAGTTCAGAATTACTGTAATCAACCATTTAATTATAAATTTAAATATGTTAGTTTACTTATTTAGAGTAAAAAATACTTATATTATTTAAAATATTTTATTATAAAATCAGTTTTTCAATAGACTTTTATTAGATGATGTCAGAATTTAAAAAAACGAAGGTATGTTATCAAGTAAATAAACTATATTCAAATCATAGATTTGAAAAATCCTAATAAGCGAATTTCCATTCTTAACAATTAGGAAAATATATATTGAGAAACATCACTTTAATTTATCCACAATTTTTGTGCATCATAATTTGAGCAATACAGTAATTTAATGTCGTGAGCATGTAAAAAAATTTAATGAAAGAGATAAAACTTATTTCAATAATCTCTTTATTTTAAGAATTAATTTTTGATTTTGAACTATAAAAATATCTTACAAAATATCTTACTTCCATAAAAAAACATAATAATTTGAGCAATAATAAAACTTTCCTTTCTAATTAAGCAAACAATTGAACAGTCAACCAAGTAGTTTTTTTAGACCACTTAAAACCACTCACGTTATTTTTTGAGTTTATGGGGATATGTGGCATTCAAATATGACAACAATATAGCAATCACAAAATTGGATTATGCCATTTTAGTTCCATGCCATCTGGACCAATTCATTTGGTTCTGCCTGAAGAATGTCGTTTTCGTTTAAGATTTTGATAGAATATACATGAATAGTATTTCTTATTTGCAAATCTTCAATTCATTCTGCTTGTAGATCTGCTGCAAATGTAGCCAGTATTCTTGTTATGAAAATTAAAGAAAAAACATGCACACACTTTTGTTTCGGCGGTTAACTGGATTCATCCAATTGATAATACTTGTAAGGTTCCAACAAAAAAAAAGTTGGTCAATGGTCAAAAAATTCTATGACAGAAATCTTGATCTGGTATGTTTCCATTTTCTAACATTTTTTAATCCAAATCATTTAATAAAACAAATTTTATGAAAACGGAGTAGCCTCTCAAGAGAGTAGAATGCTTTAGCTAAAGAAGATAAAGTATATAAATAATTATTGATTAAAAAAATAATTATTTTTTACAAGTAATAATTAGTTCAAAGTTTATTATATATGTATTTAATTACTATAACTAGTATTTCATTTATAATTGTTGTATATGTACAACATAAATGTTTTTATATATAATAAATTAAAAATATTTTATTTCATTCTTTTAATGGATCAAATTAGACTAAAAATATAAAAATATCATTTAATTTAATTTACATTTTAAGGCAATAATATATTTATTTAAATAATAAATTTTAATGCGAAGATAATAACCATATTGTCTTAATTATTTTTTTCCTCTTTTCATTTATTTTATTAGCTTTCGTCCCATTATTTATATAGGGTTCAATTAGATCTCATAGTTTTACAACAAAAAAAAAACAAATTAAAGACGTATTTTTTCTGTAAAAAAAGACATATTTTTATATTAGAAATTATTTTTTCATATTATACATATTTTTTAAGCTGAATTATTCATCTCATTCCTTAATTTTATTTTCGATTGCAATTTGATTCCTTGTTATTAAAAATTATAAAATTGATCATTAAATAATGTCTTTTATAGAACGTTTATCTTTTTAAAAACACTGATAATTTTTATTTTGATACATGATATTAATATTTTTTTATTGATTTAAGATGTGAAACCTTTTCCTTTAAATTTACATACAAGAAAATTATGGAATCCAACTAATATTCAAACCAAAAAAAAAAATCAGTGTTACTTAAGGACCAATTTCTAATTTCTAATAAATAATAGAACAAATTACAACCTATAATAAGATTAGAAATTTAAAATATCATGCATGTAATTAATTTAGACTATATTTTATATAAAACCAATAAGTGAAATGAATTTAAACATATAGTTTCTCTTGTTTCACTTTATATGACGTTTAATGTTCTGGTACATGTATTACAAAAATACAATTAATATTTTAAATTTCATAAAATATATTATGTAACTTTTTACTATATTCTTGATCTCTATATTTAATTTTTTCTCATTTATAACATAATAACAACCAGTTTCACTAAGGATACTTCATGAGAAAAAAATAATGCTTCGTTAATATTCTAAAATGAAAAATAATTTAAAATATTTTCTTTTACTAAAGCACAATAATAAATGGAATTGATGAAGTATTATTTAATATTTTTAAAATCAGGTCGATAGTTAAGGCAAAAAAATTATTTGTTCAAGATTCATCAATTCAAATGTAATTAAATTAGGGTTAATCAATAAACTTTTATATATATATATATAAAAGTTTATTGATATATATATATAATTCTATGATATATTAAATAATTATTTGATATAAAGTTATAAGAAAATTCAGTTAAATAAAATTTTCTAAATAATCTAACCGACTTCCAATCCAACCAACTAGATTGAGCTATGTGATAGAATTCTCTAAAGTATAGTACATATGTTTCAATTGCATTTAATTGCAGTATTCAAAATTAATTTTAATAAAATCAAATTTATCCTACTTTATAATAAACGGTCCTGAGTCGCTATGTGCGCCACCATTTCCTAAAAATCACTTGCATAGAGAAGATGCCACCCAACAATCATTTCTACCTTGAGTTTGGTGAACACGTGTCACAAGCTTATCTCAATGATGATTATGTCACTAACCCGCCACTATCACAAAAACAAGCCTCACTTTACAAAGGTCATAGATTTGCTAGAAACGACAAAATAGAAGTGTGACTTTATATGATAGCAGAAGCCAATAGGGTTCATTGGTGTGCCAAAGTGTCCCTCTTTCTCTATCTATCTAGCAGCCAGCCAACACATTACTTTCTCTCTCTAAGAAAATGGACCCTACTTTGGAATATCTTGAAGCTGCTTTTCCTTGTCCTTCATCCCCCTTTGTGCTTGGCCTAATCTCTTTCCCCACTTGAGGACAAATTCCCACAGCATAAAAGGCCTTACCCTCTTCATACCCTAAAAAAATCCAATCCTCTCTCAAGGTTTGGCTTGTGCTCATTTTTCACTAAACACCAACCCAAACCTTATACACAAACATTCTTAATTTTGATATTTTTTGTTTTTATTTTTAAGGTTTTTTAATTAATTATATTAAGCATCATGGGAACCCCACAATCCAACAACTTGCCACCAGGGTTTAGGTTCCACCCTACAGATGAAGAGCTCATTCTTCACTACCTAAGGAAGAAGATTGCCTCCATTCCTTTGCCAGTTTCCATCATTGCTGAGGTTGATATCTACAAGTTTGATCCATGGGAGCTACCAGGTTTGTCTATATATGTTTAAGTAGGATCTATATTATTTTTTATATATTAAAACTTATAAAGATAAGAATTACTATAATATCTAGAAAATTTAAGGATTTTGATATAATTATTTTTAGAAAGATTGAACACACTAGAAAGTTTTTCAATAATAGTACATTAAAATCCTTGAATTTTCTATGATTTTTTCTAAGATATCATAGAATTTCTCTTGAGATATATCTTGTCAAGTCAGGTTGACGTGTGTTATTCATGTGCACTAGAAGAGTTTTAATTATCTTTTCTTCTTTTTTTATGGTGTGTGATGTGGAAGATTGATGTTTTTTTGTTTGTTTTGGCTCTTCAACAGCTAAGGCCGCGTTTGGGGAGAAAGAGTGGTACTTCTTCAGTCCTAGAGACCGGAAGTACCCAAATGGAGCGAGGCCAAACAGGGCAGCAGCTTCAGGGTATTGGAAGGCCACAGGCACTGATAAGAACATAGTGGCATCACTGGGAGGAGGAGTGAGGGAGCACTTTGGTGTGAAGAAG
Organism: Glycine latifolia; assembly: GCA_013407115.1. NCBI lineage: Eukaryota > Viridiplantae > Streptophyta > Magnoliopsida > Fabales > Fabaceae > Glycine > Glycine latifolia. Next base: position 24,136,814 of record CM023956.1, read on the forward strand.
GCTTTGGTGTTCTACAAAGGAAAACCTCCAAAGGGTGTCAAAACCAATTGGATCATGCATGAATATCGCCTTGTTGACACCAATAGACCCATTAGGATCAAAGACACCTCCATGAGGGTGAGTCCCCCCACACTACACTTAATTAACAACATTTGCATGACACTGCTAAAAAAAACTAAAGAATATATAAAATTCTATCGTGGATCTGATTGTCAAGTTTTTTACAAGTTTAATAGTATATTTTAAGTTTTGATTAGACTGTACGTGTTAAGAATTTCTCATTCTATTATATTACTCTGAAAGATCTAATTCTTAAAGAATAAAATAAGTAATCTTATTTGTTAATGAAAAGATTAACACATGGATAATAAATTATCCATGTTTTAAAATACCCATTTTTTTTATCAATCACTAGAATCATTTACCCACTTTAAAAGATCGAGGCCAATCCTATTTCAAGATAATATTCTTCATCGGTAATTAAGACTTTCGATATATTGTTTTGAAAAATGCTTTTTATAGCTAAAGCATTACAACTTTTGTTACTTTTTTATTCTCTACTGTTTTTTTCATTTTGAACGAATATTTTCCATGTGTATGAGAAAAGAATAATAATAATAGGTGAATACATATATGAATTAATGATTCAATATTTAAATAACAAATTATATATTCTTTTGTTTGTTTGTTTAGTTGGATGACTGGGTTCTATGCCGGATATACAAGAAGTCCAAGCATGCTGCATCTCCAACCACAGAGGCATCATCAACACTGCAAGTGATTAATGAGCAATTAGATCAAGCAGTAGAAGAAGAGGAGCAAATCAAAGACACCCTTTTACCAATTTTGAAGAATAACAACACTTTTGTCCCTCCTCCACAAGCCACAATACTCATGTCTCAGAAATCCTTATCCTTCTCAAATCTCTTGGATGCCACAGATTACTCCATGCTTAGCACCATCTTATCTGAGAACCACTCCAATAATTACCCTACTCCAAGTGAAGCCAGCTTATTCAATAATTATGCGAATCTGGATCAGGAAATTACCCCCCAAAATTACTACAACAACAACAATACTAATAGTATTAATAACAATAGCTACTTGTTTCAGAAGAACCATTCCAACATGGAAAACATGGCTAGGCCAAAACGCCACCTTTCAAACATGGATCATGAGGACAACATGCTATTATACCCTTCAAAGAAATATCATAGTTCCTCTTGCAATTTCCCTAACACCAACCTCCAAAACCAGAATCCACAATGGAACTTCATGTTCAAGCAGCCACTCACGAGTCCTCAATATCTTCAATTTCAGTGATAAATAGCAAACAATTATACAAGTCACATAAAGAAAAGAAGAAAAAAAGGTTAGGGAGAAAAAAAAATGAAAAAAAAAGTGAAATATCTACAGGATGAATGTGCTACATGGTATCTACGTCAACATGTTCACTACGTAAGGATTAGCACACGGTAAGATAGCAATTTTTTTCTTTTTCTTTTATGTTGAAAAATGATGAAAATAGGTTTCATAGGATCATGAACTATTACGGAATCACAGAAAAATCGTGTACAAATAAAAATGTTAATTTGTACGTGTTGGCATGGAAAATCAGTTTTAATTATCTGTACTTTAATTTGTAGACTTGGGATTGGTTGTATTATGATATTATTACATTCTTTTTTGGGAATGGCTTTAAATTTTATTTAGATTTGCATTGTCACCATTTGCCATTTATATTTATAACAGTGCACCTTTTTCAGTACGATTTATCACCATTCTACGGCATTACTTTATTGAATTCACGATGAACATATAGATTAATATATATACAAGAATGGGTATATAAGAATACATACCTCTATACATCTAAAAAAACAAAAAGAATACACATATATCTCTACCCAAAAAGAAAATACATATAAACATTCAATATCAAGAGTCCAATAATTAATCAAATATATTAGAAACGGAGCAAGAATTAAGATTAAATAGTTTCTATGTATTCATAATAATTTTTACTTTATTCTTTTCAACTGTTACGTTTTAAAAAGTATAATATGCGTTCGCGATCCCAAGCCAAGTCCAACTTTGCTACATATATATTGGTAAAATCAAAACATTGAGTTTGCGGTTGTGGTTGATTTAATGAGTATTTTATAAAAGTAGTGTGATTTTATTTGCGATATTTTTTCACAAAGAATATAATAAAGTAATATCAGCCTTTCGTTTTCGTATATTTAATTTTATATATATATATATATATATATATATATATATTCAAATATATTAGATAATATCTACTTGATATAGTATCTTTTCTATACCGTACACACACAATTTTCATTTTTTTTATATATAGGTTGATGTGTTGAAAAGAAAGCATTGTTTCTTTATATTGTCTGTTTTAGTTATATAGTATGTGACTTACCAAACCCACAATATTAGTTGGCGCCTAGGTATGACACCCACATATGTGGAATTCCAAATAATTAAATAAATGATTTTTGCACATTAGGTTTTTTTTGGGTATTTTTCTCTTTTGGGCATTGGCTTTTTCAAGCTAGCAATTTGTGCATATTAAGTTATCTCTGACATAATTAAAAGAACTTACTATCATACAAATTTGTTCAAGTGAATCTGACTAAAACACAGGTGAATTAATAATATATATAATATATTATGCGTTAAGTATATGTATTAAGAAGCTAAGGAAATAAAAAATATATAATAAATAATTTTTCTATTAATGATATATAACAGATTATTTATTTTCTAACAAAACTTTTTTTATTTCAAACTTTTTTATATTATGCAACAGGTGCATCTAAATAGAAATTAACTTACCTTAACGCAAAATAATAAACATGTAGAAGTTAAGTAATACATGAATAGTGTATTTCCAAGTTTAAATAATTAATAAATTGTGATTAAAATATACTAATATTATTATGACCATGAGAATGGAATATCAACATAGTTTAGTTCAAGGAGTGTGTAAATTGTTACAAATTTATAATCATGTTTTTGATTTCTAAATGTAAAGAAAATCCTATGAGGATGTGGTCCTCTATATGTGTGCATCAACATCAATAATTAATTGGTTATATATCTAGTTATTATCTACTATATAACCATGCATTAAGTCTCAAATTGCTCAATATTCAAAAGATATTTAATTGAGGTTGCACATACATGACAAAAATCATTAGGGCCCATCTAGTAATAAAAGATTTGGGATAATATAATGAGATTCTAGATTTAAATTTTAGTGCAACTATTATACATTTAAAAAAATCATGCATGACAGGTAATCTATCTCGCTAATGCTACACTTTCTTGAATCTTTCATTTGTTTAAAGCGAACTTTGGTTCCTTTCGTTAACATGAAGGAACAAAGACGAAAAATCTGACAAACACTCGTGTCTCATATACATATAGTAAAGAGAAGGACTGAAGGAGACATCTCTTCCACGAATATATATATGTTCACATTAGTATATATAGCTATTATTTGTTGGTTAAAAATATGTTTAAGAAGGAATTTTTAAATCCATATCGGACCATACATAGTGTTTAATATATTTACATTATTTAGCATACAGTTATAGTATAACTGGTAGTATCAAATATCAATTCAATTATTAAGTTATAACTATTTATCATGTTAACCCTTCTTGCCGATTATGATAAAATCAAACAACAATAATCAAAATTTTGGATTAGCTGTAAAAAGATTATTCTTGTAATTGATCATATTATTAATTGATTATTTAAATAAAATTTATATTTTTGTAAAAAAATTATGATTGAATATATATCATATATATGTTAGATGAAAAGTAATTTTTAGATTATCTATTTCATTTAAATTATCCATAAAATTTCCTTTTATATGAAAATTACAAATAAAAAGATAATAAGTTATTTTAATAGTTTGTTTTGTATTCAAAGTAAGATTTAATTGTTTATTATTCTCTCTTCAAACATTAATTAATTAGGTGAGAAATAATAAGTAAAAAAATAGATGATTAATTTTAAAATTGGAATGGCTTAAATAATATTTTGGTCCGTATAAAACAAAGAATTTTTATTTTAGTCCTTTACATTGTGTTTGTTACAAAAAGAAATAGCTCAGAAAGGGAAGGGAGAGTGAGGAAGAGGGACGAGAGGATTTTGAGTCATTTAGCAGCACCGAAACAGAGTGGAAATACTTGAAAAATGAGTGGATCCCTTGTGCAAAATTTCTACTACGAAAGAGTAGTACCACAAAAAATATTGTGGTCGCAAATAGTTACTCCTTATTTTCGTTTTCTCAAACTAAATAAATAAGGCTATGTAAGGGTCATATCATCGATAATGTCCCCACATAATCAATTATGCCATTTAAAGACCATATTGTGACCATTATTGATTATATGATTCCTTGAAACAAAAATGAAATGTGCAAAACTGACATATAATTGATTATGGCTAGGGCATAATCAATTATATGACCATGTAAAAAGTTTCCAACACTTGTGTAGGTCATATAATTGGATCATGACCTTTCCATAGTTTTCCATAGTTGATTATATGATAACTTTATAAACTCAAAGCTGTATATCAATGTCACATAATCGAATATAACATATCCAAAATCAATTATATAGCTATTTTCAAAGTTAAGTTATGTTTAAAAAAATAAAAAGACATAAGACGCGATCGTTGTAACTTGTGATAATAATATTTTTTATTATAAATTTAATTGTTCTTTTTACATTTAATTTATTAAATCGTTTTAATTCAATTTTTTTTCATTTTTGTTTAACGAAACTTTTATTTTCCTTTCCTTCTTACCTATTTTCTTTTTTTCTATTTTATTCTCACCAACTTCTTCTCTCCCCTATAAAGCAATGCATTAAAGATTTATGTGTTGATTTCAGTCCTTAAACATCCTGTTTGATAAGACTAAAAAGGCTATTTAAGCTAGTTATGTAGAGGGAGTAAGGTAATTGGGAAAAAAAATTAATATATTGTTTTTTTTAGAAAAAATTACTAATTTACTGTATTTTCAAAAGTATTTATGCAAGTATGGCAGTTAGTCGCGTCCTAGGATGACACAACCGGACACGTCCCCTCTAGGCGCGACAGGTGCTTAGTCGCGCCCCCACCAGGCTCAACTCACCTAGTTGTAACACGTGTCATTTTGAGACACGTGTCATTTTGAGGCGCAGTGTACATAAAACTTCGAACGATCATAACTTTTGACTGGAATGTCCGATGGAGAAGTATGATGTGTTAAAACACTCAACATTAAGAGAATTAATTAAAAAAATAAAAAAATAGCATTAAATTAACTAATTAAATAATAAAAAAATTAGACTGTTTGGGATAAAGTACGCCTTCAAATGGTGTAACTATTTTTGTATATACAAACTTTGAACGGTCATAATTTTTTATAAGAATGTCCGATTGATGTGTACTTTATGTCAAAACGCTTGAAATTAAGAGAATTAACTAAAAAAATACAAAATAGCATTAAATTAACTAATTAAATAATTAAAAAATTAGACTATTTGGGAATTTTTGGCTGATTGAATCCTAAATTGTAATTTTCAGACACTTAGAGGCATTTTTAGGAAAAAATAGTTGACTAGATTTGCCCAAGACTAGAGGACTGAATTTCGAGCGTTGTGACACATCATACGCCTCCATCGGACATTCCAGTCAAAAGTTATGACTGTTCGAAGTTGTCCGGTTCAAAGTTGAAAATGTCGTCGTTTGTGAAATTGCCGCATTTAACTTCAGTCAAATGTGACATGCCTATGGCTATTTTCTCTCAATGCTCTTCACCATAGTATTAAAAATTGGACCGACCCGGCCGGTCCGACCGGGTTGCTATTCGGATCGGGCATGGCAACAGCCCGCTTTGGACCGTACGACTTGGCCAGGTTGTGGGCGACCCGCCGACCCGTTAACCCGGACGGGGTCAACACTTATCCTTTTTTTTTCCACTCAGCGAAATGGCGCCGTTTTAGTTCACTTAGACCAGTTTTAGGTTTTGCCTTTCTTCATCGCGCACGCAGACGCAGCATTGCCAGCAACCTAGCACGTCGTCTTCATCGCGCTTCCAGTTCCAGCTTCATCACAGACGGAGACGCAGGCCAGCTTCATTGCGCGTCCAGGCTTTGTCGCGGGTCTCGCCGTCACTCCTTCTTCGTCCAAGCTTCTTCATCTTCAACCTTTGTCGCGCACTCGCGCCGTCCAAGCCTCCAAGGTTAGACACTTCGTGACTGTTGGGTTGTTGGCTATGCATGTTTTTGTGTTATTCATGTTGTTAATGTTGAGGATTTTTCGATTTTGTGTCTTTTGTTTTTTTTGGTAAATTGAAAATTGAATAAAAGAAAATAAATGTTTCTGTTAAAACACTAAACCTACATTATATGCTGATTGATTGCATGCTTTTGCCGTACTGGGGGTATTGTGGCAAAACATTCTCTATCAATTTAGGCATTTAGCAAATGGTGGTTCGTATTCGTACATGGTGAATGTGTTTTCTCACCTGCTATGCTCTGCAAACATTGATTGTAATTCACTCTCATATTAAAGTTTATCTTATATATTAGATGCTACAGTTACTACCTACTAGTAATTAAATGTCTTTGATCTATGGGGCATGGGGCCCAAGACTAGAGGACTGAATTTCGAGCGACATATCATACGCCTCCATCGGACATTCCAGTCAAAAGTTATGACCGTTCGAAGTTGTCTGGTTTAAAGCTGAAAATGTCGTCGTTTGTGTAATTGCTGCATTTAACTTCGGTCAAATGTGACATGCCTGTGGCTATTTTCTCTCAATGCTCTTCACCATAGTATTAAAAACCGGATCGATCCGGCCGGTTCGACCGGGTTGCTATTCGGATCGGGCATGTCAACAGCCGCTTTGGACCGTATGACTTGGTCGGGTTGTGGGAGACTCGCCGACCCGTTAACCCGGACGGGGTCAACACTTTTCCTTTTTTTTTTCCACTCAGCGAAACGACGCTATTTTAGTTCACGTAGGCCAGTTTTAGGTTTTGCCTTTCTTCATCGCGCACGCAGACGCGGCATTGGCAGCAGCCCAACACGTCGTCTTCATTGAGCTTCCAATTCCAGCTTCATCGCAGACGCAGGCCAGCTTCATTGCGCTTCCAGGCTTCGTCGCGGGTTGCGCCGTCACTCCGTCTTTGTCCAAGCTTCTTCATCTTCAACCTTTGTCGCGCACTCGCGTAGTCCAAGCCTCCAAGGTTAGACACTTCGTGACTGTTAGGTTGTTGGCTATGCATGTTTTTGTGTTATTCATGTTGTTAATGTTGAGGATTTTCCGATTTTGTGTCTTTTGTTTTTTTGGTAAATTGAAAATTGAATAAAATAAAACAAATGTTTCTGTTAAAACACTAAACCTGCATTATATGCTGATTGCATGCTTTTGCTGTACTGGGGGTATTGTGGCAGAACATTCTCTATCAATTTAGGCATTTAGCAAATGGTGGTTCGTATTCGTACATGGTGAATGTGTTTTGTCACCTGTTGTGCTCTGCAAACATTGACTGCAATTCACTCTCCTATTAAAGTTTATCTTATATATTAGATGCTACAGTTACTACCTACTGGTAATTAAATGTCTTTGATTTATGGGGCATGGGGCTTCATACTATTGTATTGTCGGATTACTAGCTTTTCTGTATACGTGAACAAGAAAAAAGAAATACAGGACTTAGATTACAAAATTAAAAGCAATGCTACCTATATATTTTGATGTGCAAAAAAA
>CM023956.1:24144708-24174648 GCA_013407115.1 Glycine latifolia
TATATATATATATATATATATATATATATATATATATATATATATATATGTATGTATGGTCAACAAAAACATAACATTTTGTCAATGCCAAATTTGACAACGGTGTTCAAGCCACGATGAGGAAGCCAGAACAGAATCACCAAACCATCTACACAAAACCAAGTGAGGAAAATATAAAACAAGAAGCTAGTTTTGTCCCCTCATCCCATCTTTACGCCTTGGTCAATGGCAAGCTAGTTTTTGTCCCCTCTTCCTATCTTTTTGCCTAGGTCAAGCACTTGAAAAGATAGTGGTGATGGCGTGAATGTGCTCCATGTGGAGGCTCCCTAATGATCCTTGAGATGCATCCATAAAACAAAGACTCAAAAGGCCATGCTTAGCACTAATTAAGGTGGACCAAGTCATTGTTCACCATCTATATCACTACACACTTAAATACTATATTATATTATATTTTTATATAATTTGTGTTAAATTTTTTTATGTGTAAATTTTTTTTTAATTAGTGACAGGTGTACGTCACAAATCGAATTAGTTTTTAATCAATAAATTGGGAACACATATAATCTCTTTTCCAAGATCAAAATATTATAAAACTCAATTATGCTTTTTTTCAGAGAAACCTAATTATGCTTTTAGTAATTTGAGACTTGAGATAAATCCGTTAGTTATCTATCAAATTAAAAAAGTTATTCTAATCTCTATAATTAAAAAAATCGTTTAATCTCTAAAAGTCGACGACGTTAATGAAAATAGTGACACGACATTTGAAAGCATATAATGACAAATGTTGAGAACGCTTCCACTTTTATTAACGTTCTTTGCATCTAGCGACCAAAAAATGAATTTTCAAAAATTGTAGAAACTAAAAACACGTTTTATTAATATGTATTTATATATCAATTTCACAATACTTTTTGTAACATCGTTTGTTCCCCTCTCTACCACATTAATCATATTATTATAAAGTTCTCTTCGATTTTCTCTTCCTAGCTCACGTACTTTATTATACAATTTTTATTTGGTATTATGCAAATTATTGTATAAAGAAATAGTGTATAAAAATATAATTTTTATAAGATATTTATGCCCATATCATGCCGTGTGAACTGCGTTTATTGTAAGTTGTCCTCACGTCACTGACTAACCCCTCTGTTCTCCACCTTTATATTCATATGTTCACCATTTTCAACTAATCCAACAATGTTTGTGATATACAAGACATTGTCGTTGTCTTATTTGTTAATTAAGAAAGATAATAAAGCCAACCTATTTTTTTTTTCAATTTGAGTTAATCGACAGAGTTTTTGTTTTAGTTTTTTTTTATATATATTTTCTAATGATGAAATGAAATTTGATAAGTAATTGCGCACCACCAAAGTGTTCACGTTGAATCCCATGTTGGACGCGAAATGAAAATATAATGAAAGGACACAAGCATTACTATGTTAAACAAGTTCGTATCTAACATGGAAACAATGCTATTTTAATCTACCTTAATCTATAAAAAAAACATTGATTATAAAAAAATTGAAACAATGTTATCTTAATCTATCCAAAATTCAAAATTATGTATATAAAACAGTTATAAAATTGATTAGGTGGTTAAGAAGGAAGTTAAATAGTTGATGGGAGAAAGGAAAAGAGATAGTCTTGGGTTCAAATCCTCCTTCTAATAAATTTACAACCAACATTTACTTATAAAAAGAATTATGTAAATATATATAGAGGGAATCGTAGCAATTGTGCCACTGCTTGTATGAAACGACCATAATAATAAAATAATCATGCTAACAGTACTTGCTAGATTAACATGGTTTGAAAATTCAATGTTGGAATTATAAAGCATATTGGTTATAGAGTAAGTTGATGAATTTTAGAAGAAAGGTTTTAAACCTTAACCTACAATAATGGAATATATATATAACATGTTTTTCGCACACCGTTTTATGAATGTCATTTAATGTGTGTGTATATGTCACCAAAGTCTAACATAATTGATAAATAACTTAGTTTATTAAGCATGTTAACATCGATTCATTGGTTATTTTATAACTGCATTATATGCTTACCTTTTAGGTACACATAATTGCAATTATCTCAATTATTTCTTATTTAAAACTTTGATTACATCTCTTTTAGTTTAGAATTTATTTTCTTAGGAATTTAGTTAGTTTGTTTAAATTAGGAATTATTACTTATGTTTTTAAACTTTTTGAATGTAGGATTGAAGCTTAGTTTTGGAGCATTGAAGCTAAGCTTTTCCTTGTTGGGATTTGATGTAACTGACCCAAATTCATGTTTACATTTTAAGTTTTTAATGGAAGTGTATTATTCTTGTTATATGCTTTGTTATATTCTTAATGCTTACTTTGACTTTATCTTCCTTAGCTTGATTTTATGATTTGAAATTAATGGAGAAATGTTTTTAAACTTGGAAATAAAAAATAGCATCCGATGAGTCTTGTTGCTAGGAATAAAGCAAAACCTATTAGTCATCCTTTGATGATAACCTTGGTTACTGGATTTTGTATGCATTAGGAAGTGGTTAGTGAATTCAAACTCTATTGTCTTCGAAACTTATTTTTTGCACTTAACTTATTTTAGGAAATTTCCAAAACAGTTTATTTTTTAATCTAATCTTACTATCAAGTTTTACTTCTTAGTGCTTTGTTCCAACTCTAAATCCATTTTTTTTCTTATTTTACTACTTATTCATTGTTCTAGTAAGTTATCTTTATTCATTGTAATCTCTGCGGCTCTAAGCCCATTTTGTTCCTTATAAAAATTATATTTTTTTTCCTTGCGTTTTACCTACTGAAAATGTTGACATTTGTTTGTGGTAAACCAAATATCTTTGACTCAACGTAAATTAAAGTATTAACAGAGATATTACTATCACAACCAGCAACATCAATGAAGGTGAGTTGATTTCACTGTAGCCAAGATTATGGTGATTGGCCTTGTGTCCACCGAGGGCCTGGTAGTTGGTAAAAAGGGAAGGCTATGTCGCAAACAAAATGAGGCATATAAAGTGACAATGAATATGAAGTTGAATAATTCTAATAAAAAAAATATATCTTTCATTTTCGTCATTGTTAATGTGATTATCAGGTAACAAGCTAGTGAAGACACTATTTGACACCTAATGCACTACATCAGAAATGTTAAGGAGATTAGTTAATGGACATTCAATTTTATAATGGTCTAACTGACGAAGGTACTTTATGTAATTTCTTTCAATTTAAGGACTAAGGCAGTGAAAACACTACTTGACACTTAACGTACCACATCAGAAATGTTAGGGGTACTTGTTAGTGGACATCCAATCTTGACAGACGAAATTGTATTTTTTGTAATTTCTTTATAGATTCAAGGACTAAAGTATCATGGTGTTACATTTTCAGAACCAAATTGATAGTTGATATATTATGATGGAACTGAACAAAATTTTCATTTTGTTTTATTCCTCCCAATCCGAGAAAAGAAAGATGAAGATAAACAATAAAATAGAATGAAATAAATTCCATTAATTTTCAATATATTTCATCCTTGTTTTATCAATGAGTACATTATATTTCACTGTCACCAATAATTTGAAGTCAAAAGAAACTTCCTTTGTCTTTTTTATCTAATTTTCATTTAAGGTTATATCAAATAGGTTAAAAAATAATTAATTTTCTCATTTTTATTAAAACTAATTGTAGTTTCTTAATATGCCATTTATTTCTCTAATTTATTAAAACTAAATGAGAAGACAATAAATGTCATCTTAAATTTTTAAAATGACATAAATAAAAGTAATTTGTTTTCTTTCAGAAGTGATGGAGATAGTAATCAATACATTTTCTTTTATGTAAGAATAGTATACAACTCAATTCAATATTTGTTGGTCCAATGTTTCTTTCAGGTGCAAATAACACGGAAAGAATGTTCTTAAAACATGCGAAAATAAAAGAATGGATCGGGAAAAAGAATCATGAGGTATAAGTGATAGGATACTATGCACCCTTTTTGGTAACCCATGGTTTGATGACAGCAACAACAATGATTATAACAACGATGAGAAGTATCATGATTGCAATGCACATCCATTTTCTAGAGTTCTTTTGTAGTTTCTTTGCCTTCTGGAGGGCATTGTTGCCTTGCTGCACGTGATCCACTGCACTTGAAACCTGATGCAAGAGCAGAAACCAACTTTGATCAACGCATAAATACATATAGTGCATAAATATATAAAAATTAAAAACAACAAGAAAATAATCAACTAACTCTTATTTTCATGTATTTTAAAAGTATATATTGAGTTAATCTTGATTTACCTTAAGGTAAGATTTTTTTTTTTTTATCGATAAATGTTAATTGTTAGTTCTTTTGTTAGCAGGAGGGATCAAACCTGCGACCTTTTCCCCCTTTCCTTCTTTCTTAACCACCCAACTAATCTTATATCTCCACCTTAAGGTAAGAGTGAGTGTCACACTGATATAAACTAATCCTTTTATATGTATAGGGGGCATATCCAGTGAGAGGTGATGAGTTAATCTTGGTCATATAACCATACATGGATAGTGAAAATTGTTTTAATTAGTTTTAATCTTAACTAAACATCCATTTGAAATATACAGTCAAAATTTGCTCATTTCATGCTCTCATCTTTCACTTGACACCCTACATGTGTGTGTGTGTGGTCTTATAAGCAATAAGATCAAAATACCTGTGTTTCTATGTTGTCAAGCATGTCTCCTTGCGCATCCACCAACACTGCGATATCCAGAAATATCTGCCAAGACATAAAGTGATTAGCGTCCAAACTAGATATCTATCTCTACCTTCACATATCTACAAGGTGAGCGGGTGTGTGCATTATGTGCATATTTGTGCCAGCATAACATCTAATCACACTTTCGAAAATTAATTACTCTTTTCTTATGGCACTCTAATAATGACTTGCAAAAGCAATTTTTATCTTCCCACAGGTGTAGTGCTGTTATATATTTTATGGTTCCTATCTCCCTGTGTGGATCACTTGTGCAAGATGTACATAAAAATAAGAAGACCAAGATTGTGTGTGAACTGGGAAGGAAGATGAAGAGGCAATATAAATATCCTAAACAGCAAAACTGTAGCAGGAAATTCCTTCAGAAGTGAAGTGATACCATTAGTTTTATAGTGTCATATGACTAAATCCATCATCATATGGTATAAATAAAGTACAAAATATTTTCCAGTTCAAAATAATCTCAATCCATTACCCTCCTCCCCCTCCTTTTGTTCTAGTGATATAATGGTTCTATAGCATAGGCCATAGGCCCTTACTATACATAAAGTTGTACTTATCAGGACAGAATGTAAAAAGAAAAAGGCAAAGCTGCACAAGTAAGTATTTTATGCACTATTTTCCATATGTTTGTGTCATCATCTACTCAGGATACTAAGTTTCCTAATTTGTGAAGCTACATTATCACAGTCAAATTAATTGAACAAACTGATTAAATACCTGTTGTAAATCAAGAAGCTTTCTCTCAACATCTCTAACTGCTTCATGTCGCTCTTGTATTTCAGCCAAGGTGTCCATTATCTACAAAGATAACTCAATCTATCAGTGTACAATGACAAGGTAGGTTTCCTAATGTAATTTGCCTATTTCCCAAGGAAGATCAATGTTCCTTTCCCCTCCCCAGCCCCAAAACCACAAATTATGGGGGGTGGGGGGGATATTGAATTATTGACAATGTAGGAATGGTGGGTTTAGATGAGTGAATGGTATTCATGTTGATATTGGATGATATAAAAAGTTGAATATGCATTTGAGGAGGAATTGAAGGAGAAAGCAAGAGGAAGATATGAACCTGGCCTCGTCCTTGTTCCTGAATAGCCTTCTGGAAAATTTGTTCACTATCTCCAGTTTCAATTAATCTGTCAATTGTCTGTACATAGTTATATGATTAGAAGACAAACTTCTAAAAGACATTTCCATCAGCTCTGCATTAGCTGATGAATAATAGTTAAGAAAAGAAAGAATACCTCCTCATCAGCTCTTGTGCCCGTAACTGAAAATCATGAAAAACAGAGAACAAAAACAAATTAACTCCATTTGAATGAAAATTAATGGTATAAAATAGAATACAGCCACTAATGAGTAAACAACTCAAACCTGTAAAAACACGTCTCTCAACCACCTCGCGATACTCTTGATGGATGGCCTCTCTCAAGGTCTGCAAAGATTTTCAAAAATGGACTCGGGTTAGGTGAATTGAAAGAACAGGAGAATAAAAAAATACCTCAAAAAAATGAGACAAACCCACCTGAAATTCAGCCATTTTATCTTTCAGTTTCTTTTTTAAAGAACTGCAAAATTAATACAAGGTACAGATGAGATAGGTCCAATAAAACATTAAGCCAAAAACAATGATTCAGAAGACCAACAGTATAATCCTAGTTGGAAAAATCCCCAGGTTTACTCATTATGATTCAGCATAGATTGCATATTCACATAAGTGGAAAGCCATGAAATATGTGAAAAAATTATCATGTAATCACTAATTGTAGGTAAGATAAGTTAGACCACAAGCCCACCACATAAAATTAACATAACTTCTATTGTAATAATATTTAAGGATTAAAGAAGCTCCAGAACAAAAGGCTCCTATTACAAACTTGGTTCATAATATAAAGAAGTTACATTGACTTTCGGCATTTAGATTGAGATGACAGCACCTTCCTTTACTCTTGATTTATCCTTTTTAAGCATTCCTTAGTTTCCAGATATATATAATATATAATCATATTACGAAAGTTGATTGAATATCATCCAAGATGCTAAGGACAAAATAATATTTTAGACTCCAAAAGGACTAGAAATTTAGTTGCCTAAGAAGAGGAATATTCATGCTGGAGACTCTCTTACAGACTTGTATTTATAAGTAAAATTTTAAGTATCTAAATGGTTATACATTTGAATTTTTGTACTGCAAGAGAATTTGAGACATGAATAGTTGTAAAGTTATGAAAGCAGAGAGAGAATTATATATACTAAACTACAAATGCAATGAGATTTCTAAAGCTTGTCTAAGTTACAAGACAATTATAATGAAATAAAAAGCTGGATTATCACTGACATGGTTGTAGCTGTTCTTGACCGGTCAACACCTGATCCTTTTCCACACCCAGGCTTCTGCCTGTTTGCCAAATTCTACAATACAGAATGGAATAAGTCCATTTACACCAAGAATCTATGGGTTGAATAAAACACCGAAAGGCATTCAGTAAAGTCACCTCTTTGTCCAGTTCTTCAATTTTGGTCTTTAAGTAATGTGCAGTTTTCTTAACTTCATCAACATCTTTCTCCATTCTCTGCTTTATAGCTGCAAATAATCATAGGATCAAGCTAAAACAATTAGTTTAACACTTGTGAACTTCGTTCACATCTGCAGAACAACTACCTTCAAATCTGTCCTTTTATCAGAAAAGCAATTTAACATTTAGAAGTAGTCCTACGGCAAATTCTTCTTCGTATCAATATCATAATTTCAAACTATAAATAATAATTGCTTGCAAACTATTACTCTATTATTTAATTATATTTTACAATACAAAATTTCATTAACGCCTGCTATATATATTCCTCTAAAAGTTCAATGAGTCAAAAAAGGAGTAGTAATTTCCACATCGTGTGTCTCTCACTATAGTTTTTTTTTATTTTTAAAATTAAATGAAAAAGGAGGGATGCATGACTAAATAGTTTTTATTTTATTTATTGTGATTAAAAAATTAAAATAAAAAGGAAAACGGAACATGCATAAGATTGTTTCAAAAAATGATAAAATAATATTATACTAACCCTTCATGGAAGGAGCTTTGGTCACAGCTTTGGATTCCTCATGGGCATCCTGCATACAAGGTTTGCATAAAAATGGTGAGGACAAATTTCAAGTAATCTTTAGTTCATAATTCATAGTATAAACGAACATGGAAGCACATCTTTCATAATTTGTATAAGCCAACGATTGTAGTCAAGTTTGTAAAGACAGATTACCTGGAGCTTTTTCAAAAGCTTATCCAGCTTAGCATATTGTTTATCAAGCTCTTGAACCTATTAAAAAAAGCCATAGGATCATTCAATCAGATGAGCAACATGAATGTTGAGGCTACCCTAAGATAAGGAATGAAATGAAATAATGAAAGATGAATATATATATAGAATATAGATAACCACCTTCTTGAAGAAACTATCCAAGCCCAGGTCTCCTGAATTCCTTGAATATTCTCCTAACTCAACGTCACCACCTCCGTGACCTTGGCCACGTGGAATTTCAAATGATTCCTTAGGAAAGAAAAATAGATCATCAAATTAATATAATATGGTTCAACCTTAACACTCATGTTGCTATCTGCATGGCCTCAGAAAACTAGCCACAAAAAGTTATTGCTATCCTAGCAAACAATAAATAGACAAAATAGCACAATATTCTACATACAACAAAAGCACATACTGATCTTAGATGCATGTAAAACCCAAGTCGTAACAAACAGAACAAATAATCATTTTCAAAATTTTGGATATGATCTCACTACAAAGACTTTTTAATCATTAAGTACTACACTACTGTTAAGACCTATGTAGTGACACTGTGACAGGCTATTTTAATTTCTAAGACCTAACAAAAGATGGATATATGCTTGAATTTTCATTAGTGCACAGGTATTCTGTTTTTGTGACCCAGTAACAGTCAATTGAAGGATTGAATTTACAGCCCAATTTGTTGTACAAATCAAAGTTAAAGGTCTAACTGCATTCAATACATATTGCAAATAAAGAATTTCATAATACAGCTTCTGTAAAAATCTCGAACTTTGTAAATATTAAAATAGGACTTCCCTTAGCTTTAGCATGAAACAGTAGGGGATAGGCATGCCTACTTGACAATTGAATATGTCAACAGGACTGCGACCACAGACTTTAAACACATCCACAACTTTATTCATGCATAGGATAAATTTACTATCATATTGAGAAAATTGTTGTGTAACAAAAATAATACAACTCCTAAGTAGGGCCAGTGAATGGAGCCTTTGTGAGCGCTAAGCAGGTAACTCAGAATGTTCATTGATACCAAACTGAGTACTCCAGGCCAATAAATGCATTATCCCAAAGAACAGAGCTTTCATAAGCAAAATGTAACTAGCCGTCCAAATGCAAGAGTGTTAGATCTATCCTAATTTATTTAGTGGATTAGCATTGTTTAATTATTTATTAGAATTCTGTTGGATTATTAAATGATATTCATTATGGAAAATGGGGCTTTTGTGAGCAGCATGTGTATGTGTATGGGTGTGTGCCTCAGTAGTAAGCAACATTCAACAGCACTTTAACTTATAGCTAAAAGAAAGTGAAGTATACTGTCAGTTCATAGTATATTAGAATAACAAAAATCAGAGAACATTTTATACACATCATGGAGTCTCTAAGAAGTTCACTGTCATATAATCTGGAAGGAATAATTTTAAAAATAAAAAAGTACAAAAATATATTCAACGTAAATAAGAATAGGATTCTGGGAAGTGGAAATGCTGATTTTACAAGAATAATTTTAATTTCATCACAGCTCTATAAGCTTATAGCCTTCATAGCCCGCTTTCACGATCTGATTAGTCACCAAGTTTTCGTCATTGGCAAGAAGAGGCCACTGAAGAATATATTAAATGATGCATAATGCAACCATTATTTATTCATGTATTTATTTAATTAACTCAAACATAGTTGACCATTGAAAATTAAACACAATTGGAAGCTTAAGTCTAGATTAATTTAATTGTCACTTTCCATCTTTGATAAATTTTTTCCCTTTTTAAGAGGAAACAGATCGAGACACTGACTAATACAAATCACAAAACCGAGAAGAAAATTCACAAAAACGCTAAAATTTCGTAAGTTCTCAACCCACATTCCCCAAACCCCACAAGTTTCCTTCATTTTCTCAGCAAACAAGCAGAAAAGAAAAAAGAAGCAAATCAGGAGGATTGCACATTATGCACAAAGTTAGATCTGAGGGAAAAAAACCCAATGCATGAAAAAAAATAAACAAGTTGAATCAACAATGATGAAATTGAAAAATAAAATTAAAAAAAAAAAGTAGAAAGAGAAGGTGGAGAATTGAAGGTTACCGTTAGAAGATCGTTCATTGTGGGAGAAAGACGAGAGAGATTGAAAGGGAAAAAAGGGAATGTGAGGAAATTGGGATTGGTTGAGATTTAACTATTTAAAAGCTGGTGAGGACCTGATTAACAAGAAACCAGGCCACAAAGTTGCATTCTCCACGGAGAAGAAGAGAAATAAAGAAGACGTGTTTTCAAAATTTTGTTTTTTAGTTTAGTTTATTTGTTATTTATTTATTTATTTATTTTTCTTTCTTTCTTTGGTTGTATTCTGATCTGAGTATGGAAAGTTTGTAAATGGAACCCACCGACCTAGACAGGTAGGTAACAGCTTTTTTGACGGGTTTAGTTTTGGATGATTTGGAAATTAATTATTAAAAAATTAATGAAACAAGTGTTATTATTAGTTTGGATGATTTTTTTTTACAAGTTTTTACATTCTCAATCTATCATAAATAAATGTTAATATTATTTTTAAGATAATTATTATAAAAATTAATAAATTTATTATTATAGTTTGTGATTAAAAAGAGTGTAACTACATAACCTAATTCCTCTTTTATTATATAACTTATTGTTTTATGAGTTTAATTTTTTATTTATTCTCAGTATTTTATATTGTCAATTAGTTAAAATCATCTTCATCAAAAATAGATAAGTAGATCACATTCTTTAATTCACCCAAAAAATCATATTCCTTAGTTTATCACAAAAATATCATGTTTCTTATAGAGATATATTATGTTTCTTAATTCCTTAGTTTATCACAAAAATATCAAGAAAAGATGGATAGATAGTGTTTTTTTATAGAGATAGATTATGTTTCTTAATTAAAAAAAATATTTACTAAAAGATCATGGAGATAGATTGTGTTCATTAATAATAATAATAAATAGATAGATGATGTTTCTTAATTCAAAAATACAATATAACAATCTTTAATTTTTATGTGTTAAGAGATAGATGACATTCCTTAATTAAAAAATCATATTTCTTATAGAAATAAATAACATTCCTTGATTCAACAAAAAAAAAATCATATTCATTATATAAATATATTATGTTACTTAATTTGCACACAAAAAAAAATCACATTTTTTATTTACGAAATGATCATGTTTTGTTTCCGTAAGAAAATCACATTTTGCAAATGATTTTTCAATAAAAAATTATTTTTTGCTATATTTTACCATAAAACACGTAGATTAATTGGCATTGGATTTTTATAACTTAACTAGAGGTTTTAGATTTAAATTTTGAGTATACAATCTAGATTAAAAAAATTGTTATGTTATGATTGTAATTATGTTTTATAAAAAAATGAATGAGATTTTAATTTAATTTCTATAATATTTTTAATTAATATTATTTAAATTTGAATTTTTCATATATTAACTAAAAGATGGTAACAACTATGGTACCCAAGACACAATATTATACTATTCACGCAAATATGGATACAGATTTTTTAAAATACATATATTAAAATGGATGTTATAATATTCTATCCATATCTTGTCCATTATCATCCCTAATTATTAATATAAACAAAGTTTAAAAAATCATTTACAATAATTTCACTTTGTTTTGACCTTCTACTGAGGTTCTATTTGACAATAATTTTTTTATAGGAACTTATAAAACAATAAAATAATATAATATTTTTTAATAAATTAAAATTAACTTATCCATATATATATATAAAGATTTAACTTATACATAAGTTAAAATTATTTATTTGCATAAAAAATTAAAAATAATAAAACTTTTCTTATTTTTAAAAAGAACATTTTTTTCTATTATACTCGAAAGTAAATAAATAGATGTTTCTTATTACACTCTTTTGGTCTGCTTTGAATCTTTTTTAAGAAATAAACTTCACATAAACTACATTTTTATTGGCGTCTAAAAAGTTATAAAAATTAATTAGGAAAAAAGTTATATACTAATAATATAAAATAAGTTTACAGTTAATTCAATTTTAAACAATTATGTATTATAACTTTGTTAATTTTTATAAAATTATCTTAAAAGTTATAAGATAATATGATTTATGATTGAATAATGTTAAAAAATTATTATATATAATCAATGTATCGTTATTAAATTATATTAATTACTTTGTATTTATTGAATAATCGACAATAATAGTTCCGTTAGTTACAACATCAAATCAATACTTAAACCAAAGTGTAACAAAAATAAATTACTTTAAGAAGCAGAGGGTGGTATTGTGGTAACAGCTGTCAGCTAAGAAGATGCAAGAGAAATTTTAGGGGAACTAATAACTGACTATAGTTTGACATTCATGGCTTCTAGCTGTCTCTTTCAGGGCTGTGGGGGGCACATCAATCACTTAATCTTGAAGAAATGGAGATTTTCGTAATTGAGGAAATTGGATGGTGAAGGGGGAATATTCCGCACATAATTCTTGGTTTGATTATTTGCTTTTTAGGTTTTTTTCAACCTTATGTTTGTATCATTAGCCTAAAAAAGAAAGCAAAAAGAAAAGAAAAGAAAATTTTATGTTTGTATCGTTTACAATTAAGGATGATAGTGGATAGAGTCTGAATAGTATATTATAGAGAAGAAGATTATATATATCTTAATAAATAGATTTAATTATTTTTTTCCTTTTAAGTCAGGAAAAATAAAGAGTAAAAGTTAATTTTGGCCTCACTGGAATTCAGAGTAAAACTCGGGACTTTTTTCAGATTTCAAAGAAATTAAATTAATTCCATACTAAAAAAATAAAAAGTTAATAATACAGTTCCATTTCTATTGATAATAAAGTGAAATTAAAAATCGGAATGGAATAGATAGGGTGGGGGCTATATTATTATACAAAATACTTGAAAAAACAAAAATACTTTGTTGCAATTCAAAACGAAATACAATTTGAGATCATTTATTATTTTTGTACTATATTAATATTAATCGGAACGAAAACTTTCATAATTTGATTTTAAATTATTAGTTTCTATTTTTTTTTTCATTCCTTTCTTTTTCTTAGATTCTAATCCAAAAATAAAAGAATTAAGTGAATTAAAAACCAAAGGAAATTCATCGCCAAGGGTAAAGATATCCGAAGCTAATTCAGCAAGAAATCAACTAATCATTGATAAAAAGAAAGAAAAAAAAAGTAGGCAAAAAGTTGTACTATAGGTACAGAAAGGAGTAATTTTTTCCTTCCCAATATAACACTCTAGTACAGTGTCAGTCTTAAACCACAACAAAAGGAAGACTGAAATTTCAAAGGAAAACAACTAAAAAGAAAACTGAAATTTGAGAAGCTAATCCAGGGATTGCAAATTTAAAAATGTTTAGATTGTCCAATTTGATTCCGGGTAAAGGAAGGGAGCATGTCCAAGCTGGTTAAAATGGTTTTGCAGCCTCTTCCAACATTTTCTTTACTCTGGTTAACTTCTCTATTTCCCCAAGAGCCTGAAATTAGTTAAGAATAACAATTGATAAGAATAATGCTACACAGGCAGAAGAAAAAAAAATTACAATCAAAATTTGTCAAGATTTAATAACAGTTGGATAAGTCAAAATGGTTAGGAACTAGGAACCAATCAACCATCCAAAGTCAAAAACAATGCTTTACTCATTATATAAAAAATTAAGCTCATATAATACTTCCTAACAAGAAGCAGTTATTATGGCATGCTTCAAATTGCTTGCATAAAAATTTCAACCTCCAAAGCCATGTCTTCTCTTGTAATTTCATCTAAGTTATCACAACCCAACCAAGATGCTACTTCTGCAAAAAGAAAGAAGCGGACTTGAGACAAACATTTTAAACCACCCCAACCTCCCCTTGCTTAACAAAAAGTGTAAACAAAAAAACCAGGGAGGGTTGTGTACTTTGAACTGAAATAATAGCATCGGCTGTAGCATATCCAACTCTGTATCTATCGTATAGAGCGCCTAGTTCATCCTGTACCTAACATCATTTATCAGAGACATTAACAATTAGGAATTTAAATTTCCTGAAAGAAGTTTGTAAACTTGTGCCACTACACTTTTCACAGCAGGGAATAAACCTCTGGGTATGATCCTGAAATAGATATTTCAGATGGAGCAAATTGACTCTGGTCTTCAATTACATCTCTGGCTACAAAATCTAGAGGCACATCAATCCACAATGAAATCCCATGTCTCAGAAGTGCCCTATGTCAATTTAAGAGCAAGTCAAGATAACACTGAGGTTAAAATAGAGTTTGGCATACTATTTAAGCTGCAGTTAGTTTTTTTCACTCATTCACACAGTCAACGAATCAAAACTGTAGGATGAAAATCGAGTGGATCAAATCTCAAATGCGTGATTTAAGTCTGATTTACCAAGATAAAATGAGTTGTTCAATCTTCACCCAACAATTCTGATTTACTAATTGTGAATGTATGAAAAAACTGACTACATTAAATCCAGATAGTGAGCTCTTAGCTAGCAGTTATAAATCCATACAGATTAGTGGAGCTTGTAACAGCGCCATTTCCAGCACAAACCACTAGTCGACCCATGGACGATAATTGCTTCAGCACTTCAGTCTGCAGCATTTGACATGTAAAACATAAGTATTTGATGTTCTAATTCAACAGTTAAGTGATGGAAATGAGCATATTTATCCAGAAAATTCATTTAGAAAAGGAAGATGTCAGCCAAGGTAGTTAAAAGAAATTAGTATACTATGGTCACACCACTAAGCATGAGCCTCATGCCCTAAAAAGTCACACTTTTCTAATGCACAGATGACCCGCCAATAGGAACTCATACAGCAATTAAGCATGCATCCAAAGTAACATTCATTATGTCTAATACAATCAAGGTTTAATATGTTTATTAGCTCCTGCAAATATAGCAAATGCTTGTTTTAGTATTGGTATAAAAAATTTGTTAATTTTGATATTTATCATTTTTTTTAATAAAAAAATAGTCCATCCGATGAGGACACATCATGTTCTAGTTATGTCACATCACATGTCATTTCAGAAAAGTTGCTAAAATAGCATTTTTGTCATCGTTAAATGACAACAAAGACCATTTTGAAAGAAATTAAATCTATGATAACCAAACCAAAACCATTAAAAATTTTTATAGTGACTAAAACCAAAATTCACCATATGTTAATGGACACTAAAATCTGCAATCAATCACCTCAGACTCATAGAAGCCTTTTTCATCACTCTCTCTGAATGATTTTGCAGCCAGTGCACCACCTACAGCTTCTTCCACCAAACTATCACTGTACAGAGTAC
Organism: Glycine latifolia; assembly: GCA_013407115.1. Lineage (NCBI taxonomy): Eukaryota > Viridiplantae > Streptophyta > Magnoliopsida > Fabales > Fabaceae > Glycine > Glycine latifolia. The sequence continues at coordinate 24,160,123 of CM023956.1, forward strand.
ATAGCCATCAAGTAAAACTCCCTTTTTCTATCAGAGAAAAACAAACAATGTAAATACATACCTGTCGAAATAATAATACCGCAATGCATCAGCCAGCAGCTTCCCCAAACTAGTTTTAATAGAGCTCTTCAAACCTTTAATCAAATAAACACAATTTAATTTAGTAAACTAGAAAGAAAGAAAGAAAAAAAAAAAAACAGAATTTGATCGTGTAACAATAAGCCACAACAGACATCCAAACCCATTAATCGAAAAGCTAGCTGGTGTTCTTTCTTACCAACCAGAAATATGGAGGTCCCTTTGAGCTCAGAAGACACCTCTGCTGCTTTCTTCTGAACAAAGACTAGACAAACAGTTAAAACAATCTTTTATTCTATTCCGTGATCGTTACAAATTTTGGTTAAAATTGATTTTGAATTGATGTGACTTTTGTTTCAATGTTTTTATTATAAAAACAAGTTATGATTAAAATTTAGGAGACATTTGGTAGGGGAGAAGTTTTTTCTTTCCCAGAAATCATAATTCAGAAATCATGTTTCCTAGGAATTAATAAAATTCGTTTGGTTGACCATTGAGAATTTTTAGATAAATTTCCTAAGAATCAAACAGTTAAACATATATTTATCGATTATTTTAATTATTTACTACATTATATAATTTAATAAATAATAACATAATATTTTTACTGTACTAATACAAAAATTAAACTCAAGAAAGTAAATTCCCACTTCTCCCTTGAAAAGTTCTTGTGGGAAACTGATTAAAAAATATTCCAGGGAACATCCTTTCCCAAGAATGTTATTTTTTTCAAAATGCATATCATGGGAAACTAAATTTTCCAACCTACCAGGAAACCAAAAACAGTATAAATTTTTTTATGTGACGCAAAAAATCTATCTAAAGTTGCTTCAATTGAGAATTAATTCTGGATTCTTTTTGGGTATGAAAGTAAAATATGTGAAAAATTTATCTAAAATCAATTTTGAACAATTATTCTTTGACGTGAAACCAAACACACATATTATATGTATACAACAATCTTTATCTGTCTCACCTTCACCGCAAGAGACGAGTCCGTGGCACCAACCGAAGCTGAACAATGAGAATGCAAACGCAACAACATTCATTAACTAACTAACTGCACAAAATTTGAATTCAGAAACCGCAGGGGAAAGAAATGCAATACGAGGCTTACACGGAACGGTGCCGTCTGATACTGAGCAATTGAGCCTGCGCAATCGAAGGAGGTTCGGGTTCGGGTTCGGGTTCGGGTTTGGAAACTTGAGGAAGAAAGTTTGGTGCTTGAATTGAAGAAAATTGGAAGGGCGATTAGGAAGTGGGAGAGGAGTGTTCGTGTGGCACGGGCTTGCCTTCTCCATCCCAATATTATTATCTATTGTCTACACTACCCACCATTCCTCTTTCAAGATTCAACTACAAATAAAAGAAATATTATTATTATTTACACATATGTTTTTTCATAAGAACCTCCTAAAAATGGAATGCTGATCACATCTTTAAGAATAGTTAATCATGATTATTTTATTTCCATTATTATTAAGTCGTTGATTCAGTTAGTTTAGGTTTCAATTTTTTTAAATAAGATCTTGGATTAAAACTTTACCCATGGAAACAAATATAATTGGATAAAATATTCTATTAAATATGATCAAAATTAAATTATTGGACGATTATCAATAAAATTAATAATTATTCCACATCAATGTTATAATGATAAAAAATATATATTATAAAAGTTTAAATATTTTTTATCTATATATAAAATATGATAGTCTTATTCTATTTTTTGTTTTATTTTGATATTTAATATGTCAAAAAAATTATTTATGTGATAATGCGATTACAATAATAAAAAGATAAATATGCTTTTGTCTAAATAATATAGACTAAAATAAAAAAAGTGACTTATGGTAAAGCAAATTACATTTTTTATAGAGAATTAAACAATAAAGTTAAATAAATTGAAAAATGAATAAGAAAATATATGAAAACAAAAATGTGACAAAAATAACATGTATTATAATATCTAAAATATTTTTTTTTAGTCGAAAAAAAGCTCTAATGCACAACACTAAGATTGAGGAAGTTAACTATCATTGTCTTCTTCTTTTTCGGGTGGGAGGCATTCTTCAATAGCTTTTATTACTGAGGGACCAATCCTAAAAATAAGAGTATCAAAAGACTCGATCTATATGACTTTACCATAATCTCCCTCAGGACACGGTCAACCTAGCAGGTTTGAAGACTATCGAGAGAATTATGGAAAAAAAGGTTATAATTACAAACAATAAAACCTATATTTGTTGTGACAGAAAAAAACCTATATCTATAACATAACAATTCTAAAGAGACTTTGGGGTTCTAATTCACTATTCATATAGCAGTGATTTTCCGGTAATGCTCTTTTTGAATTTTTCTTTGCATTATAATACTTTTTGTCCTATTATTACTAGTATTACAGTTTATATTTCCATATTTTAATATCTACGTGTTTTATATAAAATATTTAATTTAATAGTGGATCAAATGCACCGAATATTCAATATTGTGTAAGTACAATTGTTTAGCATAAAATAAGGAAGATAGTCAAAAACTTATATACATTTTTTTAAATTAAAATTGTAGTTTTCTTAAATAAATATGCATGTGTTATATAAGATGATTCTTTGGGGAAAATATCTCTATCTTATAGTTTAAAAAATATATTTTAAGTTAAATTAGAAAATTTGTTCATAAAAATAATAAGTATAATTTTTATTTACAACCGTACTAAAAAAATTGAAGATTTATTTGTTTATCCCATTGGAGGATAAAACTTTGAGTCATTTACCCTTGAAATCTTATCCCACTAGAGAGAAAAAATCATTTGTTATGTTGAAATGATTATAAAATAAGATTGTATCATAATGTTAAGATTTTCTTGCATGTATGTAAGAATCATTTATTAATAAATTATTAAGTTATTTTCTTGAAATATCAATTTTATTTTATGTAGGGATTCAAGATTCAGCTAACAATAAAAAAGTCCATGTTAAGAAAATTTAATAGGTTATATCAAAGAGAGACACATGTATAATGAGCTTCTTCAAGATAATTGACAATGGTGACATTTCTAAACATGTTTACAAGATCAATATTTTTTATGGACAATTGTATATTAACGTATCAAAAGTCAAAAATATGTTTAAATGTTAGCATGTAATGAAGATAATCAAGATTATCCAATATAAAAAATATTATATATAAGAAAGTATTTGAAAAAATATAATATATTTAATTTAATATATATATATATATATATATATATAATCATGTAGTTTGGATAGAAAATTATCATTAAAAAATAATATATATATATATATATTAATTTATTTATGTTTTAATTTATAAAATGGAAAAAGTATCCGAGCAACACGGGGTATGGGCACTAGTTTTATACATCCAAAAACTTGAATTCAATTTATATCTACTGTTTCATATAAAAAATCATGAAAAACATGAATTTTAAGATAATTATAATTATACTATATGCCATGTGAAAAAATAAAATAAAAAACTAATATTTTATTCAAGAAAAAAAAAATCATTGAAAGTTGAAACAATAGCCTAACCTTATTCGCTTCAATTCTACCGCTAACGCAGCCTCTTATTACCCGCAAAACATATTTTAATTTTATTCTTTCTTTCCTTCATCCAACAACAGCAGAGTCACCGATTACGTTCTCTAAAATTCACTCCCAAAAAACTCTATTTGATTCCACCGAAACCCTAAGCCCCTTTCGACGAACGAACCGCAATCACTTGCTCGTTCCTTTGATCCATTCTTGAAATTCTCATTATCGCTCTTCGAACTCAAGCTCTCTCGCTCGCGATTTCTACTTCTGCACCAATTTCCGCGGTTTCTCAAGGTAAGCCCTAAACCTAAACCTATCCTAGTTCATTTTATTGCTTTTTAATTTTCTCGCTTTTCAAAAGGAGGAAGAAGTGGGAAGAAAATGTGATATTGTATGGTTGAGAAGTAAAATAAAATATCAGAACATAAATGAGAAGGAGTGTGTGTGAATTTTACTGGGTGTAACTCGGAAGGAACTTTTTCTATGCATATCAGGTGCATAAATTGTTTTTCTAAACCACTAAATTATTAATTAATTAAAAAAACTAATGACTGACATTAGTGATCAAAATCTTGTTAGATAACGTTAAGCATGGCCAGATATAAGTTTGAATTTGGGAGTTACCTTCTCAAATATAGCAAATTGAAAGTTTATTTTGAGCACAATTTGTTTGTCATATTTATACATAAGGCTAGATAGATACCAGCATGTTTGATTGAGCTTCACAGCCATTGGTTATCACTTTTCAGGCTTCTTTATCTTCTACACCTGTGTCTCCACCCCTCTTAGATTTCATTACACTTTGCCTTGTTCAATTTTTCATTAATTTTTGTGCTCATATTTCTGTTCAGGCTCCTTTTTAATTTTGATTTTATTTCCACGCTTTTCATATTTTTGTATGCAATAAGTTCAGGGCTTTTGCAAAAAGAAATATGGAACAGGGATTATACTGTGTAATTTGTTTAGGTTGTAAACTTACTTTTTTTTTCTTTTTTTAAATTACAGGCTTATCTGTCCTAAAACATGGACGAAGATCAAGAGATGGAGAGATTTGGAATGGATAATGATTATGAGGGTGGCCAATGGATTGGTGGCGAGTTTTACTATAAGAATCGTAAAGAAAAACGCACTCAGACCAAGGATGATGTTCTTTATGGAGTTTTTGCAGATTCTGATGACGATGATGATTATCCGAGTAACAAACGGAGGAAAGACTTTTCGAAGAAGCCTGACCTCACCAAGCCTGTGAATTTTGTGTCCACAGGCACTTTTATGCCTAATCAGGAAATTGATAACAAGTCCAAAGAGCAGGATGAGAAAGACGGTTATGTTAGTGAGGATAGGCCAGGGTTAGGTTTAGGTTTTGGTATGGGGTCTGGTTTAGGTTTTAATTCTGGTAATGCTGCGAATGGTTCTAATAGAAATGATGATTCTGATGAGAATGATGATAATAGTTTCTTGCCTACAGCGTTTGGGAAGAAGATTAAGGAGGGGGCGATGAGAAGGGAAAGGGAACGGGAGAGGGAGAGGTTGGAGAAGAAGAGGGAGAAGCATCAGAGTGCAGGTCAAGATGTGTCTGGTGATGTTGGAAAATTCGAGAAGCATACGAAAGGGATAGGATTTAAGCTGTTGGAAAAGATGGGTTATAAAGGAGGCGGGCTTGGGAAGAATGAGCAAGGTATTGTGGCTCCTATTGAGGCGAAATTGAGGGCCAAGAATTCTGGCATTGGGTTTAATGAGTCTAAGGAGACTATGCCGCTGCCTGTTTTGCAGCAAGAGAAAAAGAATGTGCCGGAAATCACCCAACCTGTGGTTGGCAGAATGAAGGAGAGGTTATGGTCAAAGCAAGCAAGGTCGAAGAAGAAAAAGGAGGAACAGTATATAACTGCAGAGGAGTTGTTGGCGAGCAAGCAAGAACAAGAGGTGGAGGTTGTTCAGAAGGTTTATGATATGAGGGGGCCACAGGTTCGAGTATTAACAAATTTGTCTGATTTAAATGCCGAGGAGAAAGCAAAAGAAAATGATGTCCCGATGCCAGAACTTCAGCATAATGTAGCGTTAATAGTTCGGTTGGCTGAGGCTGACATCCAAGAGATTGATAGAGATTTGAGGAGAGAGAGGGAGACAGCACTTAGCTTGAAAAATGAAAAAGAGAAGTTAGAAACTGAGGCAGCATTTCAAAAGAAGCAGCTGGATAATATGGAGAAAATAATGAGTGTGTTGGACCGTGTTGGAGAAGAAAACACTTTGGGAACATTAACATTGGATTCCCTGGCTCAATACTTTAGGGACTTACACAAAAGATCTGCTGATAACTACACGTTGTGTAACTTGTCATGCATTGCTTGCTCATATGCTCTACCTCTATTTATCAGAGTGTTCCAAGGATGGGATCCTCTTCAAAATCCTTCTCATGGGCTGGAGTTGGTGTCACAGTGGAAGGCATTGCTTGAAGGAGAAGATTCTTTTGATATATGGGATGTATCATCACCTTATACTCAATTGGTTTCAGAGGTTGTATTGCCAGCTGTCAGAATATCTGGTATTAATACCTGGCAGGCACGGGATTCTGAGCCAATGTTATTGTTTCTGGAATATTGGGAAAAGTTACTTCCTTCTTCAGTCCTTGCTACCATATTAGACAATATAGTCATGCCAAAACTATCAAGTGCTGTAGATACTTGGGAACCACACCGTGAAACCATTCCTATTCACACTTGGGTGCATCCATGGCTACCTTGGCTGGGGCACAAGTTGGAGGGTATTTACCAGGTGATTCGTTTTAAATTGAGTACTGTTCTTGGTGCTTGGCACCCAAGTGATGGTTCTGCTTATGCTATATTGTCTCCTTGGAAGACTGTATTTGATTCTGCAAGTTGGGAACAGCTTATGCTTCGTTTTATTGTACCGAAGCTGCAGCTTGTCTTGCAAGAGTTCCAGGTGAACCCGGCAAGTCAGAATATTGATCAGTTTTATTGGGTTATGAACTGGGCTTCTGCTATTCCTATTCACCTGATGGTTGATATGATGGAGAAATTCTTCTTTGCCAAATGGCTTCAGGTTTTGTATCATTGGTTGTGCTCAAATCCTAATTTTGAAGAAGTTACAAAATGGTATTTGGGATGGAAAAAACTCATTCCAAAAGAACTGTTGGCAAATGAAAGTATTAGATACCAGCTAAATTGCGGTCTTGATATGATGAACCAGGCTGTTGAAGGTATGGAGGTGGTCCAACCTGGTTTAAAGGAGAATATTAGCTATCTTAGGGTTCTTGAGCAAAGGCAATTTGAGGCTCAACAGAAAGCAGCAGCCTATACTCAACAGCAAGCTGCTGCTAGCTTGGGCGGTGCGGTCAAAGCAGATGGTGCTCATGAATTGAGCTTGAAAGAAGTCATTGAGGCTCATGCTCAGCAACATGGTTTGCTATTCAAGATTAAACCTGGTAGAATGCACAATGGTCATCAAATATATGGGTTTGGTAATGTCAGCATAATAATAGACTCCCTAAACCAAAAGGTATATGCCCAAAATGAAGAAATGTGGTCTTTGGAATCTCTTCAAGGCTTGCTAGAGTTGCATAATAAATCCCTTAGTAAAAGACGCTGAATTCTGCATTTGCCAAATGTGAAGTATCTCAATTCTCAGGTGTTCTATTTATCTAGTTTCTTGTACAACTTGTGTTATCTTGATTACTAGTACTATTTTAGGCTTGAGAGTTGAGATGTTGTGATTTCTATGCAGCTTACATTATAGGCGTTGATAATTCAGAAATTCAGAAATTGTGTAGATTTTGGAATTTGGATTTATTTGCACTTTGATAAATTTGTTTTAGTTCACTTGCAGTGCACCCAACTATTAGTCAAATGGTAGTTGCAGGCTACATTTCTATAATTTTTTACTATGAAATCAATAATTGCAAATAATCTAGCCTTCCACATTCTGCATAAATAAATTACTGTTTTTCTTTTTCTTGCACTTGTTTCATCATGTAATTATCAAGTAAAGTTGCTGTTATTAATCTTTGAAGGTGTTTATAGACCATGGTACTTCAGCTGCTGCATAAATGAGTCATTCTCACAGTCAGATGATGGCCCTGCCAATTATTCCAAGTAGTATTTCTGCCCATCTTGCAAATATCATTTGATCAAACAGGGGAAATATTTTATTTGTGAAATTCTTCGTGAAGATCTTTTGGTTGATTCATCTACCAACTTCCTTTTGCTGCTACATTTCCTTTTGGGATATGGATTGTTTCTCGGTACCACTCTGCTCACTTACATGAATTGGATGTTGAAAAGTTATCATTTCATTATTTGCAAAGTCCTATTCATGCCTAAGCACAAAATGTTTAGTTTGGTTTCAATATAGTGCATCTGATACAAGAGGTGAATTAAAGTCTTAATTTTAGTTGTTTTCTGAGAGATTGAGACTTGACGCCAAATCCCAATATGGGGTGATTGTATGTGACATAAACATGTTGAACAAGTAGATCTGAAATGGTGTTAGACTGTCGGTCATTCCTATTGCCATTATGGTATTTTGGGTTAGAAATGCATTTTCTTTGGTGCTTGAATAATGAGAATATGAGATTGGATATGGTATGAACTGTGCTTAGAAATTATAATTAGACATGAGGGTCCCAAGTTCTATGAGGGAACTGTCACTATTAGGTGTCATAAACATAACCGAGTAGCAAATACTTTTCATGTCATCTTCATGTGTGGTAATCTGAGTGAACTAAAACCTTATGGCATGGTTTTCCTTATATTATAGCAAATAGCATAACACAGTATAAACTCACTTTATATTATTATATATAATATAATTAGAAAATGACAATTAAAATCACTATTGTTTATGAAAAATAAATAAAAAATACACAACTCCATCTTCATCCAAAGTTTTACGTTAATCATGAAATACATTAAACTATAAAAGACTTAAATGAAAAACTGTCCTTGTTGAAACTTTGAAAGAGCTAAGCAGTCTAGGCATTACATGTTGATGTTAGGCATTTGTAGTGACATAGGCCATAGCTGAGAAGCATGGAGTGTGACACACATATATCAGCAACGAACTGCTGGCTGGGAAGTTCCCCATGATTCTGACCTGTGAAGATAAAAGAAATATAGGAGAAAGGGGGGAAGTTTGAAAGATACAAGGTTTGAATTTGTGATTACCTGACAAGAGCTGGTGGAAAACACTGTTCTGCAGAAGACACCAACGATGCTGCAGCAGATGAACTCAGAACTTGACCAGAATCTGCAAGAGGATGGTGATATCCTTGTAAGAGATGGATAGTGGATAGCTGTAGCATTAGCAGTGTCACGGTGTTGGAGGTGGTGGTGCTTCAGAGGTGGATAGTGACCAATAAGTAATGCATTAGTGCCCAACTGACATAAGAATTCTGAGGATTTATTATATTAGCATTAGAATATAGTACAGATGGAACATCCTTCTATTTGCGCACAGATAGCTTAAGCTATCCTGCACGTAGTGGATTTTGCTTAGTGCTATGCTATGGGTTTAGCATAGCACTGATCCTCCTTGTATTGCTGTAATGTGCACTATGTCATGCCAGTATCAACTAAATACACGTACTAATATGTCCTTTATCCGTGTTTCTTGTTCCAAAGGTTAATCATTATTTCTTGACATTTATTTTGCAGGCAGTTGAACTTGGAGGTTTGTTGAAATTAATGCTAAGGAAGATGTCTTTGCAGTTGAACAATCCACCATTCAACTATATGATTCACACCAGTCCACTTCAAGACAACGGGTCATTGTTAGCATACACTCATTGGTTTATACAGATAATACCTCAACTAATTGGGATTGCGGGTTTTGAGCTGGGAACCGAGTGCTGCATAAATACTTAGTTTCCCGAGGATGCTGCAAAGGTTCTAAGGGAAGTGAATGTTCCATGGTCAGAATAAAGGGTGTAGAAACATGTTGGTAACCTAATCTCAAACTTGTAAGGTAATAGTTTTTTTTATTCACATGTATGAGGGTCAAGCTTTTCTGTTACAGTTTTTATACCCTGAGCCTCCTGGTGGAGGGAGTTGTGGCTCTCACGTGTCATTGATATTGGTCCTGAATCCACGAGGCATTGGAAATTCGAAATAATCTATTCGTTGTGTATTGGATTCATTGAGAAAACGATTATGCCGAAAGAGGAAAGGCAACTGCATTTTTGATAATTTTGATACTCTATTAAATAAGAGATATAGAATTGATGGGTCAAAGGTACACCGGAAGTTTAATGCATAGAGGAAAGGCTTTTAACGGAGTCTTGAGTGTGAGAATATCTGGGTACATACTTACTCTCACAACTCTACTAAAGTTCTTTTATCCAAGGGACATTTACTCGACTTAAAATCAAAGATGCACATTCAAGAGATTCATAAACCATGGGTAGCTCACTGACATTGGAAATTTAACTAAATACTAAAGATTTATCATAACAGTTCAAAAGGACATGATTGGGGGATAACCGATCTACACCTAGCATTATATCAAAATGAGATAAAGGTGAGCAATTTAGACATGCCTAAGATGGAATAAAAAAATAAAATAAAAGAGTAGTAACAACAAGATCACTAGGTAATGAAAATTCAGGCAACATTAATATATATATATATATATATATATATATAACCTTTAATAACATTTTTGTGTCTAGCACTTAATAAATATATTTAAAAAACCTTTAGCAACATTAAAAAAATATCCTCAAATTATAAATAAATGTTATTAATATATTTTTATGATAATTTATCAAATATTGTGTATAACTTATATTGTCAAAGTTTAAAATGTCACAAAAATATATTAATAATATTTATTCATAATTTGATCATATTTTGTTAATGTTGTCAAAAAAAATTAACAAAATTTTTATTAAGTGTTAGATAAAATATATTATTAAAGATCACATTTTCGTAATAATGAAAATTCAGATGTCTCACAAAATCATATGAAATAAAAAAAAAAGTGTGTTGAGCTTGAATCATATAGTTCATCTAACACATTTTCATTTATGGTACACTTGAATTAGATCATCAAATTGAGCATCTTCACTGCCACTCATAGTGAATACTATAATTAGTTCATTGTTGTTATTCTTGCTACCATTTTTAGGTTCTTTCCTTGGTGTCCAACAATCTCTGCCAAATTGTCTTGACATCCGAACCTATGTGAGGATTTTTGGAATATAAAAATTGCCTCAAGTTGCTGTGAAAAATAAAAAAATCCAATATGTAGTCTTTTTCCTGCAATTTGTGATTTTTTTTTATTTTGTGATATTTATTAGCTCCTAAATTTATAACCATCACAAATTATTAGGCGTATGTTTAAATTTATCCAAACCTTGCTCTAAACAAAAATATAACACATTTTAATTTTACGGACGAAAAACTTACTAAATATTTTGTAGGGATGAAATCCCAAAATTTTCAATTTATAAGAATGACAACAAACATATTTTAGTCTAATTATTTTTTGCGTTTCATCACCAATAAAACAAAAATAAATCGATCCCTGTTATTTTTTTTAGTCATCCTAATATATCTATTTTTCATTTTTATACCTAAAATATATAGATCATTTATTATTGGTAATATAAATGAATAAAATATTATAAGGACTAAAATGAAAAAAATAAATATATTAAAAGAACTAAAACAAAATAATAAGGATAAAAATCAAATTTCAATTTTACCAACGAAAATTTTTTATTATTATTAAGAATCTATTTTATTAAGAATCTATTATTTTTACTAATATGTATCATGGACCTAAAACCTAGTTAAGCAAAAAATTAGTCAATAACTGTAGTTGGCATAATGCCAAGAATAGTTGCATTCACATGCAATGTTCTTTGCTCATTAAGTATACATTAATATATAATTGTATAATATATATACTTAATTCTTTTAATGTATAAAAAATACTTAATTCTTTTTATACATTCTTTGCTTGCATGCATTTTTGGCCCACAGTCAACCGATCTACTTGGTTGACCCATTTCTTTAATTAATTAAGGTATTGCTGTAACTATTTTGTTGGCCATAAAATAAAATCACCATGAGTACAGTTGGAGGAAGAATGGACATGGAGCAAGCAGAAGAAGAAGAAGAAAAGGTGGTATCAATGCCATGGCAGGAGAAGAGAGAACTTGCACAGAAGGAAGAAGAGGTCTTGAGCAAGGATATTGAAGACCTTAAGACATGGGTATATATATCTTCTTTTAGTTCCCTTCAGCATAAATTAATACTTCTCAAAAATAATTTTTAAGAAATTCTCAAAATAGTTGTGTTTACAATGTTAATATTTCTCAAATAATTTTAATTTCTTTCTTTCTACTAAACATGTTGATTGTTTCATAGATTGATATGACGACCAACAGCTGAAGGAATATCTAGAAAATCACTCTAGAGATTTGAACTTGACAAAGAACAAAAAGAATAAGAATAAGTTAAGATTAGTTTGATATTATTTTTAACAAATATTTGTGACTTACCCTTTATTTATTTTCTCCCTCAAATTCAAAGGCGGCTTGGTAGAAGAGTTCCTGGGATTTGTTAATCTATTAAGGATTTTGTTAATCATTTTGGTAGACATCCATGGCATATGATGAAAAATACTTTTTTCTGTGACTCCAGTATGAATATGATGTAGCTATAGTCATATGGATAGAAATAAATATAGAGAAAAACTCTTTATTTTGAGCTGTTCCATATAAATATGCTAATGATGTAATAATGATGCTTAGAGAAATTATGATGATTACTATCTATGAACTATATTATTACTGGGTGATGATTTGGATATGTCAAGAGTCTATGTTGTAATGTTTGTTTCAAACATCTAATTGTTGGTTCTGAATATATATATATATATATATATATATATATATATATATATATATATAATTTCATTTATAGGTGATTTTATATATGGTTTGTCTTGTTGTTAAGGGAGACTCTGTCAAATTTTTGGTAGTTCTTTTTGTTTGTTTTTAATTGTATCTTGGCGGAATTTTACTCTTAGGCTAGCGAGGCAAAATGGATTGTAGTTTGGGCAGAAAAACTCGAATAATACATTTTTAATATAAATTTACCAATTTGGGGCTGTTGGTCACGCCCAAACTGGGTAGGGGTGGTCACGCCCAATCTAGGCGTGAGTGGTCACGCCCAAACTGGGCGTGTTCCACCCCAGGGTGACACGTGGCAACCCAGTGAATGCGCGGTGTTTCCGTAAACTTCGGAAGGTCATAACTTTTGACTGGGAGGTTCGATTAAAGCGAAACTGGTGGTCACGCGATCGTTGTTCCGAGGAGAAGCCCCTAGCAAGTTTTCGAAGGCGACTTGGTCCAAAATTTTTCCCAAAAAAGGCCTCTAAGTGCCTCAAAATTGCGATTTAACATTCGAACCTTCAAAAATTTGCTCGTTTTTTTATTTTTGATTCAATCAATCAGTGAATTGCATGCTATTTTTTATTTTTTAGATTACTTCTCTTAATTTCAAGCGTTTTGACATAAAATACTCCTCCATCGGACATTCCTATCAAAAGTTGGACCATTTGAGAGATATATTGATTATTTCTTTTAATTTCGAGCGTTTTGACATATCATACGAAACCCTAAACTTAACAACAAAATATAGTCAAATAATATCAATTTAACAACTAAACCCTAAACTGTAAATCCTAAACCCCTAATTATGTCAACCCTAAAATTTGTCAAACCTAAACCAACAGTTATATCAACCCTAAACACTAAATTTTGTGAATCCAAAACCAATAATTATGTCAACCCTAAAATTTGTGAACCCTAAACCCTATACTTATATCAACCCTAAACACTAAATTTTGTGAACCCTAAACCCCCATTTATGTCAACCTTAAACCCTAAACCCACACTTATATCACCCCTAAACCCTAAACCTTAAACCCTAAACCCACAATTCTGTCAACCCTAAACCCTAAACTTATATCAACCCTAAACACTTGTAACGCCCCCTCAGCTGGAAGGGTCATTACTAACCACAGAATCACATAAAAGCAGATAATCAATCAGAGTTTAAACAGTTTGGAAGCATAACTAAAGAGTGACATCATCAAGGGTCACTATCATAACACTGTACACTATAATATGGTGAATATACATCAAAGTTCCTCTGTACAATACAACCACACAAATATCCCATCAGGGTACATCAAAACAAACCAAAGGCTAAGTACAAAACATCTGAGCCACCAGCTCATGTCATCTAAGCCTAAGGTTTATCAGCAGCAACTATCCCTGCATAGGCTTCTTGCCTTGGGATCTATCTGCTCCTTCTCCTGATGAATCACCTGAAATATAAGTCCCACAAACGGGGTGAGATATAAAATCTCAGTAAACTCAGGGCCCTTGAAGGTATTTCCTTCCCCTGGTTCACTGACAACAGATACACAGACAAAAAACATCACAATTATCATGGTTATCATCAATTTATTTCATTCAATCAACACATAGGCAGTCAATGTACAACCATCTGTCCATATCTATGTGATTCCGATAGTCATCACCATCTACCACATATCATCATCATCTACCGCCTATTATCATCATCTTGCATATGCTTTCATCTAGATATATATGCCGATCCCCACTCACAAAGGATCCAATATATACTAGGACATCTCATGGCAGGAAATCACTATCTATCAGAAGCACCCCGAAAATATATAGGTACAACCACGTCTGGAGGACTCCTATATACCGGGCCGGCTCCCCTATCATGAGCTACAACTCATATCCTGTCTCAATAATTACTATCTATCAGAAGCACCCCGAAAATATATAGGTACAACCACGTCTGGAGGACTCCTATATACCGGGCCGGCT
>CM023956.1:24175315-24227034 GCA_013407115.1 Glycine latifolia
GATGGGCTTGTTGTTAGTTCAGATGGAAATTTGTTGGATGCTCTAGGTGCTGCCATTAAGGTACAATTCAAAAAGAGAATAATTACTAGGAATGCTAGAAACAAGGACAATGATGGATTCCTGGCTAAAATAATTAGCATTTCAGAGATCATCCTTTTATGATGATTTTAATTTTCAATAATGTTGACCTTTTAAGTTTTCTTGTTCATTTACCATAGTTTAGCTATTGATGTAACAAACATAATAGCAGTTCTTTGGAATGGTTAGAAGTTACCTGAAATTATTTGTTTTCATTAAGGTACAACTGAAGACATCTTCTTACTAGCTGTTTTCTTAAATCTTTGTAAACCCATTTTCAGATCGATTTCCTTTTCTACTATGATGTTTAATGTAAACCCATTTTCAGAATTAACTGGAAATGCCCCAATGCAGGTAATAACTATTATTCTTTTAGGCTGCTTTGAGCAATACAGGTATTCCAAGAGTCCAAGTTTCTGCTGGAACGTCAAATGATGAGCATCCAGAAGTTGACGTAAGCGACGAGGAGTTTCTGCAGTTTGACACATCAAGAGTCCCTGTCATAGTTACACTGACTAAGGTAACATGTGCTATCCTATCTTCTCAGAGTAGAAGTGCCAAAATGTGCCACCCTTCCTTATGTGGGCTGGGCAAAAAGAAAATCAGATTCAATTTAAGTCTTAGAAAACCAGATTCAATTTAAGTCTCTAAGATGAAGCTCAAGCATAAAGCCCCTTTTTTAAAAGCTTTTGGCGGGTTAAGCCTTATCCAGGCCGTAATCAAATCAGGCTAAAAAGACTTGCGATTAATTAGTGCTCAAAATTTAAAACTCAAGTCTTATATAATTATATTTCATCAAGCTGGGTCGGCTAGCAGAACACATTTTGCCACCTCTTATCTCAGATTGACCATATATGTCATAATTTCTTACCATCTCTGCTTTCTAGGTTGGGAGGCACTATATTGTAGATGCAACATCAGAAGAGGAATCACAAATGAGTTCTGCTGTTTCTATCTCTGTTAATAGGCAAGGGCACATCTGTGGCATAACCAAACGTGGAGGTGTAGGGCTGGATCCAAGCATCATTCTTGATATGATATCTGTGGCTAAGCATGTAAGCGAGCAATTAATAAACAAATTGGATTCAGAAATAGCTTCTGCTGAAGCTGAAGAGGAGTCATGACAGAGAAGCACTTAGTGATAACTAGGGTATACCGAATACTTCAATTATTTTGGACAAAATTTTGTAACTGAGTAGAGGGATTAAAGATATTAAGTGTATGTTCGAAATTGTTGTAACTTCTGCGCTATGTGGTTCTGACTTTACCTTTGAGATGGTTGTTTAATGCCATGCAAAACTGACAGTGCATTGTGACATTAAAGACTGACATGGCTCACAATGTTTGGATCAGGTTTGTTATAGGAAGGTGCTGCCTTTGCAAATTACAATAGTCAGGTGATATGGACCAATATTTAAATTGTCACTTTTTTTGTTTTCCATACTTTAGCTTACATGTAATTTTAGTCTCTCTAGGTCTAACTGCTTGAACTTAGTCAATAGTCATTTTAGTTTTTCAATTGTTAAATTTGAGTTTCTCACTTTACATTTCGGCTATTAGTTTATGGATAATGGAAGTCTAATGTAATATTGATTTGTATCATGTATGGATAGTAAAAAGTGTATAAAATATTTAACATAAAATGAAATAATCACTGCCAACATTAATGAACTTTTATGTAAATAGTTAAATGAAAATAAAGAAAAATGGCTCCAAGTGTCAAAACCCACCTCTATAATGCACTTTTTTCAGTAAATGTACCATGTGATCTAATTATACTTCCGTGTAGACTAAACTTGCTATTGCATGTAACACGTAACTACAAGGTTGACTCTCTACAAGAGGGGCATTCCGTTGTAATCAAATACAACAAACATGCAATTTTTCGCCGACTTAAATATTAGAATGTATTTATACGTATTTACACCCCATTCTAGGGAGGAGCATTGCTTTGCAACAGAGAGATGATTCGATCACCAAGAACAGGCGTTATTTTTGTTTTATTGGGTATTCTATGGTTAAAGTCATTTTTTTTAATTTGTTAGACTAGACTCTTTTTTGTATTTATTTATCATCGATGTCAATTAATTTGAGTTAAAGATGTTGTTGATGTTGATGTTAGACTAGACTATGCTTGGATTAGTGATAGAGAATAAAATAGAACAAATTCAAATATAATAGAATAAGATAAATTGAAATGGGATGGAGTAAAAATGTCATTCTATTGTTTGGATACTTTATAACGGTATGGAATAAAGATTTCATTTTGTTGATTGAAAAATGATAGAACAGAACGATTTATAACTTTTCAATTCCCACAGTATTCTTATTTTAAATATGTTATCCTTAAGAAGGTGATAAGTTTAAACTTTGCAAAGATCAAATATTCATTTTATAATCTAAATGATGTGTTCTATCAAATTTGGGGAGAAAAATAGAGGTTAAGTAACAGAATGGAATGGATCATGATCTAACTTTTTTCGTTATGTTTTATTTCTTTGGTTAAAATACACTTTTAGTAATTTATGTTTTTGATTATATTTATTTTGGTGTTTTATCATTTAAAAATTTAAATTTAGCTGTTTATATTTTTAAAATAAATTTAAATGATATTTTAAAATAATAATGGTTTAAATTTTAGAATACAAATTTGAATTTTTTATTGAGTCGAGATGTGAGATTTGTTTCATTAAGTTTACATACATGAAAATGAAAAGCATAAAACCTAAATAATGTTCAAACAAAAAAGTGTCATAAAGATGGTAGCATGAAAAAACGAATCTAAAGAATAATTGAAAAATTTTAAAAATATAATATTAAATTCTTTTTCAATTACTCATGGGACTTATTTACATGCGAATGTTTATGGGTTTTTTTTTTTCGAGCATAAGTTGAATTTCATAATTTTTATATAAGTAAATCTTATTAGATAAATTTCATGTCTCATATTAATAAAAACATATTAATAAAAAAAAATCAAAATCATATCCCAAAGACAAAAACAATCATACACCTTGTTGTATGATTAATTATACAAAGTATCATTTCTCACGTTTAAATGGATTTCTAATAGTAGATAATACAACTTAAACATAAAAGACACCAAAATCAAATCAATTTTATTTCATGACTTTTCAAACAAATAATTTCACTTATAAGAGTTAGCTCAACTGGTAAAAGAGAACAACATGAATAAACTGTCACCAGTTCAAATAATTTTAAATAGTCTTATAAGGTCTTTGTGCAAAAATCCAATTCTAATTAAGGTTTGCTATCTTAAATCTCTAGGAATTCAACATTTAGAAGGGTGAATTCATATCTCTAGGAATCCATTTTTTTATATTTTTAAATATAATATATTTATTTTTACTACTCATTTGTTGAAGTTTTCTCTCTGGCATTTGTATGTCTCAATTAATTTGAAGGTCCACCGTCCACCTTGATAAGCGGCAAAGATCACAAGGGTTACGGCGGCTATCACAGACAACCATCGACGATTACTTGTTTCCATTCATTCAAACTAACAACATACATTTTTAGGTGCTATGCTAATGAAACACACTTGCAAACTGCAACGTTCAGAAACTGTATTTTTTAAAAAATAAATGTTAATCGATGTTATCACTTGCTAAGGAATTAAAGCATAAAACTTTTAGTATCTTTGAGGTTCTTAATAAATAAATTATTGATTTTTATTTTATATTTTTAATAAATTTTTTGTGTTGTATTAGATTTATAATATATTAAAACTTTTGTTTGAAATATTTATTATTTAAATGATGATGTGATGTGAGAGAGAGGAAAGATTTATTCTTAAGATATTATGTTATTATTTTAAAGTTTTAATGTATCATAAATTTAATATAACAATTTTTTTTATTAAGAATCCATAACAAAAATCAGTCATTTATTAGAAATTTTAAACATGTTTAAATCAAAATTTTATGAAAATTTATTTCTCTTAATTCTTCTATAATTATCGTCGTAGGTTTTTTTATATAGACTAAAAAAATTACTAAATAGATAAAATAATTTTTTCTTATAAAATTAACTTTATCATCATTAATTCATTTTTAATTTTTGTTGTTCATATTAATATTATAAAAGATATAAGTAAGAAAATTAATATTACATTGAAAACTAAAATAATAACTATTTTGATTGTTTATATTTTTCAAAATGATTTCATTTTAATAGTTTAAGTTATTTAAATAATTTCATTTTGGTCCATCAATTTTATGAAATTATACATTTTAATCACGGTTACATATGATATTTAGGATCCAATGAATATAATTAAAGAGATTCTGCCAAAATTATAATTATGTAAACATTTTTTTATCCTATTCCCAATATGCCATTTTTTTAATTCTCATTTCAAATTCTAATGAAAAACATTTTATTCAGGAAAGGGATCTACATTGTTCCATGATGGCACCATGCCACCGTCTCCAAATTTGTTCAATTCTCTCAATTTTATATATATGTTTATATATATATATATATATATATATATAAAAGAAAAAATTATAAAAATTTATGAAAGATGATAAAAGAGTTTCATTAAAGGTTACTCAATTTTATAATTTACTTTAACATATCTCACACAACATATATGTTACGTCCTTTTTAAGGAAAAAATTACAACATAATATAAATAAATTTATATTAAGAAAATTTAACCAATACTAATTATTACAATACATAACTTCTGAGTTTAAATAGAGATTTTATTATTCAAATATTGGTTTATAAAGTGGTAATTTTCTTACATATATATGTATTATAATGTGTCTTGTAAATATTTTCTAATTATTTTGATATCTGTCCAGTCAGAATTATTATTCTAAATTTAGTAAACTTGTTTCAAAACATGATATGTAGCTAGGCATCTGCAAAATTCTAAAATTGATTTATTTATTTTTAAATTTTTTTACCTCCATTCCTATTTATAAATCTATAATGTTCCTTGTTTCAAATTTTTAAGATAAAGGTTATATTGACAAATGTTTAGAAGAAAGAGAAGCATTAATCATAATGACATTTTTTGAAAAAACATAAATTTAAGAGATTTATTAATTAAATTAATTATTTTTTAATTATGATCAATTAGATAATTGTATTTTATATGTAATTTTTTAATGTATTTTGTCACACCTAGTAAACATCTTACCTCCGCCCCTAATTTTATTTAGTTTTAAATGTGATTAATGTAGCTTTTAATGATATTAACTTATTTTCTTATTTAACATGTTAGTTAATTTTATTTATATTTGAGTTGGAGGAAATATATGTTTAAGACTATGTTAACTAAACTCCAGGTTAAAAAATAAAACAAATACTAACGAGCAATCTTAGAAAGCTATCAAATATATTTTTTAAAATATTTAAAATATTTATTTTAAGTTTTATGTTAAAAGAATTTGATTCTTTTAAAGTGAGTGTAAGAATTTGTTTAAACTTATTTATTTATTGAAAAAATTACTTATTTTAATAAAATAAGGAATTTTTTTTTAGTTTGTTTAAGTAATAAATCTTAATTGTTCATGAAAAAAAATTATGTTTTTTCTAATTTGTTGGTCATGGACTGAATCTGGAAATAGCTTCTTTGCGTATACGAAGGTAAAACTGCGTATAATATTCCTTCCTTTTACATACGCATAGTGTGAAACCTCTGAATAATGAGATACTTGTTTTTTTTTAGTTCATAAAAATTAACTGTTGATATTTCAACATATTAATTATTTATTGTGTAAGATATTGATAATTGAATTTTATATCAATATTTTTTTACTAAAAGTAAGTAATTCCTTAATCAAAAGTTATATGGGACTAATCTTTGAATAAGTAGAGATCTATCAAAGTATATTTTGTTTCTTCCAATAAAGTATTTTTTATATCAAATATTAGAAATTAAATCTTTATTTGTTGGAATTTATTATTTTACCCTTTGAAATGAGTTGCTAGATGATTATATATATAGAAGGGATCAATTTATATTGGTATAAATTTGATAATTATTATATTATTTTTATAATTTGATATAAAATGTATTTTTATTCATTAAATCATTGAATTATATATATATATATATATATATATATATATGTGTGTGTGTGTGTGTGTGTATTATCAAAATTGTCTGTGTCAAAATTGAACAACAATAAAGGAATCAAATTATTTATATTTTAGTATATTTGAAATGTTTATATTGCGTTGATTTTAATTTATATAAACGAAGTAATAAATAATTTTTTATTAATATGAAATTTTACATATGTTGTTTATGTAAAACGAACTTTCAATTCAAAGGTAAATTTTTAAAAATATCATCTAGTTAAAAGTTATAAAATAGTATAATAATTGGCACAATTATAACAATATAATTTTGATTTATTTTCATATATATATATATATATATATATTATTCCGTGGTGACTCAGAAAACAACTACTCTAGACCAGACTATTAATTAATGTTTCCTATACATCAATTTCATCATAAATTGAACTTACACAAATACAGATAGTTGCAAGAAAGAAGTTTCGTAGTGCCTTTTTTGGACCAATTGTAAGTGTGATAGACATGCTTTCAACTGCATTTTATCAATATTGTTGATGGAAAATGATAAGTGGAATCACTCTTGCAAAACAGAAAAGAAAAAGTGAAATCGATTGATTTTGTAATGCTTTACAAATTTGTGTCATTGAGTACAGAGTAGCCTTTACTTCAAAATTTCCGGTGCTGACCACTATGTATACCAAGTGCGGTATTTATTTTTATTTAGATCATAAAAGAAGAAGAAGATAATTTTGTTTGAATACAGTATGATGACAATATAACAGAGAAATGTCTTTCAAAAAGGAAAAAGTCAATAAAAAAATAAAAATAAACAAGAGGCCCTCTAGATTTTAAATAATAATTTTGATTGTTTTTTCAAACCACAAGTATTTTCAATAAAAAATAATAGTTTGGTAGAATCCTTATGAACCACAAATCTAAACTAGAGACTACAGATTAAACTTCAAGAATCTCATGCCTGCAAATTGATTTATACCTTCAATGATTTAATTATTTTGGTTTTTGCTTTTCATTATATTCTTCTTTGACAATATACCAGATTTTTTGAGAATGATATGATATTTAATTTTCCTTTGCTATGATAAGGATACAATTAAAGAAAGTTCAATCAAAATTTCAATAGCGCAAAAACAGAACGTTAATTAAAGTGAACCATCCTGAGAAAGATGGCTAGCCAACTTTTCTTTTTTCATGTTATCTGTTAACAGTTGAAAGTTGAAACCACTTTCGTTTAAGCCACGTGATTTCTTAAATTATTCAAATAGTTGTAATTTGTAAATTACTTTTTTTAAAAATAAATAAAAATAAATGTGAAAAAAGTAATATTTTATTAAATATTATTAAAATACATGTCTAAATTATTTTTAATAACAATTTTAATATTAAAAACATATGTTATGATAAAAACAATTAATAGTGTAAAATGTCTTTATACTAATAATGCATTTTAATTAAATTATTAACATATTCCATCATAATTTCTATGTTCTAGTGTCGTACCCTGAAAAGATTTGATTCCTTTAAATTAATTCATCTATTCATTACAAAAAAATGATTCATCTAACTCACTCTGATTAGTGACATTAACAAAGAAATATTAAATTCGATTGATACTCACAGTCACACTCACAGTCTATATTCTATATAGTGCACGAGTAAAACAAACAACAACCCTATTGTACTTTCTTTTTCTACTCTTCCTTCCTTCTAATACTCATTCCATTACACTGTGCATTCCCTTCTTCTTCTCTCTCTCTGAGTGATTGGTGGTGGCCATAGTGTGAAGCCAAAGTGCAAGAAAATAAAAGGGTTGATGTTTTTCTGTTTGTTTTGTGAGTGATGAGAGTGTAAGACATGGAAGAAGCAGAGAAGGAGTTAGAGAGAAGGAGCAAGTTTCTGAACAGTTTGATACAGAAGAAGAAGAAAGCCATAGAGCAGCATGAACATGAGAGTTTCAACGTTCATGTCAGAGCTTGTGACATGCCTCTCCCTTTGCAGAACCGCGCCTTACAATGCGCACGTCTTCACTTGGAATCTATGCCACCTGGCAACAAGCTTGACAGCAAACGCCTTGCACTTGCCCTTAAGAAGGTTACATTAATTTACTTTCTCTCTCTTCCTTTTTTTGTCTTTTGAGCAAATTTTCTTTTTCCAAAATCTGTTTTTGGGGTCTGATCTTTGGCACATATAATAGAAAGTCTCAATAATGTTCATGTTCTGATTTGGAAGTTTGGTGTTATGTGGGAAAATGGTTACTTTTTGGAAACGGTTGTTGTTACTTCTCAATGTCTTCGCTGGATTAAAATTAGTGTCTTTGTGAGTCTGTGACTGAATATTTAATAGGACAGAACATAGGTGTCTTTCCTTTTTTGTGCTTTTTGTACTGTTCTCGAATCAGAATTGGAGTTTCAACCTGCTAACTTCTATTGATCTTTAATGCAAACCTTTATTATAGAAATTACCAAGGTAAAATTTCACTTCTGATTAAAGAACAACACCAAAAGCACTTAAAGAATTGCATTTAAGTTTTGTTTTATTTTTGGTTTAGACCATAGGTATCTTCCACTGGAGTCAATCATGTTTAAGCTGGGTAGAACCACTATGGGCGGCAAAGCTCAAGTTTAATATTGACTCGCTGATTTTCCTAGCTGAAGTTCCTTATTATTTTTTTAATCAGGGGATTAAGTGTATACAAGCAAATTGGTATGAAGGTTTTTATTTTGGATGTGGGTATTAGGTCTATCGGGTTAACATCAATGGAATGTGCCTAATTGCTTTCTGCTTCAGTCAGCCAGTTGGAACTAACTTGTTTCTGTTTCTTTATCCTTCTTGATGGTGACTTTTGTTCACATATGACATATCTGTGTTTTTCTCATCCATGGCAATGGTATCTTGCAAGTGCACATGGTCTAATAATTGTTTGTTTGTGTTTTGTTGAGCATGCAGAAAGATTGGTTTTTGAATAATTGTGGAGTTGATAGAAAGATTTTTTTTTCCAATTGCTTACCGATTCTTGAACTCATTATTTTGATCCTAAATTACTTCACCAAATCATCCTCTGGAAGTCTCTGAACATATATTTGTGCTTCAAAAGTTTTATGGTGGTGGTTCCATGAAGTTTTCTGTTGCTTCTATCTTACCTTCCTTCCACATATTCCCATCTTGATAAAGTCCTTATGTTGTTGTAGCAGTTTCTGGTACATATAGTTCACCAATACCAGAAATTTGAGTTCTGTTTGCCATCTGAATCTTACTGTATTAATATATTTTGAAATCTTGTAATGGGGGTGTATTGATAAGTAATGTAGCAGGAATCCAGATCTGATCCAAAGTCCTTAGAAGCGGTTTCTTTTTCCCTCTTCTATCAGTCTTTTTGGTCTCCTTTCTGGGGTTTCCCTTTATAGATTTCTGTATAGACAACTGATCCTGAGTTATAAAGAATGTGCAAATGCTAAGAAAAGAATACTACTCAAAGCAATAGGGTCTTAAATTGTTTGCAGTATTGGTCTTCCTCTAATCAGAACTTTCTCATTTCTTTGTTTCCCATTATATTTTTTCTCTTATAAAAGTTGCATGGATGGTTAACCCTGTATATGTTTCAAGATTGAGTTGAATGTCCTCACTAAGCCACAATTCAGAAACCACTCTCCTCACTAAGCCGCTGCCCACTAGATATGTCTAAAGGGTGAGCCAATGCATAAGGCTCCCCCACTCTCTCAAGAAGCAAGAAATTACTTCTGTGTCATATGGGCTTCTTGACGCTGTACCAAACTCGTTATAAAATCATTAAACAGTTTCCTATCATTAATTTAAAGGACGAACATCAAGAGCACTTGAAATGGATTTTTTCTAGCTCAGTTTTTATATTATAATGTTATTTTGACAAGAAATATTTGCTTGCATAGACATATCTGTAAAGAAATAGAAAGTGGTAAGCAACAGAGGTTAATTTAATCCACAAAACAGATCCAGCACTACGTGCCTTAGCTTCTTGGGTATCCTCTAGAGTTATTTAAATTTAAAGGTTTAGGATTAGGATGACCTGGTGAAGATACTGTTACTATTTGTTATCTTTGGGAAATACCGAAATACATGCATATATGGAATTTTATCATTGAACGGATTCAAAACAGACCATGCTTGTACTTTTTGGATAGTAATTTGAAAGGAACAGAACATTTGAGAACATAGATTTATGGTTACAATGAAGTGTTGGAAGTGGTCTTTGCATTTGATTTGGTATAGAATGCGTTGATTTTACATGCTATGTGAGCTCTATAGCTATTTCTATACCATCCATATCAATGTGGAAACAGAATTAAGTTCAGAAGTGATACATTGCAAATTGCTTGTTCTGTTTACAGCTGATCATAGAAAATGGAAGGGCATGATGAGATGCAGCAAACCTACTTGTTGCTGTCCTGCATAAGGATTTGTGTAATAGTTGATGTTGAGCATAGGCTTATTAATTTTCAATAAAAGGATGGTGGGCAATTACCCTTATGTCCACCTACCCCAATTAATTTGGGTTAAAGGTGTTGTTGATGTGTGGGCAATTATCCTTATGAGTTTGGTATCTTTATGATCCACTAAAGGTTGCATGACTTTTCTTTTGTGTCTCTCCATGTATTCAAGTATGGAGAAAATCTGGAAAGCATGTTTTTTAGGTATGTTGGTTGTAAAAATTAATAAATAGGTTGCTTATTTTTGGTTGTCTTTTTTGTTGAAAATGTTACTTGGTCCCTCATTTCATTGATAGGGCTTCATGGTTGGCAGATGCTATTAAAAGTTATAATTTTAGGATTCCTATTACACACCAACAGCATGCTGCATCCATATCGAGTATATCTTTTATTAAATGCATGTCAGGGTCGTTTTAATGAAAGATGGTATCTATGGGACAAATTTGATTCTTGCAAGATTGTTCGTTGATGCTTGCTCCATCTATTACACTCACACCAAGCTTACCTTGATCATTTTAGAGTTTCATCTAGCTCAAAGATTACCTGGATTAGTGGCAGCTAAAAGTTTTATTTATATATTTATTAGCTAAAATAGATTCTTGGTCCCTTATCTACATTTTAGGTTTCAATTTCGTCTCTTAAGTTTAAAATTTTTCATTTTAGTGTTTTATAATGTTTGTTATTTTAAATTGATCTTTCTGTTAGTTTCTTACACTAACTATCAATTTTGGATGACATGACATTTCTTACAACACAATTTACCGCATGTTAACAAGTTGACCATATTAGTATGAATGTGTTATAAACTAACAGAAGGACCAATTCAATGTAATGGAAAAACTTTAAGGAACTGAAGTAAAAATTTTAAACATAAGGGAATAAATTGAAACCTAAAATGTATATAAAAGGGACCAAAATTCTTTTTTTGCCTTGTTTATTTATTTATTTGGTTCCTCACTGATTTGTAATATTTGAACTGGATGAGTCATTGCTAGATTTCAAATTGACATTACTTGAAAACCTGTTGTTAGCCATTGTCCTTTTACCACCTTTTGAACAATGGTTTATTATTGTAGAGCTTCTTTGTTACCTAGTATGAACTACTTGGATGGCTAATGATACAAAGTACTCTTACAGGAATTTGATTCTTCGTATGGTCCAGCTTGGCACTGCATCGTGGGTACTAGCTTTGGTTCCTATGTTACACATTCTGTTGGTGGCTTTTTGTACTTTTCCATTGATAAGGTTTATATCCTTCTCTTCAAGACAGCTGTTGAACCATTGGACCATTGATAACTTCCACAATCATGAGTCATGCCTCCTTGGGAGAATATATTTTAAAATTTATAGCAGCTGATATGTAAAATTACAAAGTGGAACATTTAAATACCTGTATTCTGTGATATATTTGATGCACTTCTATTCACACAAAAAAAGGGAGTATATGATGCACTTCTATTTGGATTTGTAGACTGTGGGAGAGCATTTCGAATGCAGAATTTGTTGTGGCATGTCACAAGATTTTCACGTTGTTCAGCTCAAAATAACATTTCATAGAATTTATCCATCTGATGAAAAAAAAAATCATGGTTGATACTTTCAAGCATTAGTTTGTATTCAATGGTTAATGCACTTTTGATACAAAGAATAGAGATTTAACAAACATAAAGAAAGAAGAACATGGATTTAACATGGAAAACCGTTGAGTCGAAAAAAAAAATCAGATATGCTTTTTTTTTTACGTGAAAGCACTTGTATCTTGCAAACTAAGTTAGTATTTCATAAATTTTAAAAACATTTGTAGGGTTTAGACATGTCATAGTTGGTTCCAACAAAAGTAACAACCATATATATATATATATATATATATATATATATATATATATATATATACACCCTCATAATAGCTGTTTCTTGATGATCATTCTGTATTATCTCAGCCAAATCTTTGCCCATTTGCATTGCGATCACCTCCCTCTTGTTCTTAAGATATCGGAGTTGGCTCCCGCCGGGCCCTTTTGATCATCTTCTTGCTGCAACAATTTGAGAGAGAGATTGAATAAAACCGTTGTTGTTATATTATATAACTACACAAAAGAATCTCAACCTTAAAAAACAGTTACTATTTTGAGGCTTTTGGCCATCCGAAAGAATTCTAAACATGTCTAGAAAGAGAAAGAGTGAGTGAAAGTTGATGGAAGATATAGAATGATAGAGTTGGGTTCGTGGAGGTTAAGGAGAGTGAGTTGAAAGTTGAAAGAAGCAACCTAAGACAAGAGGGAACACATGCAACAAAGAGATTAGTAGTGTCGTTCTTCAGATACTGCTCCACTCCACTCAATCTCAAGCGTTTTTTATGGGACACGCGTCATGTTTACAAGTAAATTGCAATAGATTCAAATTCACCAAGATGCCAAAAAAGATAAGAAATCTAATATACAGATATAATGGCGCTTAAGATAGATTATTTTATCACCTAGATTTTCTTAAGGATTTGTCAGTTTATTAATTGAATAGATTCTTAATTGATTGTCCAAATTCTTTGTGATTGAGCAATATTCTCTAACAAACTAATTTAAGCAATCAATTTAAATCTATCATGAAAGAATTTCTAGAATAGTTAACCGTTTTTTTTCTTACATGATAGAATATTTAACCGTTAAAAGATTTATTTCATGTTGGAATTATCTTATGATAATTTGGATAGTTTTTTTTTTTTAGTTATTTCAGTTGTAACTTATCCTATCATATCTTTATTGTTAAACAGTCCCAAGGCTTAAATTCAACCCTAGAAATTGATGTTAACAATTTCATAAATGTTATCCATGCATCCTATACAATTTTATCGTAGCGTACAATAATCTTGCTCCACATCATAGTTCCCGCAACTCATAATTGATGGTAATACACTAATACTTATATTCATGAAAGTTCTTATGTAAGTGCTAAAATCAAGGCTTTCTGATTAAAACGTTAAGGCATCACGATCAACATCACAGATTTAATAAACTTTTTTTTTGTTACACAGATTTAATGACATGCCAAGCACATCAATGGATCTTCTGATTAAATTGTTATAAGATTAGACCTAACAAGGTAATTACATCAACGATTTTAAATAAATTCTTCTGGTTCATTTGTACAAATATTCAATGGACAACTCACGTAACAATTGGCAATATACATTTTGACCAACCTCGCCACCCTTTCAAATCCTCTAAATGAGGAACACAAAAATGGGTATGCAGCAATCTCTTAAATGGTAGTTGAAGAATGTGTCACCATTAAATAGGATTCTAATGCTGAACATGTTAGTGCCTAGTTTTACAAGACAACTACACTCAAAATTAAAGTAAGAATCACAGAGCTTGTAAAAAATCCACCATTGTAATATTGTGACAAGCACCCTGAATTTGTGGAATTGGTTGATGGAGCCAATTCTGTGCCATTTACGCTGGTAACATTTTTACCACCACTGTTCACCAAAAAACAAAAAGGAAATGATAAGGAACATGCACCAATAAATTTTCAGCTTTTTGTGGTGAAGAATGAGAATTGGAACAAAGGAGAACAAGGCAACAACGAGTACATATAACGAAAAAATAAATTGATATCAATTATCAAACATATATATATATATATTAACATAAGCTTGAAATTATACCTTCCTGAAAATATACAGGAACCGTGACCTGTGACAATGATAATACAATAAATATCAGTTATGTAAATATGGTAACAACTTGAATGTGAGATTTGTGAATGGATGGTTTATTCTAATGTGTAACAGATGAGTCAAGAAAATGACCAATAAAAAGAAAAGCTGTAAAAATAGCAATAATTAGTAAAATGGCCAAAAATTAATTTGCAATTTTAATAAACTTAATTTTGAGCCAAATGAAAAACAAATAATGCGTAACCAGAATTAAACAAACTGCTCATAATTTTTTTTTTTTTATGTAAAGCTAATGACTATGGAGAGCCAACAGACCTAATATTTTTTTCAAGAGAATAAAAGGCAGGAAAAATGGCCATATTATGGCATCTTAATTTCAACAGATGGTTGAGACTAACTTATGTATGAGAATATTTGAATATCACAATCTTATAAGTCTGGTCTAAAATACTTCTCCCTCAAATAATAGAAGTTTCATAAGAATCCACAGTTTGTATGTCCATCATTCATCAAATCTAGTTATGGTGTGCTGCATGCGCAAGGGTGCAAAGTTTCCATGTATTTTTTCATTATGTCCATACATATATTCTAATTTTTCAAAAAAAACTATTGATACTTCTCTATTCAACAGCACATCTAGATATGATTTAGGAGTATGTAAAGAAAGACTATTTACTTGGGTTTGTAGTGGTGACAGAGGCAGCTCCTTTGAAATCACAAGTTCCCGCAGATTTAGCCATCTGCTGATAATATGCATTGATAGCATATGTAGCATGTGAAGCTACACTATTTGGTTCATAACACGGTTGACCCTGCAGCAAAGGCGAACAATCTACCTTCCCGGGTCCACAAGCCCAATCGAGTGCTGCCTGAAGCATCTTTGAATCGGCATTACTCTTGGCAACACAAAAAGTTTGGTTTGTTGTATCATTTGCAAATACAGTACCAGAATTAGTCAAGTGTAAGGTATACACTTGAGCTCCATTAGCATAAAACAGCCCCCAATTATTCTCAGACACTGGACCCGATTTCAAGTCTTCATTATAAAGCTCATAAATATAAGTGCTAACTGCAATTCCAGGTTGCTTGGGAGTCCCACTATTGTTAAGGACATGCCTGATCAAGTTACTATTGTAAGTGTTAGCATTGTCAACAGTTGCATCCGACTCATCTGAGTCACCTTTGGAGGGCCATCCTGACTCGGTGACTAAAATAGGGATGTTGGTAAACTTCAAATATGACATAGCAAAATAAGCAGCATCAACAACTGCATCAAAGACATTAGTATAATGCAGGAGGGTGTTGGAATCAATAGCTTCCTTATTCGGAGGCAAGGGCCGGAACAAAGCGTAGTCTAGAGGGACTACACCATTGGATTGCATGTAATCATAATAAGGGTACACATTGAGCATAAGATATGAACCTGTTGATTGCAAAAATTTAAGCAAAGGAACCATGACAGGATCCCAAGTTTTATTGAAAAATGCTTGAGAAGGCGGGAAAGAGTCAAGGATGACAGAAGAAGAGTGTGGAGTAGAGACTTTGATTTGCTGGTCAAGATTGGCTGCAACTAGCGCAGCTTGAATGAATTTTAGTGCTGAGACTAGGACAGGAACTGCATTAGGGAGGGAAGTTAGGACTTCGGATCCAACAGCTATGGCAGTGATGTTGGTAGCAGGAACATGCGCTATGACATTGCGTGCAACCCAATTTGCGGCCGTGGCATTGGACTGACCAATGCCTAGTATCTGATCATTGGGAACAGAAACAATTACACGGATTCCTGTGTTAGCGAGTGCACGAAGCATGGCTCTGTCAGCATCATAGAGTCTAACATGTTGGATACCTTGAGCCTTAAGAAGGGCAACAACCTCTGTTGGACTTGGCATGTTGGTGACATCTGTACCAATGTTGACTCCAATGAAGGCATCTGCAGAGAAAAACACCAACAAATGAAGGACTGGTGAAAACTAAATCATCCAACAGAAACTGGTCTTTCATTTTCGAAACAGTGAGTCAAAGTTACCATATGATACTGATGAAATAAAACTGAGAATTAGAGATATAACAAGTAATGCAAATGCAGCAACCATCCAAAAGAAATATAAAGAGAACTATGAATCTGTCTATATGTTACGGCAAATATCAATATGTAAAAGGATTTCTTTTCCCACTCTTCAAATGATTTCAAACATGTAGCTCTTTAAGCTCATCACTGCATGTAAGTTAATGATCTTCAATTACTTACAAGATCAGTTGGGAATAAATCCCTAATCTCAATTTACGGCAAATCAAACAATGCAGTTAAATTTGCACTAAATTTTAAGAAACGGATGCTAAAGCCTTAAGTTAACAACCTTCAGAAACAAAATAAAAGGATTATTGGGACAATAAGCATAGGGGCTGAACTAAATTATTATTTTTCCCACTATGATTTTTTAATTTGCAATATTAAAAAGGAAAAACATATAGCTCATTATGTTCAGTATCTTTATCGGATAAAGGAGAGAAAATTGTTTAAAAATGAAAATTCAATTCAATAGCCTTATTAGCAAAGAATAATAATGGAAGAATTCCATTTTTTAAAAGACACATCCACATTGAATCAAATTCATAAAAATGTCAAAAACATAATAGATCTTTCTATTGATATAACCAATTTTGGTAATTAAAAATATTACTTGTTTGTATCTCCATGGATTGCAGAGTAGTATGCTCATATTGGCAGCATTTTGGGGTGGGGATAAACCTAAACCCTATGGTGTAAGACTAATAATCCCCCTGTGGAATTGGTTGCCCTAGCCACAAGGTGCTTTCAGTGGATTACAAACACTACAAGTAAAGTCCACCCACATAAAAACTAGTTTTGGCATTTGAGCCATACCTCTTGGTCTGCACTGGTAGTATTTACTTTGTATTTTAGTGCAATAAGAATATTCAGTCACAGAGGATAACCCTTTTGGACAATAGTTTTATACCAACTGGATAGTGAAAATTCAATTAATAGCCTGAATAATAATAGAAAGGAAATCTCAAAACCATATTCAGGTTTTTTTTTGTTAGTAATACTAGTGAATGGCACAATCAACTGGCTATGGGATGTGTCACAAATATAAAAATATTGCTGTCCATGGACGTTTATCCATTTTTTTAAGGATGTTATGATTCAAGAAAAGGATAATTATTCACTTATTTTATAATCCAGGTCAATTTACCTATCTACTTGTGAAGATAGACAGCTATTACATTTAGCTATGGGGTTCAGCTCCACAAGTGAGAATACTACAATAACATAAGAATGAAGCAGAAAGGATACTATATAATAAAAAGAATAAAGCAGAGATAGAGTCCAATTGTTCATCTTGCTAATGCACAAAATCAATCAGCAGAGACTATAATAATAACCTGAATAGTTAAAATTTTATGGTTTATCATGAACCATGACAAAAATCTAGATTAGTGTACGTGTCACCCCATGTGTGTTTCTTGTGTCTCATCTGTAGAGTCGGGGTACCACATATTACATTACATATTCAAAAATTCATTTTTGATTATCAAGTTTAAATTTATAATGTTACATTTTCCAGGAAAAATGCAGAGGTTAGAATGATGTACTTTGATTATCAAGTCTCATGGAAGCTACGCCAAAAATGTCACTTATAGCATGTTTGATTTGCTTAATTAGACTATAGAGAAATATGTTAAGGGAGTCTAGTTGAGTTGGTTGAACAAGATGTGTGAGTTATTGTAAAGTCCTAACACCATCTTCAATTGTCACGGATAAAAAAAAACTATCGAGAAAAAAACATTTATTTTTCAAAAGTTTTCTTTAAAAATTAAAAAGAAAAATTAAGTAAGTTGAATCAAACATTGAGATCCATTCACATACCACCACCATCGCCATTCCTGAGTAAGGGTATTTTAGTCCATGACATTGTTTTTTCACAAAAATGTATTTAATGCAAACCGCAAAAGAACAGGGTGATGAGTTGGAACGCAATGACATTATTCCCAAAATCCCACTAAAATACAGGAAGGACAGTGCGGAGATTCTACACAAAGGAAAAAGAAAAGAAATACTATTTTCTTACAAAAGAAACTCTCCTTTAGGGAAAGGAAAAAAAAATAATTAAAATACCTACTTACAGAATTCCCAAACTTTCTACTTGAGATTTGTCATGCTCATGTAGCAAGGTTATGCCTTTATAAATTATCCCTTTGGTTTAAAGGAATAAAAGAGATGTGAAAGGGAATTCAGATGAAAAAAGGTGAAACATTTAAAATAAAGTAGAATATAAAGGTGTGGAATCTATATCAATATTTGAAACTTTCATCTCACATACATCTAAGTGCAACTAAACCAAACACTGCCTTAAGCTCAATACTATTCCTTCTTTCTTCTCAACAGGCATACCATTTACTAATGCAATCAAATAATTATATCAAGACCCATAAATATGCCTACCATGCCCATAATACTACATTGTAAAAACCATTATCATAATAACCACAAGAAATTCATGTAAATTTTTTCTATAAAAAAAATTCATGTAAATTTAGGAGAAATTATATGGTCTCGGATCCTCATATGAATATAGCCCCGACAAATCTTCACACCATATATAACTAAAATTTCAATTACCGAAAAAGAGATAACAACACTCCATTAGTATCAATGTGTCATGTGGAGATGGATTAAGATCATAATAGTGATGAAGGGTATAATAATTCCTCAGAATTCACCCGTTAATAACTAATAAGGCAGTTTATTTCCAATAGTCGCCAATTTGGTTCTGAGATCCACTATAAATACTAAATGGGACCCACAATCCTACATATTAAATGTAAATCACGTGAATTTCACTTTACAACAAGCTCACGTGACTTTCATCTTACAACAAAGTGTGTTAGAAGAAGAGTGATGACATGATTTTTAGATTTTTTTTCTAACAAGTTATTGGTTCGAGCAGGCTTGTATTCGGTCACGATCTTTTTAAACAAAGTCTTGAGTTTGAACCATGTGGATAAAAAAACATAGTTGGAGAAAAAAAAAACCATTAAAAATGGTCAACTAAGTTCTCCGGCACAAATTAATCATCAGTAAAAATTGATGGATATTTCAAACCAATATTATGGTAAATGTTGGACTATGAGGGTGAAGTAAAAGTTCCACGTTGGATAAAAATAAAAAATAGAAAAGTTAACCACCATATAAGTGAATGAGAAGACTCATAAATTTGAACCATAAAATTTTAAGTTAAAGTTCGGTGTCTAATTCATTTATATGGGCAAATATTGTGGTGGTACAAGCTATTAGAGCATGTGAACTCTAACGACGTGTCTAATTCACTTATTAAAAAAAAAATAATGCCGCTTTTAACTAGGGAATGGGGGAAAGAGAGAGAGAGAGAGATGTAAACCCACATGGAGTATCATGAACGGGACAATGAAAAAATATCACAACTTTCATAGGTGAAGTGGGTACACTGATAGAAGAACGAAATCCATATAATGAGGGGAGAAAAACATACAAAAAATAGAAGCCAAGGAATACTACTTAACCAAAACCATTAGACATTATCAAATGGAAAAACCATTAGATAATACACATAGTTACATTAAGGCCACGGAATACCAAAGAACATATAAGTAGAAACTGAAAATCACAAAAGGAAAACAAAGAAGGAACAAAAGAGAAACACTTACCTCCATGAGCAGGCAAAGCTATAACAAGAAGCAGGTAAAAAATTATGAGCACAGCCATTAGAACTTCCTTAGAAAAAAGCCACTATATCGATAAACAAAAAATAAAAACACTGATTCTAGCTCCACTGTGGTGTGATTTCAAAAAACCCCAGAATGGAAAACAATAAAAAGGGGCTAGGAAACTTGGAAGGTTCTACGGAGAGCGAGGGAAAAAACAAAGAAAGGTTGCAGCTTTTGGAGGCTTTGAAGAGATGAGAGAGAGAAAGTGGTGGGAAATAGGAACTTTCTTGTGTTGTGATGTGAGGTGGAGGGAGGGAGAGGCTTTAGTTCTTGTCGTGGTCAAAGCTCAGAAGAGGAGGGACTTGGATTTTGTATGGATCCTCGCAATCAATGTCTTAAAAAGAGTTCATGAATAAATAAATAAAAATTAAAGGAATAAATTTTTTATTAAAGAATATAATATAATAATGTTATATTATATTGATAGTTTAATGAAATCAGTTAATGATATCTTTTATAACGTTTTTATTTTCATTTATTAGTTAAGACCTGTTTGGCTCCTCTTAAAAAAAACTGTTTAGCCCAATTTTTTTGAGTTTTTTTTTTAATAAAATAGAAGTTGCCCCAAACACTTTTATGAATTTTTTTTCAAAATTTAAACTACTTAACTTTTACCATAGAAAAAAGGGAAAAGAGGACACTTTTTTTAGATTATATGTATTTTTATTATTACCAAAAGACTGTTCTCATCAAACAAGTTAAAACAAATAATTATAGATAATAAAAAATTTCATTTAAATATTTAATACAATTATGTATTTATAACTCAAACTTGTGATCACTGATAATATTAAAAACAATTCAATATAGGATTGATATAGTCAAATTATTTATCAATTTAAAATATTAAGTATTAACTATTTTTTCAATAATACTATGTTATTTAGTGTAAGAAATAAATGCACCGGTGAATATATATTTATTTGATTCTAAAAATATTAATATTTTACTTTTTGTCTTTTAAAATTATTTATGTTTTCAAAGTTTTAAATATCATTTATTATTTTTTACAAATACTCATATTTAATAATTGTTATTTGTTGTAGAAAAACAATTGTTATTAGAACTAAAGTTTAATGGGCATGATTATTTGTGTAAAAAATTTATTTGTCAATCAATCAAAAAATTATTATTGACACGATTTTTGAAATAATTATCATATAAACAAGCAAGATTATCAAATATAGTTAGTAGTATTAAATTTTTAACAACTTTTATCATTTTGCCAAAATTACCCTTAAAATTACTTATACTCATAATTTTTTGTTTCACTTAATTACTTTTTTACCTAATTAATTAATGTGTATTAGTCTTTTTATCTAATCCTTATAAAAGAGATAATGTATATTATTTTTGGTTTAATTACTATTTTAGTCCCTCAATTTAAGGTGCATTTTTAGTCCCTTAATTTTGACAAATTATTTTTTATTCCATAACATAATAAATTGGCACTTTTATATCAATTTTTAACACTTTGTGGTGCGCGGATTTTTTTAGCACTACTTTATGATAGTTTAAAAATGCAAATTCAAAATGAATCAATATTATGACTTTATTTGAAAAATCAATCCATTTTCTTGTCAAACTAGTTTCAACATATTTTAAAATTTGTATAAAAATTGGTCTTTGGTATTAAAACTAATTTTAAGCAAGGTTTAATTATTGTTTTAGTTTCTGAATTTGGAATGTGTGTTTTTTAAGTCCCTAATTTAAAATTGTTTCTTTTGTTCTTGAATTTTGACAAATCATTCTTTTTAGTCTCTAGTATAATAAATTAATAATTTGTGACAATTTTTAATTTTCATAAAAATTAGTTTTTATTTTTAATCACTTGAATTTGTATTTAAAAATGTCATAGTGCTAAAAAAATCTCACAAAGTGTTAAAAATCATTATAAAGGGTTAATTTATTATGCCAAGGACTAAAACAAAACAAATTATCAAAATTCACGACTAAAAAAGCATTTATAAATTTCAGGGATTAAAAAAATATACCCTTCAAATTCAAGAACCAAAATAGTAATTAAATATTTACTTTTTTTAATGCATAACATTTATTATAAAATAACTAAGAATATTTGGGTAAAAAATAATTAATGTAAAAAATAACTTGAAAAAATATTATAAAAAAAGACAAACAAAACTGAAAAAAGAACCTTTTTATATTTAGAAACAGATGTAATAATAATATGTGTTTTAATTAAAAACAATACTACTCCATTTATAAGATATACTTTCTCCTTTCTATAATTCTCATTCTAATAGATTAAGAAAAATTAATAAATAGATTAATGAAAATAATAATTTTATAAATTATTTTTATCATCACTAATTATTTTTTAACTTATATCATTAATATTATAAGAGATAAAAGTAAAAATAATAATTAATGTTACATTAAAAATATTTTGAAAAAAAATCTTGTTATATAACAGAAGGACTATTAGGAATCGGAGGGGGTATTTATTAGTAATAAGTTATTTTAGACGATGAATGTGTTTGTAAAAATAAATAAATGATGAATGTGTGTAAGGGATCCAAGGGCTGAGACTGATATTAGTACATAGAGGACAAGAAACTCAGGCTTTAATTATAGAAATGTTTGATTCAGTGTTGGTATGTGGTAACGTGATGAATGAAGCTCTGCTACTGTTGCAGTGCGTGCAGTTAGAGAAACGGTGATTGGTGGGACACGATCTACGAGAACACTACACCTGCTCACATCACTAGCTGCCCGGACAAATTATTATTACTACATATTTAATGTTAACAACTTTTTTCACACTTTCGTTATCTTTTATAGCCTAAAAAAACATCAAATTTGTTCTTAATTTTTATTAATATTATCAAGTTTGGTCTCAATTCTTAAATAAAAAAAATGTACTATTAGTTTTAGTTATAATTTTTTTCAAAAAAAATCTATTATCACTTATTCAATATGTGATAGGAGGAGTATATATATTAAAATATGACAATTCAATCCAAGCTCTTAAATATCCAAATGACCTTGACTTAAATTTAATTGATCAAGTTTTTTATTTAAATTTGTAAAAGGATAATGCAAGTAAAGATTTGTATGTGTGAAGTGAATATATATATATGAGTTAAGAATTTTATTTTAATATATTGTATAACTATTTAAAATACAAAATATTATGTTAGAGTTATATAATTCAAATTATAATAAAAATTAAATAATAATATTAAAAGCATATATTTAACTAAGAATATATTTTATTTTATGTATTTTTTTAATATATTTATTATTTATTCAATTTAATATTACTTAAATTAAAATGTAATTGTTAATTAATATAAGATGGGTACAAAAACATAAGTAAACTATTTTAAAAAAAATGTGAGGTCGATTTTTCACGATTTTTCCCCTAAATCCATAATACATTAAATTATTTGTTGATTAGCTTGCCTTTGAACAAACTTTAAATCACTCTTTTTTCCTACAATTTTCTTTTTAAAAACTAATTTAATTAAATTTTAAAAATCATTTTGAGAATATAAAATATGAAATGGAATTACTAATTTTATGTCGAATAAATTTTTAAGGGCTAGATTTATGTATATATTATATAAACTGTAAGCCAAATACTATATATAGAAAATTGGGGTGAGAGAAGGGACGTGTGAAGATATATTTAGAAAAAGGAAAAAAAATAGTGTTTCAGGAAACAAGCCCTTGAGCAAGGGCAGGGCCAAAATCTTATTGTAATGGGAGGTAAAAGAAAGGGTCAAAAATCATAATGGAAACACATAACAAAGCTTGCCGTAAGAGTAGGCCAGAACACATGTATTGAACAAGCCTAAAAAGCATATATTAGGTTGTTGCTTCCTACATTTCCCAAATTTCTTCACTCTTTTCAGAATGTTTTTATGATCTTTTGTATTCGTCATTCTAGAAAGAAAAAAAATACATTCTAAAATATAATTTTACATTCCAGAATTGATCATCCTGAAAGGCTAAAAGGAAGGGCAAGAAGCAATAGCCCATATATTATTGACAGAAGCCAAAATCTACCAGATTGGCCAAGAAAGCCAGCATTACAATAGATAAATCATAAACAGCAAAATGCTAGGCATAGGCCCCCTTCCCATTACAATAAACATAAACAGACACACGTTTTTATTTATTTATAATGACAGTCAAATAAATAAAAGAAAGAACAAAAATGTCTAAAACGAGAAAATAGGGATTGGTTAGTTGTGTGAAAATAGGTGGGGAGGGAAATGCTGTCTTAGACATAATTTTATTTGAGTCCTATTGGTTTTCATTTTATTTTTCTAACTTTTTGAACTTCAAAATTATTTTATATTCTCTCCATTAAACACGTAACTCCCCTTTCACCCGTGAATGTTCCAATTTATAAAAATGAAAATAAAAGGAAGAACATAAACCTAAAACTTAGTAAACTATTTTTAATTGGCAAAATGAGGTTTGAAAATTGAAATTTTCCACTATAAACTTAGCAATATGTGCTCCATTAACAAATACATGAAGTACATATCTTTTGGTGGGACAAAATGGGGTCACCTTGTTTGACGTAAACTCTCAGGATTGTTTTCTCGCACAAATTAGTGGGCAATAAGTAATATATGTACACCTTAATACAAAATGTTAAGGTAACATAAAGAAATTAATAATTACATGATGATGTACCATAAGTAATCACTTGTATCATTTGCCACCTTTTAATCCAAAAGCTGAGGAGCAGTTATAGCAACATATCCAAGATCTTTGCCATCTTTCAATTGCTCCAAATGCATCTCAGGCATCCATTGCAAATTCAGTGTGTTTGATTATTCATTATTAATTGTCATTATGGATGTTTGAGCATTGACCTATTTTCATGTTAAGTATTAGTTAGTACTAGTCATATAAATTCCACTTTGTTTTATTTATTTATTTATCATTTTTCTAGAGATAGCAAACCTGATTCAAATCCACCCAATTAAATGTAGATCTT
Source organism: Glycine latifolia (assembly GCA_013407115.1). NCBI lineage: Eukaryota > Viridiplantae > Streptophyta > Magnoliopsida > Fabales > Fabaceae > Glycine > Glycine latifolia. The sequence continues at coordinate 24,200,358 of CM023956.1, forward strand.
TTTAGTTTTGAACTAATTAATGACTTGATGCGAAGTTAGTTTGTAAAACCCCACAAAAAAAAACTTGAAAATAATTAGATTTTTGTAGGGTGTGTTTCATTTTAAAGGTCTAAATTGAATTTGGGCCGGGCAGCCTATAAAATTATTCAACAGTTACTAATGAGAAGCATTTTTACCTTTGCAGTATTGTAAACTTCTGTGTAACAGGAAGGATGGACACAGAGTATGCAGGAACAATGTATTGAGTGTTTTGAAAGTTAATATTGGCATCCATTGATGGGTGTGTATTTCCAAAAAAAACAAACTGAATTTCCAGGATAACTATAAACCGTGGCCTGTAAAAGATCATTCATATTTAATTTGGAGATCAATGATAATCAAATGATTTCAAAATATAGTTTAATGTAATATAAAGGTATACATAAAAATAAGTTAAAATGAAAACAAAAACTTACCATCATCTAGTTTCCATAATCGATATTCATGGAGGAGCCTATAGTTAAAACTATTTCAAATGATTTCAGAATCTCGTGAAGCCGTTTCAGATGTTTCCATTTATGTTGATTTAAATCACCTAACAATAAGAAAATTACATATCAAATTACTAAAATAGTAAATAAATCATGTTATTTTATCTCAATACGATAAATTGTCCTTTTTCTTAAAATGTACATAACCATAAATTATGTTTCTCTCTAAACTATGCTTTACCGTATGCATTCAAAGGAGCATCATAGTCATATGAAGTGGTGATATATTGTCCTCTTGAAATTCATCCAAAATTGGTACCTCCATGGTACTATTATTAAAAAAAAAACATAATTTTAATAATAAATACAACTTATCATTTATATACTAAATTTTAAAAAAGGAAGTAATGCAATTACTTACCATATACTAATTTTGGAATGTGTCATGAAAAAATCACTCAACAACAAAAACAACATCCTCAACAATTCTATGTGGAAATGGTCCTCCCCAATTCATGAACCTAATCACAAGCATTATATTATTTGACTGAAATTTTTTACAATCAAACAAATAAAAACAAACATTAAAAATTATTTAAAAATGAGAATGAAGAACAAACCATCTAGTCCAATTCTCGGTCCACATTTTTTGGTTTGTTCTTGCTGTTGGGACACCATTGGTCGCATTAGAAACCATTACATGTGTTAATATAATTTAAGGCAACAAAAAAAGTAAATAATTATCATAAACCAAAAAATTCAAAATTATAATTATAAAATAAAATGAATACTTATTACCATAGGATCTAGAGCATCACCTTGTTGACACATGAACCATTGCTTCTCAATTTTTTATTTCCTTTCATTCATTCTAATTGATCTTATCAATTATGAAATCCAATTCAATTCAATTACCGGTACAAACGATAAGAAAGAATTGTTGAAAAGTTGGCACAATTTAAGTCTAATTCTAGTGGGAGGATACTCTCATTTATTATATAAGTACTCGTATGATACATGCACTAATGTTAGTTTTATAGTCAGGGGCGGAATTAGGGGGGGCTAGGGTGGGCCACCGCCCCCCCCTAAAAAAATTAATAAAAAAATAAAAATGAAAGAAAAAAAAGAAGAAAGAAAAAATATTAAAAAAAGGTAAAAGGGAAAAGAAAAAAAATATAAAGAAAACGTAGTAAAAAAAGAAAAGAAAAAGAAAAAAAATATGAAAACAATAAAAAAGAAAGAAAACATAAAAGAAGAAAAAATATATAAAAAAGGAAAGAAAACATAATAAAAATTAAATGGGATAGAGAGATAACAGAAAAAGAAAAAAAGGAAAGAAAGATGATAAAACGGAAAAAAATAATAACAAAAAGGAAAAGAATAAAGAGGAAGATGCAGAAAGAACACTATAAATTGGAGAGGTTTAAACACAAAGGAAACACAAATCCCAAGAGAATAGAAGGAATCAATAAAGTTGTTTCATTTGGTAAACCAGTGAAAGAGAAGAGTTTCAGGTATCCCCTCATTCCTTTCTTTTTCCCTATTTTTCTCTTTCTTCTTCTTGTTGTTATTCTTCTAAAATAAAATAAACTACTATTTGCACCCCTTATTTTTACACATGTACCCCATACCATGTTGGGCTAAACCCGTTTTTGTTAAATCTGAAATGAAATAAAAAAAATAAACTACTGTTTCGGTTGTTAATGTTGTGCAATGTGTTGTGTGCATCTCATTCAAAATGTAACAGTGATTTACTTTACGTGATTGTCATTGATATTTGATATTGTTTGTGATTGCCGCGCAGAAAAATTATGGGGAAGGGTGCTACTACCATTGGTGCTTATTTTAAGAGAAAAAATGTTGTTGAATTTTATAGTGTAAATATATTTTGTGCTACAATTGATTATCAATTACAAGAATTAAATAGCAGGTTCAATGATAATACTGTTGAATTACTTGTTTTGAGCATGACTTTAGATCCAAGAAACAAGTACAAGTCATTTAACAGTGATGATATTTGCAAACTTGTTGATAAATTTTATTTTAGAGATTTCACAGAATAGGAAAAATTGCATTTGAAAATGGATTTACAACATTTTGAACTTGACATTCCTAAACATTCAGATTTGATTAATTTATCAATTGCATCTGAATTATGTCAAGGGCTAGCAAAAACTGGAAAATCCATAATTTACCCTCTTATTGATAGAGTGATTAGACTTGTACTCACTCTTCCAGTTTCTACAGCAACTACTGAAAGATCTTTCTCAACTATGAAGATAATCAAGACCAGACTTCGAAATAGAACGGAAGACCAATTTCTTAATGATTCTTTGATTACATACATTGAAAAAGAAATTGTTTTGAGTTTTAGCACAAATTCAATTATAGATGATTTTAACAATATGAAAATACGTAGAGTAAGAATCAAGTTATGAAGTGATTTTAATTTCTGTAATAGTTTTTTTTTATATTAGATTTGTATTGTCTTCGGAGTACTTTTATTTATGATATAAATTTTTTTTATATTCGCCCCCTCTCAATAAAATTCCTGGCTCCGCCACTGTTTATAGTTGTACATTTGACAATATATATAGGAACGGGTATACGTGACAACATTTGCGGACCGTGCAGATAACATGTCTTTTTAAAAAAATAAAATTTTTATAGTTATAGGCAAATTTGGGTCCAACTCATGAAACCCGCAGAGCGCGTGTTAAGTTTGAGGTTCATGGGCTAGCCCGTGAAACCCACAAAAGGAAAGTTAAGACCTTGATATTTAATTTAGAAGGTCTGAAAATGTTTAAGGTTGGTATAAATCTTGATATATTTTAGTTAATTATAAATGTTGGTATATTTTAGTTTGGTAGATTTAAGCTTAAAAAAAGGAAAAAAAATCTTCTAATTTGATAGATTTTTTAATTTTTAATTTTTTTTAGATTATTATTTGGGTTCACTAACCACTCCGTTTACCTTTCTGCTTTACGGATCAGATATAATCCTAAAAAAAATTATTTTTCTTGCGGACTGAACTCATTAGTCCTATAAAACACGGGTTTCATGAGTCATACCTTAAAAACAGTTGAATTGGTTTATATATCCACCCCTAAATATATAGAATTCTCGCATGAGTTTTTTTTTGGGAGGGGGGGTGTTAGCTCTATAAAACACGGGTTTGGTGAGTAGTACCTTAAAAATAGTTGAATTGGTTTATATATCCACTCCTAAATAGAATTCTCGCATGATTTTTTTTTGAGGGGTGTGACAGTTGTGACAGATTCACAGTATGATACCTAGATTTTTCCTTTTCACGCATTCATATTTTTGTTCAGATATAAAAAAGTTGAAGTACTTTTTTGAATGTGGTCGGTCCACTTGTTAATTAATATGTTCAAACCTGAGACAAGCTTCGCTAGCGTGAAGGTGTGATCAGGAATCATGTTTCTATTGGGTTTGTTATTTTCAGTAGGGGTCAAGGAAGGCCTAGGCTTAGTTTATATTTATACTGACATTGATTAAATGTGAATTTACATTATATATCACTTAATAAAACAGCCATCTTTTTCAGCAAAAAAAAAATGATAAAAGAAATAGCCATCAGTTTCTTGTTCTCATTCCCTTGTTAATGATTGCACTGATCAATTTCTAATGACCAAGAGGACTAACACTCGATTGTGATTTAACACTTCCAATAAGAAGAGCATGACGGGTCCATGTTATTTAGTTATTTTTTCTTTGTTCTATATAGCAGAGTTCTTCATTTATAATTTAATTAAAATATTAATATTGTACTTTTTTTACATAATATTAAATTGTTATATAGTTGTCTTACAATTTGTTTTTAACATAACTCAATCTCAAATCAAAAACTAGTTTAAAAAGTAAAAATTATCATATATTTATATATTTTATTTTGATTATGATAATTATCTTGAGCAGAAATTTTACATGCATGATTTGAAATATGTTAGTGATTCAATAATGATTCCATAACAAGTGGCTTGATATTGACTCAAATAACAATCTTTCAAACATAATATTTTCTAATATTATTTTAGAATTTGAGTTTGAATTCAACTTCACCTTAAAAGGTAAAGGTTAAGAAGTGAGATTGTCCATTTCTTATATATTTTATTTTTTATTATATCATTTGTCAATGTGAGGTATCTAATAAATTGAAAATTATTAATATAAAAATTATATTTGGAGTGATTTTTTATTTATTTAATTAACTGTATAAAAATCTGTATATTAAAAATATATTAAAATGAAACTCTGTAATTTCTCAGCTTATGAATGCTGACTGCTTGATAAAAAGAATATTCCATGGCATCTCAGAATAGTGAAATCAAGATGTTTGAATTTTGTGTCAAAGAAGATGATTTTACCTATCCCCATCACCCCCATATTTTTTTTTCTCCAAAACCAAATAAGGGATCGATCCTTGTATAGCTTTATTATTACGTACTTGGATGCTTAGTGACAAATTTTGGATTACATTTCGTATTGGCCTAAACTCTGGTTCAAAACTTCAAAGATCATGAACTTTTTTAGATTCTTTTATTCTAATTAACTGACTTGAAACATGATTGCTTCGTATAAGAACAAAATGAAAGTAATTTTCATCACTAACTTCTCTTTATTCTGTATATAATATTACCAACATGGTTTGGTTGTATGTGTGAACGAGACTTTTTCTTCGTGACTTAAATATGAAATGCAGAGTTTTATTCCCACTCATACACGGATATAGATATGAATGACACACTCCCTATGCGTGGCATGACACTTTTAGATTTCATTAATTAGTGCATTAAAACTATGACTATAAGTAATCATATTTGTATTAACAAACAAGTTTCTTAACTATAATGAAATTATGAGAACGATGTTCGAGCAATTTTACACTTTATGTGGCTTATCGTTTACTATTGTGTACTCAAAATAGGATTTTTAAGCTACGTATTAGAGATAGTAACCACCAATTAGGCGCAGCTTCGTTAGGTATTAGTCTATGTTTGAAGTTTGAATTTTGGTCCCATGTTTTCACATTCATGAGAAGTAATATAAAAAATCCGGTTATATTATATATGTCAATTATTTATAAATTTTATTAGTGACTAATTTTTGTCAAATAAACTTTCTATAACTTTTTGTAAAGTTTTTTTTCTTAGTCACATTTTTTTTATCAAGAGATCGTTTATTCATGCCAGATAACTTATCTAACCTTTAATAAAAAAGATTCTCTCAACTATATTTCTTTTATAAGACTTAAATTGAAACCTAATCAAGTTATAATTATTTAATGTTAGACTTAGAATAATTTCACTTGAACTAATATAATATTATAAAGAAATCTATGCATAATAAAGATGATAAGAAAGGCATGCAATAATAGAGAGACAAAATAATCTAATTGAGTGTCAAAGTAGAGCTAATTTGGGGTATATTGTTGGCTACGAAAATGGGGAGAAAAGGTTAAGATGATTAAGCTTTTTGAAGTGAGGCGGTGACCATGAATTAGAAGAAAATAATTAGGATTTCTTGCCCAAAAGGTGAAACATTTAATTAATATAGTGTCATGTGTCTGAATGAAAGCCAACTGTCTCAACCAGTGAAACAGTTTTTGGTTTAGGAATGAAGTGTCCCTACCTGGCCTGATCTCTAGATTGCTATTCAGGATATTGCTGCGCTTTATACGCTGCTAAATCACCATATATATAATTACAACCTCTCTTTATATAGATAATAGTATTCATTAGTTTCAATATCAGTAATTTAATGATAATATTATGATAAGAGTTTAATTATTATATATTGATCATTTAACATTTGATTATAAATTATTATTTGAATTAATTTGAATTATTTTAAATTCTACAAACTTATCATATATATGATATGATGAATTACAATAAAATGATTGTATAAAAAAAATTATATTTATTGATGTATAAATTTTTTTCTCATATTATAAATATAGCTGATATTTTTAAAAAAATAATAATAGAGTCATAGTTTATAAAGCTTAAGTACAATCAATGAATATATACAAGCATATACCGAATAATTTTATTTAAAAAAAGCTTATACCGAATAATTGTAAATTTTCTTACTAATCTTCTTGTATACTAGTTTTGAAATTTCCAAGATATTAAAATGTTTATTTTTTTATTTATATTTTCCATAAAATATTCAGAGCATTTTTAGGAGAATATAAGATTACTCTTAATCCACCTTATATGTCAGCGAATTCATTTGGATCGTTAAAATATGTTACAACAAAAAATGAAATATTTCAAGGCAATTTATATAAAATTTTGCAAAGAGTTTTATGAAAATTGTACATATAATTTTTTTATAAATAAAGATATAATAAAACAAAGTTTTTTATCCATAAAATTTGTTTTATTTTTCGTCTTTAGCAATACATACACATATATATAATATCTTGAAATTTTAAGTATATACAAAATACTTGGATTTAAATTTGTAATGTAATTTTAAAGCTGATTAATTTTGAGATCTATATATGTGTGCAAAAACAATAAGTGAAGGTTCTTAATCAAGCAATAAACATTTTGAGAGTTTTACACGTTTGCTTTTAAAATTAAGCATTAATCACTCGACCTACTTTTCTTACTAGAAGGTTCATTTAAAGTATACTTACCTATTTAGGAAAAAAGAAAGAAAAATAATACATTTATTTAAGGTGAAATGATCGTAACTTAATTTATTAAAAATAAAAGTAAATACACTTTTTACATTTTAGTAATTGATTGAGTATCCTCCCAATCAATAGGTGACAAACAATAATTTTTTGAACTACGTTTAGGTTTTTGTAATGAGGATTCTCTCCAGGAGCATTTTCTTCACCCACATGAATTCTGAAATTGAATTTGATTACATGCTTAAAGAATTCGAGCCCTTTCACATAAACTAATACATGTTCGAATACACTTAATTACTTCAAAGAGAATGCTGACAAAGATTAAAAATAAAAAAAATATTACCAACTGTAATTTTCAATACAATTACATAATAATTTTTAATAAAATTTTCTATTCACTAATTCTTTAATTAATATACTTAAGACACTAATTTCATTTTAAAACGTAATTAAACTTAAGTAGATCTCTTTTTCTCAGTCGTTAATGCTGTTACTTTATCAGATTAAGCAAAAGAAAACCAGGATCAAGTGCATCCCTTGTGATGGTAAACAAAGACATTAATAATGATATGTTCAAGACATGACATCACATGCTTCTCATCCAACGGTGGAGATTCATTTATTCGTCGCCAATGATTGTATGATGGCATACAACGAGGCATGGTCTTAGATGTTTCCTTATATGCTACTTAGCAACCAAGCATACGACGATGATCATTCACGTTCTACGTCACAAAACGTCACCCATTAATTTTAGGGTTGTGAACCCTCTATGAACACACCATGCTTTCTTTTGTTTTGCTTCGCGGTTGTGTTTCGTTGAGCAAAAGTCAAACAGTTTTAAGAACAAGTTAAAGAGCTTCACAAGCCTTCCATTGCAATCCAAACCCTATTTTCTATATTTTGTGTGATATTATAAAAATTCAACTAGGCATGTCAAGGGCTAGAACTTAGAAGGGGCCCACACGTTTTGGTTATTTATTTAGATTTTGTGCAACAGTTTATTTTATTTTAGTGTGGATTAATATATCTTTCAAGATATTTACTCTTATTACAATTAAATAAGACGATTATGAATGAGAAAATGATTTCTTTAAGAATTTAAAGTAATTATATATCTAAAGTTTGAAATATAAATCACTAATTAAGCTAAACGAGCATTCTATAATTTATTTATCTTATTTCTGTTAGTTATAAACTCATAATATATTCCGAATTTATATACTATAAAGTGAGTAGATTTTTAAAAAAAAGTGCATAGATCAATTGATAATTAATTAGGTTGTTCTAACTTATTGATAATATTAAGTTTAAGTCTTATGTATTGTCACCCATGATAATTTTATAAAATTTGAGTAGAATTATATTTTTCTCTTCTTGAAATATTTGTCATCTAGATAAAAAAAAGTCTCAAATTTTATTCAATGTATAACTATGAGTAGTGTAGTACGAGTAGAAAGCCGATCAAGTTCAATGTTGAATAAAAAAAAGGAAGCTTTAGCGGAATTTATTCCGAATCATGTGGTGGGGTTTGATTATTGTCTCTTAAATTTGGAAGGGACGTCATATGGCTCATGTGGCAGCATTGGCCACCCATTGGTTCACGCGTAGGCATTTTAATTCTTACACTTAACCTCCCTTTTCGGATTTCGATTTAGACATTTTAATCAGATTGTTCATATTTTCCACCTCATCTGCATTAATCACGAAAAAATTGTCAACACGTGTAATGTTAATGTAAATTTTGCGCATAAAATGAAAATAAAAAGATTTAGTTCATGTGCGAATCACCTCACAAATCTTAAGAATTTAAAATAATAATATCAAATTTTGTGGGATAAAAAAACAATGCAGTTCATTCTTTAGTCTTCAGATATCCAATTCATAAATATTATATCACCTGAACATTTAAGTAGCTAGCCTGGAATCACTCATTTTCAGTGTTTTTTATTTGGTGTTGCATACTCCCTACCCTAGCTGTTCGCGGTCATTGTTGAAAATTAGAGTGGAAAACTCACGATTCAATCTTTCGGTCTGTCTAGTCCTTAATTACTAACGATGAATTTTCCAGTGGATTAATCAAACTCGAGTCACTCATTGAACTTAACACTTTTAAATTTTAATTATAATTTATCAAGTAATAAGGAAGATAAATTTAGAGTTACAATAATTTATTATGAAATTTACAGTTAAGATTTTAGTAAATTTAATATTATAGTTGCATATCACTACTAGAAAAAATATATCAGAGAAGGACAAAATCCTTCTCTAAATTGCTAAAAAAAATCTGTCATAGAACATAATAGTGACAAAAAATTTGACGGACCAAAATTTGTTATTAAAAGGGACATCATAAAATTTTAGTAAAGAAAATTTGATTCCTCACAAAATTGCCACGAAACAATGTCATAACAATATCGTTACAAATTGTAAAAATTTAATTAAACTAAAAGCATATAGATTTGTCGCAAATAGCTAAGAATATATTTCATCATTATTATTAGTGATGGATAATGTAAATCACTAATAATTTTCATCACTATTAGCTATGAAATATATCTCTATCAAACAAATATGAAAAAAAAAAAAAATATATATATATATATATATATATATATATATATATATTCGTCACAATTTATGACAAATTTGTGTGAGACTTGTGGTATGTCACTATCAGTTATAAAAGTAAGCTCTCTCTAATAGAGAAAAGGATATAGTATTTATCACTAACAGTTAGAGAATTTATCCTTCTCTAATATAGAGGGAATCAAATCTCACTCTTTTTGCATGCTATGAAATTATTTCATAATATTTGTCCCAGATTTTAAATATTTATCTCAAATAATTTTGTACAAAAATATACTCCCAATTTTAATAAATGTAATTTTTAAATAAAAATTTATTATTTTATAATATTAATTTAATAACATTCAACAATAACAATTCTATACCAATATCAAATTTCATCTACTAATAATAAACATTCAATAAGTAAAGAACAATTTCAACATAATAATCCAAGTTAACATAATAGAAAATTTCAACATCATCTACCAAGTTTAACATAGTATTGATCAAGTTAACAAATACATAGTATTAATCAAGTTAACAAATACAATCTACTATTCACCAAGTTTATCTAATTCATTATTCTTTTGTGGGTTATATTGGTTTGTATGATTAGGAGGTGGAGGAGGGGAACGATAACATGGAGGCAGAAAAATATAAATAGTCGAGAGAAAAGTTTTTCATGAATTGAAGTAGTTGCTCTTCAATTATACGTGATTCCTCTTGAGATGAACAAATAAAAATGTTCTAGTAATATACATAAAATTAGTTAGTGCCTACAAAAATTAGTGCATAAAAGACCTAATAATAACAAATATTGACTCAATAACCTAGTTTGAATCTAACTCTTCATAAGTTTCATCATTGTCATCCTCTTTCTTTAAATAAAATAGTTTTTCTGGCTCCCAAATTTTATTTATTTATTTTTCTTTGGAAACATTATCCCATCCCAATTTGTAGTTGTATAAAACTATTTTTTCTATGTATTTTTTTATATTGTAATATAGTTATGAAATATTTTATGGAGATTTTGTTTTACTAGCCCTTTTTTCTATCTTCAAATACTTAAGTTTAGTGTTTATTTGTTTTCATTTTCAAACTTTTTTTTTTAAACTTTCTTTCTCATTTGTGGGTTGTGTTAAACATTTTTAGTCCTATTATGCCAAATGAATTTAAATTTATGACAGATAACAAATGTTTTAATAAAAGCATTAATATAAAAGATATAAACTTCGTTTTTTTTAATTTATGGATTAAAGGATTCATTATTTAATTTATAAAATATTTTAATTTTCTTTATGATTTTTGATTTTTTTCCAATGAGGATAAATCTCATATTACAACTTACACAATTTCAATTTTATGTATTTATAAATTGTGTAAGTTATTTTACATATTATGTGTTATAACTAATAATATTTTCACACTTTACTGTCAAAACAATTTATATCCATTCGCAGTTAAATAAGTCTTTTATAAAAAAATATACTTTCTACTAGATGGTTTATTAAAATTATTTTCATAATATTTTTGATTATTTTGAGAAATATTATAATTTAAAATATTATTAATAATTATTTTAATTAAATTATGTCATGTAAGACAAAATGTTATAAAGTAATGTAGCCCAACTAAATCTCTTCTACCCATGTTTGTGATGTGGATACAGGATAAAAATAATTTTGGATTTTTGGAAGAGAAAAATAAGGTGAAAATAATTTAAAGATGGTAGAACGTACTATGATTTTTCTTTGCTCTTTCTTTATCTTTTTTTCTATTTGTCTCAAATCAAATACATTTAATTTTTACATTATTTATCATCTATTTCTATTCATTACTTTTATTTTCATCCATACTAAAAAATGGTAGTACCTACTATGATTTTTCTTTTTCTCTCCATTTCTTTTCTATTTCTCTCAAATCAAATACATTTAATTTTTACATTATTTATCACCTATTTTTACTCATCATTTTCATTTTCATCCACCCTATTTCTCTTCTCTCTATCATATAGACCCTTAAATTATGTACCGAAAATATATCTTTCCTATCTAATTAACTAGAGAAAACAATTTGAAGAAAAAAAAAGGGAAAAAAAAAAAGAGAGAAATATCGTCACTTTCCTGACAATCTGGAGAACTGATGTGAGAATCAACAGTTTTGCTTGTTTTTTGAGAAGAAGAAAAAACTTGCACAACATATATAATATATTATCCCTTATGAAAATTAATAAAGCACAAATCTTATGTATTTATATTTATATATTTGAATAAAATTAAATTTTCAATTTCATTCATTTAAGTAACTTACACAATTTATAACAAAAAAGATATTTACGATTAGTGTTTTTTTATCATTCAGAAAGATTTACGATTAGTGTTGATTATTGATATGAAACTTTATTTTTTTAACTAAAAGTTGACAATAAAAACACTTAAATATATCTGCAATTTGCATATGCAAATTGCAAGTTACTCTTTTTTAATAAGAACATATATGCTGACCTTTTCATTCTCAATGAGACTTATTGTGAGTAATAATTAATTGATGATTAAAATATATTTTTTGTTGTCATAAATATATATTTTTAAAAATTTATTTATGTGAATTTTTTAATATATTTTTCATTTTTATAAAATTAAAATATATTATTTTTTGATTTCGACATAGGTTCGGATAAATCTGAATCTATGACGATAACTTTTTATATCGATCATACATATAATTAATATAAAATTGTAATATTATTTTACATTGTTGTGTATATAATTCATGTAAAAATGCCATATATTCATAGGTTTAGATGTAGGAATCTTGATTCAGACCAAATAATAATATATTTTAATTTTATGAGAATAAAAAATTTATTAAAATTTTTACAAAAATAGATTTCAAACATTTCTATATTTATAAGGAAAAAAATAGTATAACCTTAATTATTTTATCTTAATCACCTTGTAGAACTCATATGTTGATGACCTTTTCATCCTCATTACGAGACGTACTAATTATCCCTTATTACTAATTATTACTACTTAATAACGAGGCGTACTTTCTTTGACTTAATGTAATTATGAGTTTCTGGCTTTCTGATACACGAAGAAGGTGGGAAGCTATGACTCATTAGAGCCAAAAAGTTGAGGGAGTCAATTTGAAAATGTCAATAGAAGTAGTTTGATCTAATTCCCTTGTTCAAGATAATTACTACTTAATGATAATTAATCACATTCTTAATTTCTTTTAAAATGAATATTCATTAGGCAATATTGATCTGTGTGTTCAAGATTTTTGGAGATCGGATACCATTCCTACTCTATTAGCTAGGAATTTGATAAAAATATGATAGGTCTTCCTATTTATAGAATCAGATAAGTTCTGTTTGCATGAGTTTTGTTTTTATGTCCCCTCATGCTTTTTTTTTTTCTTTTATTATTATTATTGATATTTGGGGCTGTAATTTTGGTTGGTAGTGGGAGGAGTACTAACCTCATTGGGATGTCCTCTTCCTCTTTTTGAAAAAAAAAAAAGTTTCTCTGGATAGATGTATTATGACAATAGAGAAAACCCTTTTCAAAATGATTTTATGTGATCTAACAAGAAAAAGAAACCTTGAAATACATAACAAGAAAAATCTTTCATAACTCTTATTTATTGTGAAATACTTCTATGAAGAAATATATGATCTTTTGGCCAAATATTTAAAAAAACATTCTAAACACTGCAATTAATTTTTGTTATTAAATATATTTTATTGTAGTTTTAAATAAAAATAAAATAATAAATTCTAAAGCATTGATTTAAAATAATTAAGATATATATAATGAGTCAAGATGATTTAATTCAGATGGTTGAGTAGAGTAAATGAATTATTGTAAATTCTTTAACATTATCTTCTATTCCTACTAATAAATAAAAAAGATAAATCTAATAGTGACAAATTTCTATCCCATGGTGGGAGATATGTTGTCCATTCCCACCCGAGAACCTATCATAGGAAAGATAAATTTTTAAGATACAATTGTTTCCTAAACTTGTCTTTAATATGAATACTAATATTTGTTTTACATAATTTATAGGAAAACGATTAAAGATTCATTTAATTTACTATAAAATTTATTCTTAGGCAAATCAAGGGCAATATATTTGAGGAGGTATTTCATTGACGTCTCCTATAATGTTCTAAGGTGAGTGATACTACACATTTCAATTATAACCTTGTTTATTTGAAGATACTCTATTATCTAAGTTAGAATCCATGAGACTAATAACACTATATTTGTAGATGTTTAGAAGGGTCATTGTTTTTTGTGCATAATGACTTTATATGAAGTAATTAATCTTTGAGGTATAAGTTTTATAATTATATATATCGTTTGACGTGACACTGAAGTGATGTAATTTGTTGATAATTATTCATAAATGACAATAATCTTTTGTTAAATAGTATGTAGCATTTAAGCTACAATTCAATTTAATGATTTATTTTTGAATAAAATTATTTTTATATATTATGTTGTATATTTTAATGTAAAAGAAGTTATTAAATCAATTTTACTATACACTCTAATTATATTGTATATTTTAATGTAAAATATGTTATTAAAATAAATTTACTGTAATTCTAATTACGATGAATAATTTAAAATTAATTTTACTAGAATGTAATATAAATCAATACGATTTAAGCATATAAAATAATATTCTTACCCTAATTTAATTGACCCAGCTCTTTGCATTTTTCTTGTAGAAGTGACAAAGAAGTTGCAACATGGTGTCATCATTCATCCTTTCACAATCTGTCTAGAATGGCTAGTCTATATCTTGTCCAGTCTTATGGTGAAAATAAATTTCCATGTATGACTAATTTATATTGCTTTCTCACAAGCTAACGAAATCAACCGTACATCGGTGCTAAACGTACAGTTATAGAAACCAAAATATAATGTTTTTGTTTTAATTGGTGCAAAATAAAATGTTGAGACTTGAGAGAAAATATATTTTCACTATATTCCCTTGATTCTTTCTTTCTTTCTTTTATATTCAAACTTCTAAATTTCAGTTTAATAAATGGCTCGACCGAGAAATACTTTTATACTGTATTTGGCATGGAAAAGAAAATAGAATGAGAACAAAGTAGAAAAAAAAAACAAAGAATATGAAAGAAATATAATGAGAAAATAAATAATTTTTTTAGTCATTTAGTGTAAGTGAAATATGAAAAAGCGAAAAAAGTAAAACTCACTCTATTTTTTTTTTGTTAAATAGAAGATAAAAACAAAGAAAATAACTTTTTCCCCTTAAATCGACACTATAATGATAATAATTACAAGAAAAAAGTTCAGAGAAGGATTAACACAAAAAAGGCAAAAAAAGTACTGATAAGGAAATAATGTAAAAAAAAGTTTCTCTTTCCTCTCTTAGCAAAATCAAGTGGGTCTCACTAAGCTTATAATATTCTTCTTAATACCATTTATTTTCGTTAATTTATGTTTCACCACTTTCACTGTACCAAATACAACGTAAATTTCCCAGAAATTTTAAGTTAAGAATATTATATTTCTATATGTAATTTTTTCCCATATATATATATATGTCAATTTTCTCATTGAAGTTAAAGTTAAATTAATTCAGGTACCATTTGAGTTTGATTTTTAGTAAAAATAATTTTTGATTGAACTTTACTTATTTTTTATCAGATTAGTCAAAATTCTTTTAATTATCTTAATAAACGATGAGTTAAAAAAATGTTATACATGCTCGCGATGGCTTATTTTCATATTAATAAAATATAAACTTGCTTTTACATAAAAACGCGATATACACCGTCGTTATTATATTCAAAAATTTTACTTACGATGAAAATCAGTTGTAAAGCTGATTTTTTTTTAAAAATAATCTTAATTTCTAAACTCACACCTCATCTACAAATACTATTCTACATTGCCAGCTAAAATCAAACATCCAAACTTCTTAAAAAATTAACATTCTCATATTACTGCTTGTTTCTTTGACTTATAAGAATGGTGAGATCCTGTCGACTATTTCTAACCGTCAATGGTACGTTATATATTAGAATTTTTCAAAATTTTTTTTAGTTGAAATATATATTAAAAAAATTATAATAATTGTGTATTTTTCAAAAAAAGTAAAAAATTAAAATAAGTTATTTTTAATTTTCAGATAAGAAATCAAAATTTCAGAAAAATCTGAAATAAATTATATCATATAGTTTGTTACTTAAACAATCGAGTTTTTATATTACCCGAATTTGTATAGAGAATCATTGTCGGCGTCAAAGTAACTCATTTTTGTCAATTAAATTTTAATTGGAATACGTAGAAAGTATAGAGATTTTAACACAGTCTTAATTATAATTATAATTTACGATATAACTAAATATTGGTAATTGTATTTTTTTGTAATAATTATTTTAAAGTCATGTCTAAAATAATTTGTAAATAGTTGAATTTAATTTACATTCACGTATCAGAATTAAATTAATATATATATATATATATATATATATATTATATATATATACATACACATATTAACTGACATATTATGTATGGTATGAGTAGTTTTAAATTCAATAATTATACAAATATAAATTATAAATATTTCAAATCATAAAATAAATGTACACATTTAAGTTAAATTATTTTAAAAATCAAATGAAAAGTTCAAAACTTTAAAAAATATAATTTACAAAAGGATGTAAATTCAACATTTTAAAGTAATAATACCACAATATTTCAAACGTACTATAGTATACTAAGTGATTTAGATTGGTAAAAAAAAAACCTAAGTGATTTAGATGTTCTAAATAATTAAAAAAAAACTTTTAATTTTAATTAGTATAACTAAGAACTTTAGGAAGCATAGATAAAAACAAAAAAAAAAAAACGTTAGGAAGCAAGTGTGAACATGGAAGAAGCTGAGCCAAGCCAGCTAGCAACAAAAACTACCACCACCAACCTAGCTAAAGCTGCGAGTGTGTGTTGACGAAAATGAAATTCAACGAAACCTGCCGCAGCAGCTACATACATAACATAATTATCGCACATTAATTAATGGAAAATTCAAGGAGAAAACGTAGTTCTTTCCTTATATTATAGCTTTGTTTTCATTTTCAGAAGCTTTAAACAGCAAGCCTCGTGCGAGATGGTGGAAATATTGGTGATGGAAACAGGTAATGAAAATCTCTGGTGATGTTAGAATTAGGTTGAATTGAACCAAGTGGATAAAGTTAGAGCAACTTTTTTCTTTTGAGAAGTGATGGGGCGTGGAAACTAAAACAGGGTCCCCACCCCTTTTATTTATTTACTTTTTTTTTTTTTAACAATTTTCGTTGATTTGATAAGAAACACATTTTTTAATACTTTTATTAACTTGACTTGCAGTTAGAAAAATATGTTTTATATTTCTGTAAATATAATGCTTTATTAGTTAAAAATTATGATATTGAATAAAGTAATTTTTTTCCACGTTTAATTTGAAAATTATTAAGTATAACACACATCAAACAGATAAAAAAAGAACATGACAAAATCTATAATTTTTATTACTAAAAAATCATGAAACTAAAATGTAATACTATGATTTTGACTCAAAACATATTTCAAGAAATGATATATCTATTTATTCCATCAATAAGAGATAAAGATATGGTGTATCAATTACACACACAAATATATATATATATATATATATATATATATATATATATATCCCTATATACTAATCAATTAATGTAATTATTTTAAAAAATACATATTTTTTTAATTTATCAATTATATTAAAATAATTAATATTATGCATTTAATAAATTTTATATTATTTTACTTGTGTTATCTATTATATATCCATCAAATAATGTACAAGATAATTTTTTTTATAATTTGTATTTTTTTCCCTATCCAGTATCATAATTTGAACAAAACAAATGAATCATTTCACTTTATATAATATATACATTTATTTTACTTCTTATTATAAATACATCAATATATATTTATTTTTATATTCATGTGTTTACGTAAGCAGATTTCAATATACTATTATGCCGAAGATCAAAATAGGTGACAACAAATGTTTTAGAATAAAAATTCAATTTTTTATAGGAACTAAAACAATTATAATCAAATTAGTCTACCAAAAAACTAAAATAATGTCATGTGTAAATAATTTATTTATTACTATATCATTATTTGACGAATTAAAGCTAATAATATATAGAGATTAAAAAGTAATATTAATTAACATGTGCAGTAGAACGTAAAATAAAACATATAAAAAAAGTAAAGGAAAAAAAAGAGACAAATAGGAAATACGAATCAAATACACGTATTTGAAAATAAAGAAAAAGAAAGAGAAAGAAAGCAACATTTGCAGGCTTCCTCAATAAGTGCCTTCCACACCACGGATCTTACAGCGTGTATGTATGTGTGTGAGCTGTGCTTAGACGCTCCTCTATTTAAGGACACCATCTTTTCTTCTTTTTACTTTCTTCTTCTACCTAGCTATATATCCCTATTCCCCTCTCTTTCTCTGAACCTTCTTCTCTATTTCACATTAACATAAGATATAAGACACACACACACACGCATATCTGCTTCTTGTAGAACAAGTTAAGCTTGTTTTGTTTTGTTGTTTCCTTAAGGGTTAATCAATCAATTATCTGATGATGGAAGAGCCTGTTGTGGTTAACAAAGGAGATTATGATCATGATCACGATCAGCCTTTGGATTTGCCTCCAGGTTTCAGGTTCCACCCCACAGATGAAGAGATCATCACTTGTTACCTCACAGAGAAAGTCCTCAATAGAGCCTTCAGTGCAACTGCTATTGGAGAAGCTGATTTCAACAAGTGTGAGCCTTGGGACTTGCCCAGTAAGTACTTTGATCATTTTCTTTTTATTTTGACTTTTGTTTTTGTTTTTATCTCAATTTGATGATAATTGATATTGTTGTTAATTATTTGTTAATTACCATCAATCATCTTTCATTGTCACCTTGTGAGTAGTTAATTATTATTCATTGATCTGAATTTGTTATTTTTTTTATGGGTATGTGTGTGTAGAGAAAGCAAAGATGGGGGAGAAAGATTGGTACTTCTTTTGCCAAAGGGATAGGAAGTACCCAACAGGCATGCGAACCAATAGAGCAACCCAATCTGGGTATTGGAAGGCCACTGGCAAAGATAAAGAGATTTTCAAAGGGAAGAACAACCTTGTTGGGATGAAAAAGACCCTTGTTTTCTATAGAGGAAGAGCTCCAAAGGGTGAGAAGACAAATTGGGTTATGCATGAATTCAGATTGGATGGCAAATTCGCATGTTACAACCTTCCCAAGGCTGCAAAGGTAAACACTAATTACTAATTAACTACCTCACTTTCTCTCTCTTTTGCTTTTTTTTATGACATTTTTTCTATGGATTTTGAGGAAGCTGAAAATTAAATGGTTGAGATTTAATTAATAATCATGGATTTTTTTTTCTTTCTCATCAATCTCCCTGGCTTTTAAATTAATCATCACTTTTTAGAAAAGTGCCTTTTGTGTTGTTTTGAGAGTTTTTTCTTTCATGGGGGGTGGTCCTCTAATATCGTACCTTTTGCTTTATTTAGTTTCAATTGTGAAGATTCTAATAACAGTTACCTTTTTTCTGTTTTTTAATTTTTTTTTCTTGGGTTTCATTATTTCAGGATGAATGGGTTGTGTGCAAGGTTTTCCACAAGAGCAACACTACTACTACAGATGTTAACAAAAGGGTACTCCCAATAATTAACCCTGGCCTTCTGAGAATGAACTCAAGTAATGGAGAAGATCTATTATTTGATTTCTCTTCTCTCCCACCTCTCGTGGATCCTCTCTTTGACCAAACCTCAAACAAGCACATTGACAATGATTTCAAGGGTACTAATAACACACCTTCATCTTCATCAGCTAAACTACCACCATCAAGTGGCTACTATCTTCCCAACTTCATCAACAACAACAACAACAAGAATCAGCAAATGCTTATGATGAAGCCAGAAGAACACAAAATGTATGAGATTCCCACCAATAACTATGCCTCCACCAGCCAAGTGAATTTCACTACTACTAATAACCCAGTGGGAATTAGCACAAGCAATAATAATACCCTTCTTTCTCAGCCTCAAATTCGAACCCAAAATTCAACCTCAGTACCCTTCAACATGTTCCAAGATTATTATAATTATATGCACCAAGGAAAACAGTGCAAGATGGAGCAATTCTCCATTAACAGTACTAAGAAACAGCCCGTGGTCAGTGCCTCTCAAGACACGTGCCTCAGCAATGACACTTCCTCGGTGGTTTCAAAGCAAGACAATAACATGGGAAAGAACAAGGCATTGTACGAGGATAATTTTGAAGGTCCTTCATCAGTTGCTACTACCCTCTCAGATTTGGAATGCCTGTGGGATGATTACTGAAGAATAACTGAAAAACCTGATGCATGAAGAGAGAGATTAAAGCAAGTTAATTTGTTGAGTTATGGTTTTTTATATAGTTACTACAACATACCATATATTTTCTGATTTTAGGCAGTCATATATATAGATATATGTTATATATTAGACATGGAAAAAGTTCTGGTGGGATACCCGTATATTGTATAGATTTATGATTGATTGATTAGATTATCCAGGGTCTTGTTAAAGTTAGGTTTATATTTCGTAGACCAAGGAGAAGGATTCGATCATGTTCATGTACATTTTTTTCTTTTGTGATATAATTAGTGGGTTTGTTTAATTAACTATGTTTTTTGTTTTTGTTTTTTTCCAGTTGCATTTGTATTAGTTCTATAAATTGTGCTTGTAATGAATCTTTTTGAATACTTTCAAGTAATTATATAGGGTCTTGTTAACGAGTATCTTTAGGAAATTAGTTAAAAATTAAAAAGAAAATATATTTATTGTAAAAATTATAAAAGAATATAAAATAGTCATGAATACAATAATTTTATGTATCACAAGGTTTTTTTTTAGTTCCTTAACTAATGTCTTAATTAACATCATTGGTTAGCATTATATATATATATATATATATATTGTTCATTTATTGTTTTTGATATTCCAAACAAGTTTAATTTGTTAATTACGACCCGTTTCAAGCCCTTCAATGACCTTCCTGCGGCACAACGTATATTTTATGCTGTTTGGAATATTATTTCTGTGTGACATCCCACCAAGAGTGGGAAGAATTAATTCCCGAGGAAATTGTGCATTTTTTTTTTCTCAACTTTGGAATTTAAAGGTTGTGGCTTCCTAGCTAGTGCTTCCCACCAAGGCATGACTATTGTTGTCCTTTTAAAGTTTTCAAGTAACCCGAAAGATACATGTTAGCTCCTGATATATGTAACTTAATTTTGTGTAATTAAGTTCATATATAGTTATTAAGTGAATTAGCAATTAATTGAAATGACACATTGTTAAAAAAAATTCATTGTGTAAATAATTGAACAAATAGGTAGGAGTACATACACAGATCATATTTAAATTGTAAAGAAATACTACTTGGTACTATTAATCGAATTATTAAATTAATTATAAGGGAAGTAATGAAAATTATGTAAGGGTGAATGTGAAGACACCACCAATTATGAGTGAGCAGTAATTAACCAAGTTGATGAAGCACGTGAATAATTCCCTGAATCCGTGCAGTAGATGCCTCTGGTGGTAGAATTTCCAGAATATTTTAAAAAAACACACTAATAATTACAAAACTGTTTTAGTGACCACGACAACAACAATAGTGGGTTTCTTGACTGCCCCTTGAATCTTGTGTCCAAAGAAACCTAGTCACCACATGTCTACCTACCCAAATACTCCTTAGTTTTAGTTGTTGTGTTGAATCTGTTTTTTATGACATTTGTGCAAAACATACATGTTTCGTACACATACGAATAATGTACATGTCTAGTGAGTATAAGTTGTACCTTGCTCAAGCTATCTATCAATGACCATGTATATATATAGTATGTATATACTTAAATTAATTTCTATGTGTATGTATAAACGTGTGTGTCTAGTATATAATTTCTTTCCCTTCTTTTACCCATATTTTGTGTAGGTGTCGTTTAGGCACATAATTGAGCCTAAAGTGATAAGATCGTAGGAAGAGAACAAAACTAGAAATACGTAAGTATGAGAAGAAAGAAAGGGATAAGAGGGAAGGATTTAAACGCAATAGGGTAAAAAGGGGTGTTAGAATTAAGGATCATATTTATATGGATAATTGGATATATAGAAAGTACGGTGCAGGTGGCCAAGGAATGGGGTAAGGGCATGCTAGCTATCAAATATTGGAAGAAAAGAAAGGCTCATCATTCTCGTGATGAGTATGGAATTTTTGGGGGGTTTCAATTTTTTTTATTTGATAATAATAAAATGGGAAAAAAAGCATGCTAATGCACATTCCTTTCCATTCAAAGCAAAGCGTTCATTGTGGTTTTATGCTTGCGGGAAACTTAACCGATCTTTTATATGTATATTGTTGAGACTTCTTCGGCTCCTTTTGTTTTTTTGCACTACTAATTGATCTTTGGCGTTTTTCTTTCCCTTTCTTTCATGGGGAAAAAGGAGTGAAAACATGGAAAGGTTGAGAAAGTGATTTAGGGGAAGCAATGGAATGAAAGAGAGAACAATGCTTATCCATCTAAAAAGGGTGAGGAAGAACAAAAGAAATTAAATTAAATTAAAATGGAAAATGGAAAATGGAAGTAGTATACACATTTACATGCTTGTTTCTGAATCAGAAAACCCTTATTTGTTGCATGAAAACAAGGGGTGAAGGGTTGATGTTTGGGGCTCACCAACCAATGAGGAGCCTCCATCAAATTAATCATCAATGTTCCAATGAAACGATGTTGCTATAGTTATAATCTCATCATGTCACCTTTTTTTCTTTCTTTCTAAAATTCCGTGTCCATTCATTCGACTAGGCTCATAACATTTCATGTCGTGTTTGCTCTTTTTCTTCTCTTCCTATGATTATTCTCATTATTTTTTCTATTTTTAATGTTTTATTCTAATTTGTTTTTTAAAATTGTGATGAAGAGCTGACCACATTCAAATGTATTCTAGAACTAGAATATATTCTGTTTAGGTACCTCACCTAATAAGCAGATATGTTTAATTAGTTTATTAGGTTTGGGATAACATTCATCTTTATATATATATATATATATATATATATATATATATATATATATATATATATATATATATATATAGAAATTGGATAACATTCTTAAAGCATTCAATTTCTAGTATTTTTAATAGTTTCGATAAATACCAAATTTGGAGGTCCCATATATACTCATAGCATGTTACTGAAAAAGGCGCTTATATATAGATTTTGTACAATAATTGTGTGTATATAGAAGAAGATTATATACAATAGTTTTATATATTTATTTTACAATTGAAAGAGATGAAAAGAAATAATTAAGAGAGGTTTTGTTTTTCTAAGCTTTTTCATAAACATTTATAGAGAAGAAAAAACAAAATAAAATGAATAGCGTTTCCATCTCCTATGAATTAAAATCAATTTATGTATATATCAACTTTTAGAAATTAGATGAGTGAACTTTTATAAAAAATTAAAGTGTATATATGTTAATGAAAAATTAATTTTTTTTTTATTTTTATTTTCTTTTCCTAATGTTTATGAAAAATGTTTAAAATAGTGACTCTCATGAAATACATGTTTCTCGCTTATATCGTCTATTACAGTAGCAGGAGAATCTTTTTGTCCATGATAATACGAAGAAGTTGGTATAAAGACTTTTTTACTTTCGTACAGATTATCTCCGTCCCACTTAGCTAGCATTTCTTTTCTTTACACCGTACAAAAGTTGTCATTATTAATAGATAAAAATATTAAGGTTAATATTTTTTTAATATAACTTTTAATACATGTACACCCGATTGAGTCTAACGTCGAGTTATTCTAGTTTGATTATGAGTAGTTTTGAGTTCGAGCATTGAGTATATTTATTATACTTACATATTTTAGTATTTATTTTACTTTTTTTAGTTTAAAATTTTGTTGGATTTAAATTCATGTAATTTCACTACTAACAAGATATATGTTTAGTGTTTTAAATATACTAGAAATTTACAAACTTTTAAATGTTTAATTGTAGTCAATGAATAAGTTTTGAAGACTTGATAAAAAAAGTTATATTGGAGGAACAAGTTAAACACCTTTGGAAACAAGTTTTTAAGGCAAATTTTTATTTAGTTTGCTACTATTATCTTGAGTCTTATAAGCGTGGGAGAATTGAGGCTTAGCCTGAAAGTATCATAAAGCTCCTTTTAGTGTTTTTCTTTCTAGACTAAGTATAGAAAAGTTAAGGCTTGGCCTCAAAATGCCAGAAAGCACCCCCTAATGCTCACATTGTTAGGGAATGTTGAAGTTGTAATAAGTCTAATGAAAGAAATTTTGACCTAATAAAGGGGGATTTGAATTATTGACTGTGGGACTCTTTCTTAGGCCTTGTGTGATGATTGGAAAGCTCTGATTTGATGTCCATGACTTTCTAATTAAGTTTCTTTATTTTTGCACCATTTTTACTTCCTCTTTCATATATGAGTAATTAAGTTCACCCTTGTTGCGATTTGATGTTACTAGGTAATTATCATGTTAATTAGATTTTAAACCTGTGCGGTACAAATGTTTAATTAAATTATATATATATATATATATATATATATAAGATATGTACGTCAATAATATAATTTTTAAAATATTTAGTAGTATATTAAAATTAAGGAAGATAGTTAATTATATTTTTAATTGGAATTTGATTTGTTTTTATCCAAGTAATAATAATGATATAATATCTATGTGAAATTTATAAAAAAAAAACAAATTAATTATTTAATTTAAGTATTTATTTTTGTTATTGTAAATACTTGAATTTTGTGTGTTTATAATTAATAATTTTAAAATATTTTTACTCTAAAAATATATTTTATTTTAAAATAATATTTTTAATCATTTAATTTGAAGATATTAATTTTAATTATGTGATACCGTTGAAGCTTTCAATTACTTAATTTAGTTATGGCATAAATTGAATACTCTTTATCAACACACTGAGTTTTGTCTGAATTTTTTATAAATATATTATAGCATCTATAATAGTATTTAAGATTTGAGTAAACCAAAATTAAAAAACAAAGTATACTACTATATTTACATATTATTTTTTTAAAAAAATTATCCTTAAATATTGATTTAAAATGAAATATGATAAATGATATTTTTTGATAAATTATTTTTTATATGCATTATAATATATTTATTAATTTATATACTTAATTTAAAATAAAATACTATGAAATATTTAAATTTACCCACATATTTACAAAATCATTACCTTTAATTGTTATTTTTACTTGAGAAAAATATTTTAATGTAACTAAGTTAAAAAAAAGTAAATAAAGTTGAGAATAAGTATCGTATATTATTCAATATAAATAATATTAAATGTTATTATTATAAAATTTATATATTTATTTATGTATAACATATTTAAAATTAAAATAAAATGAAATAATAAACACTAAATACTTTTTTTAAAAATAATTATTGATAAGAAAACAATTAACATTGAACTATTTATTTTACCTAAATTAAAATTATATTATTATTATATCTATATTTAATATTTGAATACAATTTTAAAAAACATTGTATACTAAATAGTAGCATCTAAATTTTAAGTACCGAATGAAATTAAAACAAATTATTCTAAATTCTAAATTATACAATAAAATTTGTAATATATATATATATATATATATATATATATATTTCTTTAAAATATTATCATAAATTATTTTAAATATGTAGATAAATGATATAATAAAGAGAATTAATGTGAGTCATTTAATTATCTACTTATATGAAATTTGATGAAATCAAATCAATAATTATTGTGAAGTTAAAAATTTTGATCAACGGTTATAAATTTTTTCCAACAAACTTTACCTATATATAGTTAATTTTAATTATTAAAATTATATAATAAATAACATGTTATTACTTATTATCAAATTTTTTTAATCGTCACAATTGTATGTCAAATCTCATTATGTGAGCCATTTATTTCTTCATTAAATACATTTGTTACAAAAAGAAAATCTGTATGAACAACTACTATTATTGCAAAGTCAAAGTTTCTATCAATGAGTAATATTTATTCATGTCCCCTTTACTATACATCTCCATTAAATCTTATTAATTCAATGATTATATATTTGTTAATATATTTAATTTTTTTACTGATAATTAAGTCGGTTAAGTTTGATTAGATTATATCAATGAATATTGTAAAATTTAAGTCTCCATCAACAACTCATGCTACTTTTAAAACACTACTTTTAAATATTATTTTTTAGATATATTCAAATAACTAAATTAAAAATAAATTATATTTTTTAGGTAAAAAAATAAAGTATATATATATATATAATACTTTTTTAACAAATGTATTATTGTTCATTTTAAATATGAATTATTTGAAATTTATATATGTATCTATAAAATTATTACTTTAAATTATTATATTTTCTTAAATATATTTTAAAATAACTAATTTTGAAAAATGTGCTAGAGTAGTAATGCAATATTTAATGTTACTACTTAATATCAAAACTATAAAGTTTAACATTAATTATTGAAATTGTCTAACAAATAACGTGCTATTATCTAATATAAATAGAAAAACTAATTTTTAGTTATCAAAATTAAATATTAATAATATTAATTAATTAGTTTAATTCTTCGTTAAATACATATGTTTAGAAAAACATATGATCAATGGATATTCTAAAATTAAAGTTTTAATCAATGGTCATGATTTGTTCAAGTGAAGTCAGATATATATATATATATATATATATATATATATATATATATATATATATATA
>CM023956.1:24227044-24351896 GCA_013407115.1 Glycine latifolia
ATTTTTATGTGACTTATATTTTTAAAATTTAATTTAAAATAATCTAAATATCTATAAACAAATTTCGATGGTTCATAAAATATATTTTAATAATTAAATTGATAAATTATTCTTTTTTATATGATAATTTAATTTTAAATATATATCATTATTTATTAAGTATAACAATATTTTATGAATTATTTGGATTTAACTGCATATTTATAAAGTTAGTACTTTTAATTATTATTTTTCATAGAATATATTTTAAAGTAACTAATTTTATAAATATAATAATGTATAGAATAAGTCTTAGTATAATATTCAATGTTATTATTATAATATCTATATATCAATAAAATAATTAGGATTTTAATAAAATATTACTATAAAAATAAATATATTTTCAATTGAAAACTAATTATTGTTAAGAAAAATATAATAGTACATTATTATTTTATTTTAATAATAATAAATTTCTAATTATAGTATTTAAGATTTGACAAAAATTAAATTAAGAATTGAGTATACTCATATATATATATATATATATTTATATAATAATTGATTATTTATCTTCTATCCCTAATTATTAATTTAAAATAAAATTATATTATAAATAGAATATTACTACTTAATATTAAAATTATCAAAATTAATTTTTGATTATTAAAATTGTATATATGAATAACATTAATGCCGATAAATTAATTTTTCATTAAATGCATTTAGCAATATTAAATCCAATGAAGTCTGACAATTATGATGAAATTGAATGATTAATCTAACAATTAGAAAATTTTCAAGTAAAATTTACTAAACAGTATAGATAATCTTAGTTATTTATTCAAGTTTAGAGTTCAATATTAACGTTTTTATTTAGTACTTGATGCTTTCTTTGAATTGATCTCCCCAACTATTTATTTATTATTCTCAAAACAGTTTTCTACTTTCTAAGTGTTCATAAAAATTATTAAAAAAAATATAAGGACTAAATTCATGGCATCCAACCTTGTGATATTAACAACCGTTATTAACTATTAAGTTTAAAAGGGACTAAATTTACATTTTTTTTAAATTAAATAATATATATTAATAATATAAAATAGTTTTATACTGTCATCTAATAACAAATTATTATATATAGTAAGTTTATTCTCTTTTAAATTTGATTCAATTTCATCATTAGTTAAAAATTAACATAATGACAATTAAAAAATCACCACAAAACAATACTTACCGGCCTGGACATATTTCCGCACACATAATTAACAAAGTAGTGGCTTTGAGCTGTCACAATAATATTTAAAGATTGTAAAAATTAAAAACCTTGTGAATAATGTTGAATTTTTGTACTTGAATTCTCTAAACAAAATAAATTTGAACTTCAAATGGCCCCTGAAATTCCCTTCAACATGTTTATGATGGGATCCTTTTCTATAATTTGGTAGAATAACTTCCAAAAACTAGTAATTGGAAAATAGATATTAGTCAGCAGCATTGGCTAGCTACATTCATGTTAGAACTGTTGAACCAGATCAAATTAAATCACATCCCCAATCATATTGTGATCACATTCTACTCTTCAAAAGTTTACATGTCCCTCTATGAATATGATGATTGATGTCTCTCCAAGAATATGAAGCTGGAAATATGATGACAGTATTTGAAATTGCAGACTGCATCACATGATGAGGCCTAGGGAATTATGAAGTCTTATGAACATTTTCGATGATAGTGAGTTGACGCTGAAGGAAAGTTGAGATGTCGGATAAAGGACTACTCTAGGAGATGTGAGATTTTAAATGAGTAATGATAGGTTATATTATTTTTGTTGGTATTTGTAATGATATGTTATATTATTTGCACACATAAAGTAAATTCACAACATAACTTAGCAATATACATGAATCATATTGCAGTTTGCAATCACAACCACAATTTAAAACAATGGTGATGGGCCCATAGTTCTCATTGGATTCTGAACCCAAAAATTTGCTAATGAAACATTAAGCAATTGGATAATATTTCTAGGCTCATTTGTGATAGTACTGACCGTTGAATTTAGCAATTCCGATCAGTTAGTATATGGTTAATGTGGAGTTGAGTTTGCTATTTTAGTATTGTGTGACAGAGTGGCAAGCTTAATCTTAATCTACATAAATTTGCGTTCAAATTCAAATTAAAGAGAAGTCTCAAGAATCCAAACCATTTAAGATTCCTTAGATGGATTACAAAAGTGTAGTCTTCCATGGCATCTGCATGACGATGATCGAGAAGTACAGAAAGAAAAAGAGGGGCAACTTCTAGAGGAAATTAACGAAAAATGCTAAATGAGGAAAATGAATTTCGATGGTTCCTGTCTTAGAATCAATTCAGCAGCTCTTAACTTCAATTACACGTCTAATTTGCTTCATTTGGATTTAGGATCACAGAGTTATACCCAAAACAGTGCAATGATCTCGGGGTCCAATAGCCAACTCCTAAGGTCAAAACCTATCAAAATTGTTTCATTTCAATGCAAGGCCCTCAAAGTAATTGAAGCTTTATGTATCAAATTTCAATTGGCTGTAGCTCAACATCACTTCTACAGTTCATGTTGTGGCCCAATTCTCCCATCGTGGTCAGGTTCCAATGATAGCAAATAAGCAAAATTACGGGAACAATTGTTCCCTCTACCTAAATGACTATTGGCAAATCTAGTCATAGGAATTTGACCATTCTATCCTTCCTTTTTCCTACCCCCTACCCCTTCTTCTTTCCTCTCTCACTTTCTCCTTCCTCTTTCTCAACATACCCAATCCTTCTTCCTTCTTCTCTCATTTCTCCACCTCTTCTATTCTCTCTTGTTCCTCACACCACCCAACCTGGTACCAATTTTTTATATATAAAAGAATTATATTTTTTGTTTGTTTTTCTCTGCTTGAATATTTTTGTGTCATATTTATGATTTTTCATGAATGATTCTTTGTAGTGAATACATGGATTGTAATACATTTTTTCCCAATGAAATTACAATGTCTCATGGTTTTGGAAGCATGCTTGATGATAGTCAAAATAATTTTTATCATCCCAATCAATCAAATGAAATGTCTTTGGATCATGATGGTTTGGGAAATCAACATATAGATCCTAACAATGGGTTAGACATTAACCCCCAACCTGATTACCTTGACTTTTCCAATCATTTCATGATTGATGAGGTATGTTGATTAGGTGACGAATTGATTTTATATTTATGTATTTGTATGTTGCGTAAGTAAAGAAAAATATTTTTTTAGATTTTTGCAAATCGAGATGATTTGTTGCGTTGGGTTCGACATTTGGGGAAGAGTCTTGAATTTGTTATTGTTATCCATAGGTTAGAAAATGGGAGGAAAATCTATGTTGTATTGGATTGTGAAAATTGAGGAAGTTAATACAAAGATAAATTAATCTGGAAGAGCACTGAAACTAGAAAATGTGGTTGTTAGTTGAAATTAAAGGAGAAGTTTGTCAAAGAGGTTGGTTGGGAACTTTTTGTTATTTTTGGTGTTCATAACTACAAAGTTAGTGAGTCATTGATTGAACATGTGTGTGTTGGTCGTAAGCAATGAAGAAAAAATTTTGGTTAGTCAGATGACCAAAAACATGATGAAACCTGGTCAAATTTTGTTGACAATTAAAGTTCAAGATAAAAAAAAATGTCACCCTCATCAAGACTGTATACAATGAGCAACAAAAAGATATCAATGCCAACAAAGGGGTCCAAGAGTGGGGCACCATTTCTACTGAAGTTGATATAACACGATCAATATGTATATTGGTTCAAAAGAGTGAACATTTAAGATGTCCAGCTTGACCCAATAACATCCTTTGACAAGTGGATGACCATTCCTGACATGAGTTATATCATTGTTAGTCGCTATAATGTTGTCTTGGTTTTCTTGTCTATGCTCCAAAGTTGGACTTTCTTTTTGCTGAGGAGTTCGACACCATTTGTGGCATAACAACACCTTATTTTAATTGGACTTGTTAACAAGAATCACTTTGTGCATGTATAAAACATCTACTTAAGAAATTTTTTTAGTATTGTAAACATTAATTAAATTGTTAACTAACTCAACTATACCATTTTTCTGTAATAATATAGATGTTTTTGAAGGATGGTTATCTCCTGCCTCCTATTGCACTACAATGGAATACGTACTGCACAAATGAAGCTCCTTCATGATAGAGACTGTACCTGCGACGCATACAATAATTCAACTCATTAATGTTTCATTCAATTGTAGAATCTCAATATGTAGTAGATGTCTCTAAGGATTAGTTGTTTTAGTTAATTCCTCTTATATTAAGTACTGTTATGTGTATTCATTTGATACTTTGTAAAACTCTAACTAATGTTTTTGTTTAGTTAATATGGCATATAAAGTTGGCTAATTGTTGTAAGTCATGCATATTGTGTTGCAAGTTATTTAATGAGGTCCTTAACAATTTAAGTATGGCTGATAGACAAAAAAATAACAATGCGAACATGTTTATATTGTTTATTTTTTGCAAAAAAATATACAAAACTGAAACATGTTTTCATCGTACAAATATACAATGGAAATGTGTTTCCATTTTGTAAAGTGCATCAAGAAAAAAAAATTCGTTATACATTGATAGTTACACAATAGAAACATATTTTTGTTGCGAAAATGGGAGTGACAAAAAAATAGCACAACAGAAACATGTTTTTGTTATGTAACTATCAATGTATGACGAAAATGTGTTTTTGTTTTGCAAATGGAGGTGAAAATAAAATTTAATAATAAAATAATGACTCAATTGTACAAGTTTTGGTTTATGCTAAGGGACAATTTTGGAGTATCACGAAAAAGCACCCACATGAGTAATGCCAATAGGAAATTAGGTAGTGCAAATAGCAATACCCAACATTATTCTACCCCTTTGTAGACCATAATTTATCTAATTTTGCCTTGTACTTCGATCTTCGTAAATATTGTAGAATTTGTTTATTCATGATATGTAAGATATTTTTTTTGGACAGAAAAGGGAGATGAGAATAAGATAAGTGTAGAGTAGAGGTTGACATTCCAATTATGTTGGCATCTCAACTCCTACCCCACCAAAGAACTCATATCAAAATATATTGATAATATAAAAAGAATCTGAAGATTTGGGAGAGCAAACTATATGTAAGAAATACAATTATGAGAATCTATAAGAGAAAATTTTTGTCTACACCTAAAGAGCTCCTTAGAGATAAAAGAGAGTGAAAAATTACACAAAATATTTGTAGATGTTTAGAACTCAAATAACACTTAAAAAATAGAGAACATAAAATTTTGAAAAAAAGAAGAAATTCACATAAATTTTACTCATCACGGATGTATGTTAAAAAGAGTGTTACAAAATGTTACTAACTTTTCACAAACTGAGTAAGGCTTAACAAACCATGATTTAAACTTTAGATGTAGATGTTAGAAGAAGTTTTATGCAGTGTTTCTTTGGGCTTTTGGCCCTTGCACCCAACAAAAAACATGGTTATGAGTGAGGTCTACCATGGTGGGACCCACCACATTATAGCTCATGGTCCCAGTATTCACACACTACGATAATGGAGGAGGTGGAGGATATTTTGATTCCAATACAGCTACATTTTGGATCCATTTTCTATATATAATGTTCCCTCTCTATGAGAGAGTTTCAATATCTTTTTGTGAACCATATCAACGTGTATATCCTACGTATTTAGTGGAAGAGGAGATTGCTTATATGTTTCAAAAATTGAAGGAATAAAATTTGTTATTTTTACACAAAATTAGGATTTTAACCATACGAAGTTAACAAATTCAATATTGTCTAATTACTCAATTCTCATCTTTTTTATTCTCTATGTCAGTGTATTATGAGTGGTTTCTTTCAATTAAAAACACCAACATATAAGAATTCAAAATACTTTTTCCTAGAATTGATTTTCTTCCATCTTTTTGTCTTGTTTTTTTTTAGAAAAAATCGCTTCAATGGGCATGTTTTTTATTTCCTAACTTTTCAATTGCATCATATTAGTGGTGTTTGAACTTTGAAGTGCCCAACCTCGTTAAGAAGAGAAAGGGATTTGGGGACTTATTTCATTCTTTGCATATTTCAGATTTTCATCTTATTCTGTTTTATTGCATAATATGTTTTATTATAAAACTCAAGATTATTTTCTTCCTTGTAATAAGATCTCGACCTACTTTGAGATTCAAAATTTGATGCTTCCACTAGGTTGTATAGGAAGATTCTCATGCTTCTTCCGTACAGTTAAGTTCACAACAAAGTCTAATATAAGCTTTGACAAACATGTAGATGTACAATGTTCAAATATTTATATTGTTTGCTCCTTTGTTTATTTGACCTACTATCTTTTTATCAATGTATTAAAAAAATGGATTTGTATTATTTTTATGATTTATGGTGTTTTCTTGTTAATGTATTTAAATTTGTGTTTGATCCTCATAAATGCTCTTAATCCTGATTCACCCTATTCCCCATCACCATTACAAAGCATTCTTCTGCTAAGTGCTTATAATGTAGTTTCTAGGCCTTATATACAAAAAGTGTGTTGATGTATCATTTTATGCACTGTATAACGGACATAAGTTTTTTCAAACACACCCTCCTACAATGTGGTTGAGGCAGAAACTGCAATTTGCAACATCACAAACTCTTATCTGCTTTGCATTTTTGCATACAAGCACATACTCTGTCTAATTTGTGACGATATCAGGACATTACATATGAATCAATGTGACTAGAAAAAATATCATCTATCTTTTGCAGGAAAGCTTACTCAACCAAATAAAAACACCATTTAATTTGTAGACCACAAGCAAGTAAGAAAATTACCTTTTCACTGTGAATACTGAAGGCTAAATCTTTCCTCGGGGAATTCATATCCTTTAAACGTTTAACAAACTTTGGTAAAATACTTTGTTACCTGCAAGCCATAAATAAATCTACTGAGTCTCCATATTCTAACATGACATAATGTTGTTCTTTGAAGTATCCAGTGTTGGACAATGGAAAACAGAAACATATGTTGTTGCTGCTATTTGTCATCCCACATCAGTATAGTTTTTAAAAACAATTTCTTTAAATGCTATTTATTAGTTATCAAATTAGTTTTTTGTAACATCCACTTTATTAACATTTGTTGAATGCATTAAAGGGCTATTAGTGGTGAGGCTAATATTGAGGAAGTAATGGAGCTGTTATAGAAAAATAATGGGAACAATTTTTAGACTGATTTTCTATTTAAAAAGGACCTCGCACCGCTTAGAACACAAGTGCAAAAAAACCTTTCTCTTCTGCTATGTTTTTCTATTCCTTTTTCTGTTTTTGACAAGTTAAAAAGTTGGACACTTGTTCTGTGATTTCCATAACCTAAGGCCACGAGTGCACATGTTCATAGGCTCGTTGTGTTAACCTTGGGAAGCAGTTGACAATTTGGATTGCACCGAGGTCTGGCCAGATTTTGTTTTCAAGGCAATGGTTTCCATGACACAACAAACTTTCAAGTAGTTATTTTCTTCTTTGTTTTGTTCGGTGCTATTCTCTATTTTTCTAACATTCAATACCCTTTCTTTAGGGATAGAGTTGGGTTGCTTAGCTACAGATTTTGCTGATTAGTGGGTTTTGGTTTGATCCCCCACTTTTCTTATTGTTTTATGCTTTTTATTCTTTTTAATAATATTCAATGGGGCTGTAAAAGAGGATTCTTAGATTCATTGGTGCTAACCTAGCTAGTATTAGTGTATTTGGGTTGATACTTTCCATCTCTATTTCATAAAAAAATGTTGTTATTTGAAAAAAAAAATTTCAGTTAGAACATGGAAACACATCCATTTAACTGCAAATTTTCTTCAACATTGATAAAGGTTATATGAAATCTAGCAGTACCTATTTTGCCACAATGTTGAGCATTTCCTACCATAAGTTTGTTCTTCAGTTGCACAAGTTTGTGCTCAATAAGCTATTCTAATTGGGTCAAGAAAAGAGTTAGCTATGCATACCCGTTGTCTCATGCTTTATATACTATTTTACCTTTGCTCTTATTCCTGTGCATGTTACAAAGTTCACATTGAGCAAAGTCATTACTGTGACAAATTATTAGGGAGATTTTTAAAGTTTAAATGAATAGGACCTTATTTTGGTACATAAAAATTATGAACCATTTAGTTCAAGCTCTGAATATTCTTTTTGGATAAAATCAAGCAACTTCTTCAATTGCTGACAAGAAAAGTAAGACAAGGGCTAACCAGTGTCTAGTGTCTTAAAGGCACTGGTTAAGGGACTTAAAATAGAAATGTTTTTATTGTGAGACAAAAAATTACATTGTTTATAATCATTTTTGTGCTCTCTTAAGATTCCACACTAAAAGCCGCAAAATGGTAGACAAAGGGAGGTGTGAAGGACAACAAATGTAATAAGATGCTGCATTTGATGAATGACATGAAAGTGTGTAAAGCATAATGAACTTGCACAAACTCATTAGATTAACTTGTCACAATATTTGTAGACTAAATTAGTCATTCAAAAAATGTAAAGACCAAATTGTCAGCGAATGCATAGTTCAAAGACTAAATAAACTATTTATCCTTTAACGAAACAAAAATTAATTTCTGCTAAGGATATTTTTTATCAAACAAAATTTCAAAAAATAGCCTCCAGTGCATAAATAAGAAAAGAAGGTACAAGTAACAGGGCCATAGAAATCAGCAAAACAATTATCAGCCTTAGCAAATTTAATCATAGATTTTGAGCTATAAAATGAAAGAACAAAACTAAAGAGGATACTTTCATTAATATTACACTCTCCGACATAAAATATCAAAGGCTTTGGCACTTGAAAGCCGGTTCACATTCTCTCCTATTAATCATTCATAATGAACATAACTATACATACACACACACATATATATATATATATATATATATATTACCTAAAGCATTTTAAATTTATAAAGACCAAATAGAAAAATTATTCCTTAAAATTTTTTTTTAAAAGACTAAAAACTAAATTCAACAATATTTTTAAGAATAAAATATATATGTATGACCTTTATATATTTATTATGACTTTATGGCTCTTTAATTGCTACATGTACTTTTCATATTCCAAAAATTCTACCTGAAAACAATGAAACAACGAAGATGTGAGATACGGAAGTACTGAATTAAATTTATCAAGAAGAATATCACTTGCATTGCCACCATTGAGTTTTAAGTATGGCATTCCTTCTTCTCTCCTTTGTTTATTTTGACCCTTGCAAGAATCTTTTGTAGCCTATATGTGTGAACTCACTTTTGTTGAAGTTGGGAGCATGGTATCGGTGCTTAATTCATCTCACTTCTATATTTGTAGAATCATATTCTCGTTGTTGACATGGCATATTCTCTATTAAGGGTACTATAAGCGACTATAACCAACCTAAAATTGATCTCTTGTTAGAGAACTATCCCTTTCAAATCCATAACATTAATTGGTGCGTCATCTTTCCCCTGAGATATTAGAATAATGGAATAGGACATATTTCCTAAAGAAGATATTGCGGAGAATGGCTTATTTAATTTAATTATGGGTTAATGGAATTTTTAGTCACAATTTTTTTTTTATCAAGACCACAAATGTCCTTCGTTAGAGGTAATTCTATTCAAATCGGATAGGATAATTATCAATGACAAAAGTCCACAAAAATTGAGTTTCTTTTATTTTAGTCGCCAACTTCTAAAACCATAAATTTTGAATTATTAATTTTTTAAATACCCAAACTTGTTCTTAAAACCATACTATTTTGTTCTATAAAAAAGAAAACCATAATATTTTGTTTCCTATAGTGTCAGCTTTAGGGATTAAAATTTAGGTATTTCAAAAATAGAAGGACAAAACTTAATTATGGTTTTAAAAGATAGAGACTAAAACTAGTTACTATTTTTTAGAAGCTAAAAACATCACTAACCCTTTAATTAGCAATGATAAGATGTATGAATTGCATGAAGACTGACGTGGGACGATGAAATTGTATTAAAAATGAATTTTGATTTTAAAAGTTAGTAAAATATAGAGTAAAATTACACTCACCCATGTATTTTCTTAAATTTCACCTGATACCTCTCCTTTTTTACACCCTACAAAAACTCCAAGTATTTAGCTCACATTACACCCAGACCCCATCCTTCCTAAATACCTGTTAATAATCTAACAGAAATTAGGCACATGCTGGTCACATGACTTTTAATGAAAATTTATGTCTAAAATACTCTCATCTTCTTCCTTTCAACCTGAAAATATTTTAATACTCTTTTTTTTTTTGTTTTTTGTGTGATTAGACGTAAATTTAACTTTTTATTGGACATGAATATACTTTATTGGTATGCAGTGTTAACAACATTTTTCTCATCTTTTGTTCTACTGACATATATATGAATTGACTTTTGATTCTCAAAAAAACATTTTCAGCACATGATGATAAGTCTTAAGGTGAAGAATTTTACCACTAGCAATAGAACAAAATCATAAAATAAAAGGGTGACACGGTGACAAGTCTAAATCATTAGCAATATTGTTCACATAATCATGTATTATATGTATTCCAGTTCATCCATTGTGTTCATATGGTCCCAAACATCAACACTATTTTAATCAACAATAATAAACAAATAATTTCCCGTTCATCCATTATATTTCCTGTTGTCCCAAACATCAACACTATTTTAATTAATAATAATAAACAAATGATTTTAAAAATCATAAGTGATCCCAAACTGGTCCTCCATTGAAACTCCATGCAGAAATAAATAACAATAAACAATCAAAATTAAATAAATAATCTTAAAAAGTAACCTATATACAAGGTCCAGTGGTCACTTATAAGCATAACTCCAGTGTGAACAGAAATCATGGAACAGGAAGAGAAACAAAGTGTTTGTGAACGTCTAAGAGGAAGACAAACGAAGACGCTCATGAACGTCGCGAAGTAGAAGAGGAACAATGGAGAATTCGTGAACTGGAACAGGAACAGTGAAGAACTCGCGAACGGTGAAGAGGAATGAAACGTGAACGTTATGAGAGAAAGAGGAACTCGCACCTCCTGAACGCTAAAGAAGAATTTGTTTGAGTAAAAAATAGGGAATACAAATATAATTTACTCTAAAATATATGAAATTTGACGGAAAACAAAACTCGGTGGTGTACGGTTTTGACGAAAAGCAATTCATATAAAATAACATTTTTTCTGGATAAAATCATTCTTGAGGGAAGGGTAGTGGAACGGAATACCTCGAACTGTTTATATCTACATGTGACACGATATTTATATGCTAGTTGATTAAACGAACGTAAATGCATATTCACAACAGTCAAACTAGTGTACAGAATAATGCCTAACTGAAAGCAACTTATATTTTGAAAATCATGAGAAATCAATAGATTTGGATGCTCAAGATATGAGATTAAAAAGAGAAAGAGACAATTGATAGGATATGTTGGATAAAATTAACTAAATATTGAAAGTTGAAAAATTAGGTAATAGTTAAAAGTTGAAAGTTGGTAACTGAAAATTTAAAAATTAATTTATTAAATTATAAATATTTGATAAAATTAACAGTAATTGAAAAGTATAAAATGATAATTGGATTGATGATAAAATAGAATCCTGGATTTCAGTAATTTGATTAATGATAAGGAAATTAAATAAATATATTGAAGATAATAATAAAAAAAAATAAAGTTAAAAATTAACATTTTTAAAAAATATTAATTCAGTTACGTTTAAAAAAACTTTAGAAACTACTAAGAAATTGTTAGAGAAAAACTTATTTACTAGACAATCAATTAAGTTTTTCAGCTAACAAAAAAAAGTTAACAATTAAGTAAAAAAAACTAATTGAAATATCTTATTAAATTGATATGTTTCATTTTATACTTAGTGGGTTATATAACCAATCATGATAAGTTCTTATTTAATAAAAAATACGACTTATATACTCTTTAATATGACTACGTTTCATTTTTTTATTTTTTAATGTACCGAAAAAATATATTTCACTTTTTAACTACGGTAATTATGATTTTGATCTTTTTTTTTTGGAAACTGAAAGTATTTTTATATATTTATTTGCATAGGCTATAAGACTAATTTTCACCTTTTTACAAATATATATTTTATGGAACTTAAACTCAAAATTTTCTTTGTAATTTCAATATATGTTAACAAATTGAACGATGTTATACAGTAGCAAAAGATCTAAATTCAAAATTCATGCTTCTCGTGAAATGATTATGCTTTGATGATATCTGTCATCGTGCGTGCATGTTGAAAATGAAGCATCAATGTATCTATCTATAATAACTAAAGAATAAGAGTTGGGTGGGAATTGGGAATCCATTATTCGTGGCTTATATAAGAGAATAATTAAGTTCCTTGACTTGAGAAAGTTACCTGGAGGCTTTTAATTTATTTGATTTCTTGAGTTGAGATTTTCTTCCGATGCTATGGAACGTACGTACAATAAAGCGCTCAAACATTGATCATTATTGACATTTTGGCAAGAATATCAAATCACTCAAGTAACAAATTGATGAATAAAGTCCTCTTTATAATAACTTGTGCAATGACTGAATAATTCCAATTAATTAAGTACATTATGAAGTTTAAGGTATTAAGAATTAAAAAAGTGTGAAAATTAAATAGTTTAAGGTAAGAAAAAGTGATAGTGAAAATTTGTTGAATATTTGGTAGACACAAAAATTTGAGTTGTTACAACCAAACGAAGTTGTTGTGATTTAACTTCATTAGGTTAGCCAAACATGCCTTGTCGATTATTTTTATTCAATTAAGCATAATATTATCAACCAGCAAATTATTCTATCCCAATACATATAGATTATTTGTTATTTTCAATTCACATTCAATTGAATTTCCCAATACAAATGAACAATTGGCATAATGTAATTTTGGTGATCAAACTAAAAGACAAACAATAGGTATATATAATAAAATAATAATAATAATAATAATAATAATAATAATAGTTTATTGAATTAGAAAAATGTAGCAATTACATGAAGTAAGTCTAATTACAACAAACACCAACAAATATTGATTTGGCTACTCAGCCATGGGTGAAGAAATTAATGAAGAGACATTGCGCGA
This sequence comes from Glycine latifolia, assembly GCA_013407115.1. Classification (NCBI taxonomy): domain Eukaryota; kingdom Viridiplantae; phylum Streptophyta; class Magnoliopsida; order Fabales; family Fabaceae; genus Glycine; species Glycine latifolia. The sequence goes on from CM023956.1 coordinate 24,240,211, forward strand.
AGAGTCCTTGAGCAAAGAAGCCATCACACCCTTGTTATCTCTCTAAAACTCTTTATTCGTAAATCTCAAATTCATCCTCTCTTTGACTTCTATGTCTCTTAAATAAAAAAAACACCATAGGCTTCATGATAGGTTCACTTAAGCAAGCCATACATAGATTGCTTAAGCAAATGCAACATAAAATTTCTCCTCCATGAGAAGTTCGCTTAAGCAGCTAAACATGACTTAGTTAAGCGAGCAACATTGCCTCACTTAAGTGAGGTCATTAATTTCTGGAGTCTTCATCCTTTTAGTACTTTGGTGACAATGCTTTAATATATCTCTCCAAGAAGATCCTTCATACAATCCCTTAAAAAACAACACAGAAAAACAAAGATCAAACGGGAAAAATATACAAACTAAACTCTTAACTAGAAAATGCTTCCATTGGAAAAAAAAAAACTAAATTAAGCATAAACCTCAAAAGCATAAGAGATATTAAATAATTGCAACCAAAATCACTACGAAAATGCAAGTGTCTATGACAATTATCAATCATGCCTGTCATCATTATTTGGTGGTTGTGATTGCAATGGTAGAAGTGGTGGTAGCAATGGTGAATTAAGTGGTAGCACTGGTAGATGAAGTGGTAGGAATAAAGGTGGTGGGAGCAGCAACAAAGGTGATAATAATCACAATAAATATAATAATAACAATAACAATAGTAATAACGATACATATAAAAATAATGACAACAATGACAATAATAATGATAATATAAGTGGTGATAAGAGAGACAATTGTGATAATGATGAATCACTGACAAAAGAAAAAATATGATTATTAGATGAGAAATAAAAATAATTTTTTTTATGTTTTGAATATTTTTTATGCACAATTTTTTAAAAACCAAATCAACACGAGTTATGATGTTTTGGAGAGAAAGTTATATATAGCTTAAATATCCCTATGGTTGAAAATAAATTATTTTTTTTAGTCCTTTAAAGTTTTTTTTTTCCGTAAAAGATTTATATTTTTGTTTTAGGCCATGCTATCAATTAATAATAATGTGAATGGATGACATAACAACAATGTTGAGTTGTTACATCTTCAAGTAGTCAAGTGAATTTTTGTTATAAATCGTGTGTTTTTTAATTTCTTATTAATTAGTATTATGTCATTAATTATTTTAAACGTATGAGAATTTAAAAATATATTTTATCAAAAAGTTTACACATAATTGCTCTATGAGACTCGTTGATAATATAATAAGTCAATCAATTGTCAACATCATTGTTTAACATTATTACTAAACGACATAAACTAAAAAAAACTTTAAAAGAATAAAATCAAAACAAATTTTTAAAAGACTAAAATAAAATTTTCTTATTTTATAGGTAACAAACATATATTTAATCCATTAGATATTTACACGTACTGACCAAAATTATCACTATCAAGTTCTCGTGCTGCGCCCCCACTTTTTATACCACTGACATTGACACCAATTTTGCTCAATTATTTTTGCAGTGCTCTTTTTATCTACATGCCGGCAAATTATTCAGGAATTATGCATTAGCACTTATGAAGTCTTTTGAAAATTCTTCCTAACGACAACATCAATTAAATCTAAATTGATCTTCCATATATAGATTATTCTTTCCTTTAAAACATCATTGGAATTGTAATGATTAATTTATAGCAATGAATCTTATTTATAGCATCATTGGAGATGATTTATTTTAGGCTAAGTCGAGGGAGGATAAGCTTTTGAAACGAATTTGATTAAGATATTTATTTACTAACACTTCATTACAAACATGGTGTGGTACGGTAACATTTCATAGTATATAAGATTCATTGGACATTTTAGGGTCTTATATCCTGTTTTAAAAAAGTTATTTAATTTTTAAAAATAGAAAATAAAATAAAAACTTGTTTTATAGTTATAGTTTTTGTATAATAAAAAAACTCAAAACTAGTATCTCATTTATAGGTTTTAAACCTAGAAAAGCAAAACTTTTTTAAGTTATTTTGATTTTTATTTTCCATTTCCTGTTAATCGTAATTTTCCTTACAGTTGCACACCCACCTTTACTTCTACGTTCTGAAAATCCATTTTTTGAAAATTATTTTACAAGTTAGTTTTTAAAAAAGCGTTAATTACATTTCCCCCTAACTTTTTACTTTTTGATGAATTTTATGCCAACAAATTAGTTTAGTGTACTTTATAAAGAAATTGCAAATTTTACCTTTTGTCGTTTAAAATTTGAAAATTAATTTTTCAAAAAATAAAAAAAAATGAAAATAAAGCTTACCAAAAACTGAAAAAGTTGGGGTAAAAAATATAATTACTTTAGTATGTCATGTAAGCTTGCCAAAAATTTTTTGAGAGTAAATAATACCATTAAATCTTTTATCTAAAAACTAAAACACAGTCAAACACCTTTATTTTTTGTATTTTTTGGAATTCTTTTTTGGGCTAAAATATAGTTCTGATCTCTTACCTATATATTAAAGGGTTAAACATATTTTAAGTCCTTGTAAATATTAAAAAGTTTGTTTTTAGTCTTTTTATTTAAAATTGTTGATTTCTAGTCCCTTATTTTATAAAATGTGTCACAATTAAATCTAGTTACTGATACTATCAACTAGAGTTAATGATGATTTAATTTTTGTGGTAAAAACAGCTACAAAATATGAATTATAGATTTTAAAATAAAATGTAACGATTTTTTATATTCTCATTGTCTTTGACGCCTTCGGGAATGAATGTAGGATGTGACGTGATTTTTATGGTGGTTAAAAATCATTACATTTTGTGTAGGGCTAATTTAGCAAAATAATACAATTTAATTAATTATTTAGCAAAAGGGGGCATTTTTGAATTTAATTGGCAATCTGGGGTCACCAAACACGCCCAAGCCAGGCGTGTTTAAACACGCCCAAGCCAGGCGTGTTTAGGTGCCCTTGGCCTATAAAAACCCCCTGAAAATGACATTGGGTCCTTCCGCCTTCTCTCTAGAATTAGCTCTGCCTTCTCTCTAGATTTTGGGTGTTGATTTGTCTGAAGCGAAGCCCTGCCGAATTCGAAGCGCTGCCGACAAGTAAGTCGATTTAACTGATTGTGCATAGTATTTAGTTTGTTATATTTTTCAATTAGAAAAATGTTAGGATCATATGAACTTGTTAGCGACATATATATTAGGTTAGTCAGTAGGGTTTTAGGTATGCCAGTGTAGTTTTAGGGTTTACGATGTGATTAGGGTTTGGTGTGTGGCCTAGTGATTAGGGTTTAGGGTTTATGGTTTAGGATATTAGGTATGCCAGTGTAGTTTTAGGGGTTACGATGTGATTAGGGTTTAGGGTGTGGCCGAGTGATTAGGGTTACGTAATTCAGTGTTGTATTAGGGTTTACATTGTTATTAGGGTTTATGGCCTGGGGGACATATGTAGGTTTAGGGATTAGGACTTAGGCTGTGATTAGGGTTGAGGGGCTGGGGTAGTGACGTATGTGTAAGGTTAATGGATTGTGGGTACAAATTGAGGGTATATGGGTATCGGTTGAGGTTCCAGGGCTTATATTGTGATTAGGGTTTAGGCCCCGAGGTAGTGATTATGGTTTATGTAAATTGGGTTTAGGGTGTATGGTTGACATGGTGATTAGGGTTTATGGGTTGGGGTACAGAGCTAGGGTTTGTGTGTGCCGGGTTAGGGTTTAGGTGTAATGTGGTGATTAGGGTTTAGGTCTTCAGGGGTTTACATTGTGATTAGGTTTATGGCGCTAGGAACAGACCTAGGATTTAGGGTTTAGTTCTGATGTTCTGATTAGGATTTATGTCTTGGTTTACAGACCTAGGGTGTATGGATTCCAGTTTAGGTTTAGGGTTGATGGTGTGACGAGGGTTTAGGTCGTCGGTTACAGACTTAGGGTTTATGGATTCCGATCTAGGTGTAATGTTGTGATTAGTGTATAGGGCTTGGGTTACAGACCTATGGATGATAAATTGTGGTTTAGGGTTAGGTCCATGTTGTGAGTAGGGTTTAGTTGTTCGGTTTCAGACTTAGGGGTTATGGATCCCGGTTTAGGGTTTATGGCAGTGAATAACCTAATGAGTGTTACATACACTTCACTAATATGGATTGTGGCTATAGACTTAGGGTTTATGGGTGTCGGTTTAGGGTGCAGGGCTTATGTTGCGATTAGGGTTTAGGCGCTGTGGTACATACACTTCACTAATATTGAGTAATTAGTTTTCCAATTCAAGTTTTGCCTTGGCAAACAGTTCCTTTTGAAAAGACGAAGGGTTTATGGGTGTCGATGTTGTCTGTTTAGGAACAATTATTGGATTATAGAATGAGAAAACGCCTGTGATGATGAGGGGTAGAATCAACCTGAGGTCTTTAGTGTTTCAAGCTTTGTGTTGGATTACGGTTTAGTCTGAGGGCTTAAGTTGTGATTAGGGTTCAGGGCTTATGTTTTTTTTACTTAGGGTTTATGGATGTCGGCTAAGCTTTCGGGCTTATGTTGTGTTCGTGTATTTGGTTTAATGTATTTGATACATAGGAAAATTTTGTTCGAATGATTTGTTAATCATCAATATTTTGTTTACCGTGATTTTAAATTTTTGTGCATGAAGATACTGAATAGATGGCTGATTCATCCTCCACATCATCATCGCGATCTGCATCCGACCATGAGGCTGAGCCCATGGATCCCACTGCCTACGTTGTCCCTACCCCATACAAGTGGGGTACGCTACGTAGGCGTTTTCAGTGCACGCACGTTTCACAAGTTGTGTGGAACGGTGGGGTGCCACCTCGGGTATTGAAGACTCAACGTGGTAAGGTGAGCGGTGGACCAGATGCGGATGATATACCCGAGGTTGTTGCCGACATGTTGCGTGATGCTGGGTTTCTTCATGTCGCACGCATGCGACATATTCAGGTATGCAACGATGCAACTATGAAATGAGTTAAGACTGGTTAATTTGATAAATTAAGTTGTTTAATAATTTTTATGTATTTCAGATGGATGCTCCGCTTATTAGTGCTCTGGTTGAACGATGGAGGCCAGAGACTCACACCTTCCATATGCCGCAGGGTGAGATGACCATCACATTGCAAGACGTGGCTGGTATTCTAGGATTGCCCACCGAGGGCAATGTGGTTACCGGAGTGACGGTTGACGAGTGGGCGACCGTCATTGAGGAGGTGTTTGGTCAGGAACCCGACGAGGAGAACGAGATGAAAGGTGGATATTTGCGCCTGTCGTACTTTGATAGACATTTTGCGCATTGGGGTGAGGTGGTCCCCGACATTGTCCACGTGACGCGGTTCACGAAGGCCCACATCGCACGACTTATCGGATCATGGCTGTTGTGCGACCGATCTGGAGGTAGCATGATTGCAGCACGATACATGTCATTGCTTGCAGGGGATTTTGTGGACATCGGTCAATATAGCTGGGGCTCAGCCGTCCTTTCACACTTGTTCAGACAAATGTGTGAATGTACAGATCCAGGCAGGAGTGACATCGGTGGGTGTCATATGCTTCTTCAGGTGTGGGCGTGGCTGAGATTCCCACCTATTGCTCCAGCTATTCCGCTGCCTACGCAGCCGGATTGGCATTTCGGACATCGGTATGTGTGGTTATATGTTGTTCTTGTTTGCAATTGTAACAATGAAGTGTTATACTATACTAACATTACTTATTTTGAAATTAGGTTTAACGCTTTAGGTCGACTTAAACCGCATGAACTGCTCGTGTATAGGATGGCATTGGACTCCCTGACTCGATACGAGGTACATATAGTAGTTTTTCAATTACTTTACGTGTGCATCTGTGGAACATGCTGTGAACTAATAAAGTGTTATTTTGTTGTGTGCAGGTCGTTTGGCAACCATACGGGGACTACGACTTTCTTGGTGCTTCTGAGCGTGAGCGACTTCTGTGGATGGCAACTACGCCTATCATATGCTTTCACACAGTAGAGTATTCCCAGCCGGATCGATGCATGCGACAATTTGGGAGGGATCAGCCAATCCCACGCGCTCCCAGGAAGCTGAAGGGTGTGCATGATCTTTCACTCCGGGGGAAACGAGAAGACAACTGGGTTCGTAAACTCAGACCATTTATTTCCCGATGGGAGGCTAGGGACCAGCACATTGAGCTCCCCCCCTTGATTCAGGGGTTGTTGTCACCACACCATGAGTACATGGTTTGGTTCAGAGAACACGGGAAGCGGTTCATCACGAAGAAGGGCGCGAAGGCCGGTCGTGGTGTAAGTTTTCTTTACATCCTCATTTGTCTATTTAAATTAATTATGCTACATGACATGCTAGCTAATATGTGTATACATTTAAAATTGTAGGCCGATGGGCTGGAGTCTTTGTACTTCGCGACGATTAGCCCCAATAAGGAGGGCTTCGACTTCGAGTGGGCGAGTGACGAGCTCGGTCGGTTGATGTCTGTCTTTGCCGAGAGCTGTCGCGTGGAGGAAGCAGGCCCACATGCTCTCGAATCCCAGCTTCAGGCCGACCCAGACATTTCAGTTGCAGTAACCCGACGCAGAAAAGAGGGTCGTGGGCTAGAGCGTCGGCGGAGACCGGTGCAGCAGGTTCCTGAGCCCATTGTTCGACCGAGGCCACGCACGGAGGGTTACTTTAGGCCTGTTGTCATTGCATCGACATATGGGACACAGCCCGTATATTACGAGGCTACTGCGCAGGGGGGCCATGGGGGCGTGGACTATGCCGATTTCAGTACCGAAGCCCAGATGCCTACACCAGGCCCATCGCAGACCACACCAAGTCCATCGCAGACCCATTCCGCACATGTTACGACTGCAATGACATGTGCAGATGTAGATGACGGGATCCGTGTTGGAATCAACACGGAGACCCAGTGGAGTGAGGCAGAGTTCGACGACATGCTGTTGAACATGGATTTTAGTGCAGGAGCCTATGCCCCTTGGCAACCACATTCACCACATGCCACCGACGATCATGAGTGCCCTATGCCGGTGTATGCAGAGCAGGGCACGGCATGTCGATCTACTCATGTTCATCGGTATGATGCTGGCTCTTCTTATGCAGGCCCTTCTTATGCAGGCCCGTCCCAGCCGGACCATTATCAGGCAGGCCATTCTCAGCCAGGCCCTTCACAGCCAGCCCCGTCCGAGCCAGGCAGTTCTCGGCGACCACGAAGACGAGTACAACCTGATCGACAGGCACGTCATGTGCCGTGGCCACCGCCCTCACTCTGATAAAGGGCGAGTTACTGTTTTATATTTTTTTGTTGTATTGTAATCGATTGTATTTTATAAACTACGGTTATTTGTGACATTTATGTTTACCATGCTCGGTCTAACTATTATTTGATCACGTTAACCCCCCAAACCCTAACAATAACATACGCCGTCAAAACCATAAATGCATAACAGACACGATTACAATGAATAACATAAGGGGGAAAATGCATTTGTGATGATAAGGATAATTCGAAAACAACATTTTTGGGGTACATGTGTTATTCCATATCGATTTCTGGTTTGCTAAAAATGGCTAAAATTTCAATTGGACCAATACGTTTCCAGTAGTTGGATTCCGCTAGCACCCGCAACACGTCTTCATCGCTTACCAACTCCTTTATGTCATACTGGATTGTGGTGTCTGAGTATTGTGAATGTGCTGGACGACGGAAAAACATTTTCCTTACCACCTGTGACATGTGAATTCCATTAGGGGGAACCCCAACAGGCGCAACTTGTTTGATGACGGCCTTAAGTGTTTCAATGGTGCATGCAGAAGGAATTTCAAATCGGATTGGGTTTGTTCCAGTAAAGGAATAACCCAAAAAATTGCCTCTTCGTGGTATGTTCCAACTTCCGTTGTAGTATAACATTGCATCATGTGTGGGGACGATGGTCGACTGAAGTAGGTTGATTATCCCATCGGCTGTTCTGTTTACGGTGCATAATATTTCTATAGGACCAGCAGTGGACATTTGGTCGTGACACCTTAACATTCTGCAAACATCATCATTGTTTGTTAGTGCGAGAGAATGAAAAAAATAGTGCTGACCTGCGTCGAGGGATGGTTGTCGGTAGTAGATGTTATCCACGAAATGGCCATCGGTTAGTTGAAGGGTGTGGTGAATCCTACTCTGAAGCGTCTGAAACGAACACTCGTTAGGAACGCGCATCGCTATTGGAGTGGCACCCTGAAAACAAACACCCGTGTTGTTGTGGTTGGTATATCCATTTGGATAAATGAATGCTAATTTGGAGTTACCAATGCTTTGGCTGCTTGTTTCTCCTAAGAAGGCCATGGTATGGAAAATGAAATTTACGGGGCGACGCATCTTGTGTCCGAGCGTGTACCTTATATAGGGGTAATCGCGCCCAAGTTGGGCGTGTCTAGTCACGCCTAAATATGAATCGCGCCCAAGTTGGGCGTGTCTAGGCACGCCTAAATATGAATCGCGCCTAAGTTGGGCGTGTCTAGGCACGCCTAAATATGAATTGGGCGTGTTAAATCACGCCCTTCGTTGGCGTATTCAGTTAGCTGTAACAAAATTAACGTGGGTACGTGTAACGTAAATCATGTAACAAAATAACTTCACTTCTTATCCATAGGTCAGTGCTAGTGTCAGGTACAGTAATTTTGGTACAATGTGAATTTATTTTATTGTTGTGAATTAGGACTTGATGAGAAATTCGAATATTCATATGTAAATGAATTACTTCAAAATAAGAGATTATTTAAGAATTTCATAATTATATATATCTTTGTATCAAGGAATGTTACACACGTGTAACATAATTTATACATATATTTAATGATATAATATGAAAAAACATATATTTTATTTTCTATTGGAATCGTGAGCACTTACATGTCTAGGCACATCAAAAACTGCATCTATGAAGACGCGGATATGCACGTGTACTTTCTCCCTTTTATCACATGCTAGATCTTCTAGTTACAAGTAACAGTGCCTTCGCAGTTGTAGTATAGTAATAATGTTAAAAATACAGTGCTCGTTTATTATTTTACCATACTAAGTTATTATTATTATTATTATTACTCCGTTCCGTAGATCTTTAAATATTTGATAATTTTTAATTAGTTAAGTTTCTGAACTAATTTTTCTTTTTTTAATTCAGTCCATTTGTTTTTTAATTAAGTCTTCTATTTAAATATTATTACAAAAAAATAAATCACACATTATTAATCCACCGATAAGCAGATTGGGATTAGTACAAACCAGAAGTGCTCCCTTTCCAACATTATTCCCCCCTCCCCCACACATGATTGATGGGAATAGGGATATTCATAATTTGTTGAACACAATCTTGAGGAAGGAGTTAATTCAAGTGATTCAACCTCCAACTATTATTCTCCTGCCACCTTAAGATGTGTCCCAGAAATATGAACATAATCCACTTTGTTACACAGCTTTCCACTTCCCATCCAATCCGAGTACCAAAGGGAAGATTGCCAATCCCCCGAACAAGTTTGGAATCCCTTCAGCATGTATCCCGAGCTCTGGGTATCGTGATGCAAATACTGTTACCTTTATTTGGCTAATATTCTTACATTTTTATGCATGGAATGTAAGTTACTCATTATTCTCATATAGGTTTTTTAATATATATTATCACTTATTGGCTAGTGACACAAAAAACGCGCATTTGTAAACACACGCTCTGCTTGTATTGTCGTGTAGGATTTATGCATTGCACCTGTTAACAACATCTTTAGGGCTTATGGATTGAACCAGTTAACAACATCTTTAGGAGCACCTAAACCTCGGTCCTACATAACGTCATACATTTAATAAAATAATCATGAAACACCACAACGAAACCAGTTATCGTCATACATGTTACGCAACATTTTTTTAAAGTCAAATACATTTAACCGCGCACTTATCAACCAAACATAATAACAGAATCATGAAACACCACCCCGAGTAGGACAACATGTACGAGTATGTCCAACTTGCTTGCACAGACCGCATCTACGAGCTCTACGAGTTGTTTCGACTTCGTCCATCTCGTTATGTAGTCTAGTGGACCTTGGACGACCCTTTGCACGCAACATTGACCTGTCAGGTATGATAACAGGATCTTCACTGGGGGGAATGGCAAGTTCATCACCAATAGGCTGCCAAGGTAATGAATAAGCCTCAACCAAGTTGCTTACGAGGAAGACATCATCCACATATTGCAAAGGATTCTGACGGATGGATAAAGCAGCAGCTGCGACATGGCTACAAGGGTATTTGAAGGCCTTAAACTTCCCACACTGACAAAAACGGTCAGTTAGGTTAACTGAATATAACCTGTCCCTGCCATCGGCCACTTCAAACGACGTTTGCTCAAGGTTATAGGTGCGTACGTAGTGGCCTGTAACAATGTTTTGATTATGCCTCATAGCATCAACTACATTTTTACAATGTCGCTGTGATTGATGCAGCTGTGCAGTGGCCGTGTGACCCCTTTTCACAAAGTATTCAACCAATCGACTGTATGTGTGCTTAACCAAAGCAGTAATAGGCATGTTCCTTGCTCCCTTGAACACCTTGTTGACTGATTCAGACAAATTTGTTGTCATATGGCCATATCTTCTCCCATCGACATCATATGCACGAGTCCACTTTTCCTTAGGAATGTTGTCAATCCATTCTGCAACCTCAGGACTGGTATCGCGGAATCGTTCATACGATATGTCAAAATCGACCATACAGGGAGTATAACCTGCACAATTATAATACCATTAACGTTAGTTGGGTAACACATTTTATAATCAAAATAAACTACTGGTAATTGTCAACATACCCAAAGTCATGAGGCTCTTCTTCAGTCTTGCACTCTTGAATCTTTGATTGAAATTACTGGCAATATGACGAAGGCAGAAAACGTGATGCGCAAAAGGTGGTTGCCAACCGGCATGGTTCTGCACTGCAGATATAATGCTACGGTGCCGATCTGAAATGAGACATATATTTTGCATTTGGGTTACGTGGAAACGAATGTTAGCAAGGAAATATTCCCAAGCTTCCAACGTCTCCCCCTCAACAATGGCAAATGCCAATGGCACGCATTCATTATTCCCATCCTGACTCGTGGCGATCAACAATTTTCCTTTATACTTGCCATATAAGTGAGTCCCATCAATTTGAATGATTGGTTTGCAAAATTTAAAAGCCTCGCAACACTGTCTAAAAGTCCAAAACATTCGCTGAAACACACGCTTCCCTCTGACCAGTCGATGTGCCACAAAATAATCATTGGTTTGAATATCAAAAAAAGAACCCGGTGAAAACCGAAGCATGTAGCTGCACCACCTCGGCAAAAATGCATAAGATTCTTCCCAATCTCCATAAATCATTGCCATCGCTTTCTGCTTCGCATACCATGCCTTACAATACGAAATATTAAATCCGAAGCTGTTGGTGATCCTCTCCTGAACCAATGCAATTGACACGCCTGGTTCCTCCTTAACCATTCCTGAAAATGACATTGTAACATACACATTAACAAAAACCCTTAACACAATGTAATAATTTTCAAAAAAGCACAAATTCTTAGATCGTACCTGCCACAATTGAAGCAATGATATCAACATCAAGTTGTCTATGATCCTGTGATATATGGTCGTTGAGGCAATTGTGTTTTTCACCCCATCTTGAAACCATCCACTTCTCACGGTATAATGGTTTATACACCCTAACCCTCCAAGGGCAACCATCCTTGTGGGCAACACACTTCATGGCAAACTTGTCAGGCTTGCTCTCAACCACAACTGCTTCTTGATGCTCCCTCATCAGGTTACGCTTAATTGCAATTTGTGCCTCCTTTTTGGAAGGGAATTCCTGTTCAACAAACAAATCGTCCCCTATTTGCCAGGGACCTTGGACTGAACCCGTTCCTGAAGCTGAACCGCTAAAAGAATCTTCTTCGCTTGGGTGATTCCAATCGATATATGTGTAATGTGGAATCCCGTCCCAAAAAGGAATAACCGCACCGCCTTTAAATACAACACACATTAATAAGCATGGGTTTGCAAAATATATACATGAACAACAATTATACGAAATGACTTACCTTCAACTGGTTGTTCTGATTGTCTCGGTCCAACACCCGCACGGTACCGCATTCCAGACGACCCCACATCAGTTTGTTGCTGGAATGCATTAGCATCCACACCAGCATCTTCATCATTATCAAAAGCACTTGCATTCTCCTGAAGAAGACGATCTTCCATCGCTATATTTTCATCATCATCATCATCTTCATCGTCATCCATAACCCAAGTTGGGTCATGTGAATCTTCCTGAGAGATGTTTGCACCTACAACATCATATTCAGGTGCAGCATCATATGATGCTGCAATATGTGCAGAATTACAACCAACTGACCTCCTGGGTAAAACAGCTTCCTGAAGTACGGTGTAATCCACATACAACTCTAAAAATTTCTTCCGTGCCTGATTACAAAATTCGTCAATGACCATTTCCAATTCTTCATCATCCTGTATTGGAAACCCCACGTATTCTTCTTGCTGCCATATTCTTGCCGTCAGCAATGTGATACAAATGTTTCCATCCACACCCAATTTTGGACGTATCTTCTGATGCAAATCAACCAATGTTCCATTTCGGTTGATTCGTGTCATCCTTTTCTCCCCTTCGAAGACAAGACCTGTTTCCCCTTCAATTTTTCTTCCATTGAAAAATAGCACAACACGAACAACCTCCGCACCACTTGAACTCATTTCCTGCAATCAACATAAATAAACGTCTGAAGCACACAAACTTCTCACCTAAATTGTGTATCCCAAGACCTACACACTAAACACACCCTAACCCACATAACAACACGTCCTGGTAAATCATCAAATGCTAAAAGAAAGTCAATATTGTCAAACCCAAAAAGGCATAAAGAAGTGGTTTTGTGTACAAGACAACCTATACCCTAGGTCCAGTGACGCCAAGCCCTAGGACCTAAACTCTAAGCCGGAACCATTCAACCCTAGGTGTGTACCCCATGCCCTAAACCATAATCCCCCCATAAAACCTATACCCTAAATCCTAAACACTAGACCCTAGGTGTGTACCACAGGGCCTACTCCATAATCCCCCATAAACCTAAACCCTAAACCTTGAACCCTCAGGACATAAATCCTAATCCACACATGCGCCGTAAACCCTAAGCCAGAACCATTCAACCCTAGCCGTGTTCCCAACACCCTAAACCCTAATCCACCCATGCGCCTTAAACCCTAAGCCGGAACCCTTATATCCTAGGTGTGTCCACCAGAACCTAAACCCTAATCCCCCCTAAACCCTAATACCTAAGCCAGAACCCGTAAACCCTAGGTGTGTACCCTACGCCCTATACCCTCATCACAACATAAATTATATACCCCAAGACGGACCCATTAAACCCTAGGTGTGTATCCCAAGACCTACACCCTAATCCACACATGCGCCATAAACCCATAAATCCAATACCTTAAGCCGGTACCATTAAACCCTATGTGTGTAACCCCTAAACCTACATATGTCCCCCAGGCCATAAACCCTAATAACAATATAAACCCTAATCCAACACCGAATTACGTAACCCTAATCACTCGGCCACGCCCTAAACCCTAATCACATCGTAAACCCTAAAACTACACTGGCATACCTAAAACCCTAAACCCTAAACCCTAATCACTAGGCCACACCCTAAACCATAATCACATCGTAAACCCTAACGCTACACTAGCATACCTAAACACTACTCACTAACCTAATATATATGTCGCTAATATAACAAACTAAATAGTACGCACAATCAGTTAAATCGACTTACTTGTTCACAGCGCTTCAAATTCGGCAGGACTTCGCTTCAGACAAATCAACACCCAAAATCTAGAGAGAAGGCAGAGCTAATTCTAGAGAGAAGGCGGAATGGACCGAATATCATTTTCAGGGGTTTTTTATAGGCCAAGGGCACCTAAACACGCCTAGCCTGGGTGTGTTTGGTGACCCCAGATTGCCAAATAACTTCAAAAATGCCCCCTTTTGCTAAATAATTAATTCAATTGTATTATTTTGCTAAATTAGCCTTTTGTGATTTACATTTTGTAATCTATAATTCACATTTTGTAGCAACTTTTTTACCAAAAAAAATTAAACCACTATTAAAGTTAGTTGACGTTAGTTGACAGATTTAATAATTGAGTTCAACTGTGACACTTTTTATAAAATAAAAGATTAAATATTAAAGATTTAAAATAGAGAATCTTTTCAATATTTATAGGACTATAAATATTTTTAATCCTATATTAAAAGTTATTTTGATCCTTTACTTTTTAAAATATTCATTTTGATTTCTTTATCTCTCAAATTTAGATTGATGTTGTCCTTTTGAAATAGTGACTTTTTTTGGCTCGATTTAATTTTTTTTATTCATTCAACTAATATTTGAATTAGAAAATGTTGTAACACATGGTGCAAAATCGTGTCAAAATTGAATCTTATGAGCAACCAGAAAAAGAATTTGTTATTAGATTTTTTAATTTTTAACTATTCGTGTTATTCATTCTTTATGTTATTTTCATTTGGTTTATGGTCCTTTTTTGTTCAAACTTTCCATGTTAGTGAATCTATTGAGACACGTTTTGTCTTTAATGAGTAAAATAGGTTTAAAATTGTGTTCTAAAATAGAAAATGATAATTATTTTGTAAGTGCAATATTGAATCAAATTTAAAAGGCCAAGGACCAAAATATATCTTTCAAGAACAAAACGAATTTTAATAAATAGGTAAGGAATAAAATTAATTTTGTCCTTTTTTTTATCTCTCGATTATATCAAGTTTCGAGTGTCTTGATTCTTATGCATTCTTTTGTTGAAAAAAAATCATTTAATAAGATAAATTGTTCATACTAAATTCATCCTAATTGCCTATAAATTTCAATTGCAAGTTTCGTCTTGGGTTTCACTTTAATTGTATATTCAATTCCATATGTTTTGTGCACCGCTTGAAAGTTTTAAGGACAATTATTGGGTTAGTATTTTTTTGTTCTTCAACTTTGGAAATCTATCTTTTTTAGTCTCTGAAATTAAAATTTATATTTTTAAGTTTTCAAATTAATGTTTTTTAGATTTTTCTTGCGGTAAAAAAAATCACTATAAATTATGCATTCAAACTGATAAAAATCAGTTTTGAGAGGGACTAAAAAATTATTTTGTAAATTTGAGAGAAAATAATATAAATTTTAATTTGAAAAAAAAAAAACAAATTTACGGTACTAAAAACATAATTAAACCACCTAATTATTCGTGTAGTTTGAGACTTTGAAATGAAAATCACTTCCCATTTGTACGATTCAATAACAATGAGAAGACAACTTAATTAAGTGGAGAACAACTCTACCACTCCACTCTCAGGCTCAGCCACTACAATACCATGAAAGTGAGTTGAAACTTCCAAGTGATTTTACACTCTTTCATGCAACAATAAATGGAAGTCAATATTTCTTCAATCCATTCCAGTTTCCCCCCTCTATTTTCTAGCTAATCAGAGAGGCATATATAGTCTAAGAGGATTTCTCATTTTTCACATCAGTGTTTTTGCTATGTATTATATTGTTTTTTTTCATTTCTCTCTTCCAATCAAATGATTAACATACTACAAAAGGGGTAACAGGTATAAAGAAAAAGTGATGCAAAAAATAAACTAAGTACAGATAGAGTGGATGAGTTTGAGTCCAATAGAGTGCAAATTAAGGCCATATTAAACACAATGAGGTGTGTGCATGGATTCATAAGAGAATATGCAACTCCAACCACTCAAGGACAAGTGTTCCACTCCACTGTCTACAAATGTCTAAAATCAAATGCAAGTATAAAAGAACCAAAGTACACTCACTAGTCACTAGTTTTTTGTCTCGTCATATGGTCCCAGCAACTTAGGATTCGTCAAGGCAAAGCCGGCAGCATGAATACTTCTACATCCTTTTCTTATAAAAAAATTTATTCTCTATTGGTCACATAAGCACCACAACTTACCAGACAAGACAAAATAGAATGTGTTCTTATTCTATTCCTTTCTTTCAAAAAATAAAAATAAAAATGAAAGGACTTGAAGAAGAGCATCTTTCCATTATTATGCTTTTCCTTCAATGTATCTGCACCATATCTATTTCTAGGCTTTCTAAATTACAAGATTACTGTTTTCTACAATTTCCAAGTATAACTAATTTTACATCAATAATATAATTTTGGTCACTAAAGGTGTTTGTGTTAAATCAAGTCAATCCTTCTGTCAGTTTAGCACACTAATTTAGCCAATTTAATGACACATGACAAACTATTACATGTATTTGATTTAGAGGAGAGAAATAGAAAAGATAAAAATAGAAAAGAAAATTTTGAATTAAAGTAAAATGTAAAATGTGTGGATCCTAAAAAAAAATACAACATTTCTCTCCAATCCTATTTCTCTCCTTCATTCCAAACATGCCATCAGAAATGCGACCTTAGATAATTATTTCTCATGTCATTCAAATTAATATTGTTAGGACAAAAAACTGATAGAAGGACTATTTTGGTCTAACAAAAACAGTAACAAAAAATTAAACTAAAATTCAACTGAGGGACCAAAATTATATAATTCTATTCATTAAAAAACATAATATTCTCTCTATTAGTGGTAGTTAGTATCTTTTTTTTATTGACGTATTGCTTTATATTTAAGAACTCACAGGTAATTTGATTTCCTCAGCTATAGTCTCCAGTGTAGATTGCATTCAGCCAAATCCTCATTGGCATTATTGATGGTATTACTAGGTAAAATCATCTACCTCTAAATTGTCTCAATTACCTACGCTAGTGACAAGGACTAAGGAGTTCCAAGCCAAGAATATTTCTTGAAAAAACATAGGGGGAGAAGTGTGGTTTCTGATGCTTTCAAGGAAAAAGGAAAAGTTGATTCTATAATTCAAGTAACAGAATTCTTCTCTAAACTTTTGGAATAAGATTCCTGCATTTGCCAGTGGGACAAAAACAAATGCAGGTGTACACTGATATAAATTGATGGGTCAATTTTGATACCAAATGCAACGTGTGAGGTGAGGTGTCCCAGAAAGTATAATGCACACAATTCCAATGGACAAGTGCTTTCTCTAAATCAAAAGTGGAGGTGAAGAGAGCCCACAATGAAGAAAGTAGGAAGAATGACATCTCTTTTTAAGTAGCTATGAAATATATTGGATCAAGTTCAGTTTTGAGTTGCTTCTGTCCAAGATTCTATGCTTCACAAGGCCACTTTCCTAAGGGCCTTTTCTTTATAAGGACATCTTTGAGTACAACCAAGGCTTGTGAAAATCTTGTCAAGGAGAAAAAAGACATGCAAGAGCAGTTGTAGAAACTTTCATGTATTTTAGTTGAAACACCAAAGAAGTGCTCTTCAAGAATACAGGACAATCAAATTTCACTTTAGCTGTTTGTATCCAGAAGGAGTAGTACTCAACAGGTAAAAATGATTTTGAATAATATCTTGAGGGCAATCCTCGGCACAACAGTAAGGTTGTTGCCTTGTCAAGGTCATAGGTTTGAGCCTTGTGCACTGGGTTGCCCTTTTAATATTATCTTTTGCATCTATATAGAGTAATGATATCATTTCGTTTCCTTGAAAGATAATGTACTATCAGCAGCAGCAACAAGCTAAGAACATGCATGCTTTAAGGATGCACAGCCCCACTGAGAGGCATATGATGATGCCAGGAGGCAATGGAGCTGGTGATCCAGGACTTGTTCTCTCAACTGATGCTAAGCCTAGACTAAAATGGACACCAGATCTTCATGAAAGGTTCATTGAAGCGGTCAATCAACTCGGAGGAGCAGACAGTGAGTCTATGCAAATAATAAACAGATCATGAATCAGAAAATGATAATTTGAAGCTAATTTTGATTGCTCTTGCTATGCAGAAGCTACACCAAAAACAGTATTGAAACTAATGGGGATTCCTGGACTTACTCTCTACCACTTAAAGAGTCATCTACAGGTAGCATATTATTTCAACTACCAGTATAATTAAGATAAGTTTTATTTAATTTTGGCTACATTATTTATTTAAATTTCCAGTATAATTGTGATAATGTTAGGTAAAGACTGCAATTTTATTAGTGAAAGAGAACACCTAGACACATGATGGTACCAGTTATATGTAAATAGTTGGTTTGGCTTTTTAATGTTCCTTTTAACCACCACCACGTAACCCCATTGCCCGGAGGTTCCACGCTCTGCGCAGGTAAGGGAGAGGGATATTGTACGCAGTCTTATCCTTGCATATGCAAAGAGGCTGTTTCCGGATTCGAACCCATGACCAACAGGTCACCAAGACACAACTTTACCGCTGTGCCAGGGCTCGCCCTCAAACTTGGCCTAAAAATTAATCTTTGAAACTTGGCCTAAAAATCTATTAATTCTATAGTAGAATTTGCTTGCTGTTCTGTTTTTACTGGTAAAGAAAAGTAAATTTCAATGACACCAAAACCTCATTCTAGTCACTGGCCTTCATGGGGAAAGACTGTTGAAAAGATTTGTATTAATTATCTTTATTGTGCATATATGCTTTTATGTGTTTAGTTATTAATTAGTTTTTCTTGATAGCAGAAATACAGGATCAGTAAAAATATGCATGGACAAACCAATACTAGCAACAATAAAATTGGTGAGGGAACATCTTGCTTATGTGCTTTACATGAATATCATAACAGATTATGAACTACAAAGAACCTATCTTTTACCAAGCATGTAATTTGAAAATGAATTTATCTTACCAGCATCAAACATGGAAGCAGCAACCAGAATCTCAGAAGCAAGTGGAGTTCAAATGAAACATTTAAGCATAGGCCTCCAGACAAACAAGTAAGAACAACTTCCAGTTGGCTTCAATTTATTCTGTCATCAAGTTTTATTGTTCAAAAAGAATTCTCTGTAATGGGAGGCAACACTAATAAGAATTAACCCTCAATCCAGAAATTCAGAAATAAATGATGCATTACAGATGCAAATTGAAGTACAAAGAAGACTACACGAGCAGCTTGAGGTATAGAACATCTTTGACTTTTTAACTTAATTTTTTATCCAAAAGTAAAACCATACATTATTCTAACTTACATAATGAAGATGAAAATTCATAAATGTACCACACTTATCCATTATTATATCATTGTATTTAGAATGGTAACATTAATTTCATCCGAATAAATGGTTAGCTCATCAACAGTTTCATTTATAAAACTCAAATATTTTCACAATTGTGTTCAGCATCCAAGTTGTAGAACATTAATTTAAAAAAGTTTGTTTTTCAGTATACATTAAAGTTTGTAAGTTGTTATAATTGCTTCTGTTCTGATTCTTTTTCTTCACTCTTTAAGCAGGTACAGAGACACTTACAGCTAAGGATAGAGGCACAAGGGAAGTACCTTCAGGCAGTGTTGGAAAAAGCACAAGAGACACTAGGAAAACAAAATTTAGGTGCTGAGGGAGTTGAAGCAGCCAAAGTTCAACTATCTGAACTGGCATCCAGAGTATCCCCTCAAAGCCTTGACTCTAAATTTTCAGAACTGAAAGAATTGCAGGTTTTGTGGCCTCAACAAACACAAGAAGGCCAAGCCACTGATTGTTCAATGGGAAGTTTCTTAAACTATAGGGAGGAATCTCAAAGAGACAGAGAAACACATAGCATGAGCCTGAATTTGAGAGCCTGTAATGGCCCTCCATTTTCAGTTTCAAAAGGGTGTGCAGAAGAGTCTATGCATTTAAAGCCTGATTACACATTGTGTGATGAAGTAAAGGAGAATATGATGTTTCTTTCCTCATCAAGTAATAGTAAAGTAGTGAAGGAAGACTTTTTATCGGAAAGGCCATCAAGCCTCTTGTCCATGAATGTAGGAGTTCAAGAAGACGAAAATTTTGGTAGAACAACGGTTCCAAAGGAAGAAGGTTGGAAGGGAAGAGAGAGCACTGAATCTGGAAGAGTGCCAGTTAAATTGAACCATGAGAAGATTTCTCAAGATTATAGACTTGCAAACTTTGAAGTGAAACTGGACCTGAATTCCCATGATAATAATGATGCTTCTTCCCACTGCCAACAGTTTGATTTGAACGGTTTCAGCTGGAATTGCTAGGACTTACCACAGTATGTAACATTTGGACATGAAAGGCTAAGAAGGTTTCATGTTGAGTTCCTACTCCATATGAGTTTTCATTTTTGGTGAGTAACTTGCATAAAGTTTTTGGCATAGGCCAATTACAACCCATTGAAAATAACTGAGATGAACAAAATAATTTGCTCCATCCAATATAGACTTGCATGTAGAATTGCTATGTACACACATCAAACAATAGTGACTAGAGTATACACTATGACCCTTTACATGTGTGATGTCAATTCAAGAGTTCAAAGGTTATTTTCAAACTAATTAGATTAAAAAATGAAGCAGTAAAAGCCTATTTCTTTTGTGACAAAGTGGCATCCAAATTATCAGAAACAATGATTCTAAATAAATTTTCCAACGAAGGAGAGAAAAAAGGAAGTAAAACATTGAATAAGCTATGGCTTGCGCCAACCGTTTTACTTTAATAACTTATAACTCATTTGGCAATCATCTATCATTCCAAATTGTGAGTATGGTAGTTGCTAACTTGCTATAATTCCAAGCATTTCCGGCTATTGTGATGCTTATAGCATGAAATCGTTTTATGTTTGCACAAAGAAAAAATCGTTATCACTCTTATTGAAGAATTTAATCAGATAGTTATATGAGTGCAATACAGCTTCTTTTGAATATAATTTATAAAATACTAGTTAATAGAAAAGATGATGATTTTAAATTGCAGTAAAAATATTGAGTTTCATTTTCTATATATGAGAATTAAGTGAAAAAAATGAATTAAATTATATGTAGAAGTTGTTGAATTTATCTCAAGGGATAATTAAAATTTATCTCAAGGAGTTACAACTTCTTCAGCAATGGTTCCTTTATTCAAATTCATAAACAATGTCCACTGATGACTTACATAACAGGTGATAAAAACACAATACATTATACAGAAAGTAAATTAATAAGGGTAGACTCATTGTTTTGCTCATCATGAAGTCATTGATCTCTAATAAACAAATATTAACCTTCCTTAGCTTGTTATTAAGCTAAGGAAATTCGTAAATTTGAACCAATTTTCACAAGGAAAAAGGGTGTATAAAGTAGTTCATGTGCTTACCTATAGGGAGGAGATTCTCATACGCTTTGACTTTTGATTTTTTATGATGCTTCTCTTTCTTTCTTGGAGGAAAAGAGTGGAGAATAAAGGTTGAAGAAAAAAAAAACCTTTAAAGAGTATAAAATTTCGAATAATAGCCTATAGGTATATTTATTGTTCGGTGCATTGTAAAAAAAATTTAATGGACTATTCAGGTGAATACCAATTTGCCAATAAACTATTCATTTACAAAGGTTATAGCTACTAGAAAAGAAAAAAGAGGATCGAAAAAATCATAAAACAGAAAAATATTTGTAGCACACAATCATTTGCTGATAAACAAGCGTACAAGTAAAAAGTGGAAAACTGAACAAAACAAGGGATTGGTCCTAATCCTTGACTTGTGACTTCAGTCAACAAACATCCAATATCTTGATGATAGTACCAGACTCAAGACGGTACAGTGCTACAACAGAGTCTCCAGGCTTGCACAAGTCATTTTTCTTTGCATATGAAAGAGCAAGCTCTATGGTTTCTTCTGTTGATTCAGTCATGGAATCTCCAAAAGAACCTGTGCCCAAAAGAGGTATTAGTCCCCGGTAGATAAGGCTATGCCTTGCAGGGGCATCCTGACTGCAGAACCATTCAAAAGAATCTGTTGTTATCTCAGGAACCACCACTGACAGAATAGGCATGCTGGGTCTATACTTTGCCACAAGTTTTGAAGTGGTTCCTCCTCTAGTTAGCAATAAGATGAGTGCAGCATTGATGCAGTTTGCAGTCCTAACTGCCGCTGAAGCCATGCTCTCCAAAGGACTCATTGGAGTTGGAGCTGTTTCCATCACTCTCTTGAATAGGTCACCATAGTCTATGAAATTCTCTGCCTCTGAACAGATTCTGGCCATGGTTTGGACAGCAATGTCTGGATAGGCTCCTGCGGCAGTTTCCCCGCTTAGCATCACACAGTCTGTGCCATCAAGGACTGCATTGGCAACATCGGTGGCCTCGGCTCGCGTAGGCCGAGGAGATTTGATCATGGACTCTAACATCTGGGTGGCTGTCACCACAGGCTTGCCTTTTATGTTTGACTTGTGTATCATAACTTTCTGAGCAAGAAAGATCTTCTCAATTGGAATTTCCATTCCCAGGTCACCTCTTGCCACCATAAATGCATCTGAATTTTCCAGTATTTCATCAAAATTTGCAACACCCTCTTGATTTTCAACCTAACAAAGACAAGAAGACAACAAATAAGTACAATTTGGGAGATTAATCAATCCCAGAACTTTGTTTCCTGTTTTCATAGACTTGTATGGGGAGCTTATACGTATCTTTGAAAATAGAATCAAAGAGAAAGTAAAATGACATTTCTGTAAATTATTTGAAGAGTTAAAGTAAAACAGAATACATTTACTTGAGGCAAAAAAGTCCTTTCTCACAAAGGTTGATATTTTTTTTTGGAGATTTGACAATATGGATGTATACCTTGGACATGAGAAGTATGCTTTTTGCATGCTTTCCAAGTAGATTTCTGACCTCCACAAGGTCTGAACCTTTTCTAACAAAAGAGAGAGCAATGATGTCAATCTTATTAGGAACCCCCCAGTCCAAAATGTCCTCCTTGTCCTTCTCTGTCAGGGTTGGAAGATCAACAACCACTCCAGGAAGGTTAACATTCTTCCTCTCCCCCAGAACTGCAGAATTTTCGCAACGACATCGAACCAAGCCATTCTCCCTGTCACATTCTAGCACAGTGAAACTAATTGTCCCATCAGCACACAGAATATTACCCCCTGGACTCAAATGGTGTGCCAACTTCTTGTAGCTCATGCTGATCATGTTTTCATCACCCTTTATGCTGTAATCAGTTGTGATTGTGATTTCTTGCCCCCTATGGATTTGTATTGGCTTCCCTTCATTCAAAAACCCAGTTCTGATCTCTGGACCCTGCCATGTTATATGTGACATAATCATTCTCAAACCAATGCCAAAAAGAACAATTCACATATTTGAAAACTCTGCATAATTTTTTAGAACATGATGGAAACTGGACATTGAAGTGTACAGTATCCAAATACTCTTCTCTTGTAATGCATATAACCTTTTTAATATCTGAATATTCTTTTAGATTGATCATATTTATATTTTGTTTTTCATAAAAGGAACAAAATTGACAAAACGTCACATTTTCAGGCATAAAAAATGTACCCCAACCTTTTATAATATACTAGTGGAAAAATGTCTGTGAGCATTTAATTTTTGGAATTGAATTGTTGTATACTTGTATACGTAATTAATGTGATTTTTTATCAATGTAAAACAAACTTATGCCACATAATGCAAACCAAGAAGAAAAGCCTCCAAAAGAAAAGTAACAAAACATAAAATAGAAAAAACATACACAACACAAAGTTGTAAAGTTTCAAACCTTGGTGTCCAACATGACAGCACAGAGAATGCCGGTGTTGTCCATTGCAGTTCTGAGATTATCAAGGGTCTCTTGGTGGTAAGAGTGAGTGCCATGAGAGAAGTTGAAGCGAGCCACGTTCATCCCTGCATTCAGAAGCTTCTCCAGCATCTCCACTGACCTACTTGATGGTCCCAAAGTGCACACAATCTTGGTCTTCGGCTTCCCACAATTTCCCCCCAACATCTTTTCCATTCCTTCCTTAGATATCAATGTGTTGTGCTTTCCCTGCTTAAATGTCACACAATGTCAATGCATATATGAAAAATTATGTGTTGATAAAAAAAAATGTTATATAATCTATGAATAATTTTTTAGGACAAGCCCTGACACAACTGTAAAATTGTGTCATGATGATTTATTGATCATGGGTTCGAATTCAGAAATAGTCTCTTTATATATGTGATGATAAGATTGCGTATAATATCTATCTCCTTTACCGTTGTGATTTTTTTTTAATCTATGAATGATTTTTGACACATAACACAATGCATATATAGGTACATGGCAGCGTCAAGATGCTACAAAACTTGTTTGACAAATTAGCGTTAGCTAGCTTGAAATTCAAACAATTTTTCCATGCCATTTATGTGCTTTCGATAGAAAAATCATTATGGACGATAAACTTTTGATGGTTGAAGCTTTGAAATAGAATATGATCATAACTAAGTACACATGTGACGAATCAATAATTAAATCGAATAGAATTAATGTACCATCTAGTTGGGCTTCCTGAATAATGTTCGGACTTGGAACAAGAAGATTTGCAATTCACCACAAAACAAAGAGAGCAAGAATAATTGGAATTCAACGAAACAAAAGAAAGAGCAAGAAGATTTGGAGTGAAGTGAAGTAAAAGGTGAGAAGAGGGCGGCCTTATATATAAGTAATGGAGAAATCTTTTAGCGGTGCATCTCGTAAAAAAGATTATATTGTAATATAATTATGATTATTAATAAGATAAGAGATTATAGTTTAAGCCTTAAAAGATTGTAATATCTATAACTCCAATCCTTAAAAGATTTGTGATATAATCTATCTATATATCTATAACTTGACTAACCGATAATGACAACTGTAACTATCTACCTGTGTATTTCCAAGCTAAGTCCTCGCTTTGGATTTTTCTATTATTTGTAATCCTTTCAAACACTATGATTTAATTTTAATTTTAAATTTTGAATCTTTGTATAATATATAAAATTGAATATCTCTTTCTTTTCTTTAGATAAATTAAATTTTAATGTTCTTGAGATAATAATATCCTTGTTTACTTCTAAATATATCATTTTTAGAGATATAATGATTTTGTTTAGTTTAAGTTATCATCTTTAATCTTAATACAAATCGATTAATGTAATTCAAAGATGTATTATTATCTCAAACAAAATTTAGTTTTTTGATATTACAAAAGTTCCTAACTTAACAATTAATCTAGTCTCTCAAATTGGCACCATCATTATTTTGGTTCTTGAGTTGGACATTATAAAGTCAATTTGGTCCTTGACACTACAGACCAAATTGACTAATGCACCACGATATTAGAGACCAAATCGATTGATGTCATGATATGTACCAAAATTAAGAATTTAAATGACTGACAATATCTAAAGTTAGGGATCAAATTGACAGACCTTAAACGTGATATTTAAAATGACTAACATTTGCCAATTTCAAATACTAAAAGTTATTTTTGGTAATTTTAGGACCTATTGTAATTAAAAACATGTTATGGTTTAATCAGGAATTAAGTTCATTTTCTTTTTAGATTGGTAAAGAAAAAGAATGCACTCAATTTGAGTAGAGAATAATACTTAAATTTATTCTGTTTTTGCAAATTATTTACAAACATATACATTTGAATGGTACATGAAAGTTAGACAAGGAAATCTAAATGATATATACAATTAGGAAGGATTTAAGAGACATGACAGTGTATAGACTCAGCTGTTCATGCTTGGTGAGGGTGAGGAAGACTAGACCCCAAAAGGCTTTAATAAACGGTCCGTGACAGCAATTTTGGCCGCAGCATCAAGATTCTTTAGCACTCCGGGACAGCATTGCAATCACAATTACCGCATCAATCGCATCTTTTTGCAATTTCTCAAAGTCAAGGATCACAAGGTGACCACGACCACAACCACAACCACAACTGCAATTTAAAACCCAACAAAGTATTGATCAAGAATAAGGAAGAAAATTGTTAAATGATTGCAGCACAGGAAACCAGTTCCTCCTTCCATTTCTTGGTCTCTCTTCTCTAGATCTGACCAGCTCACTGTTCAGATTGTCCCTATTTCCAACTCCCACATTGGCTTCAAGAGTTGAATCCCCAGATGGCATTTGAAACCTGCAAACTGGACAAGAACCATGAATTGTGAGCCATGAGACAATGCAATCACCATGGAACTTGTGCTTACATGGCATCTCCTTTGCTTCACTCCCAACCTCAACATCCTCCAAGCACACTGTGCACTGCAACTTCTCCTCACTAGTCACACTAGGCAATGCCTCAATTGCCGCCTTCTGTGCCGGAGGGTTCACACTTGAATACCCACCAGGACCAATCTGAGCCAAATGCTGTAGCATCAAATCAAAGCCAGATCCTACCACAAGGTCATTCAAGGAGCTGCCAACAGCATTACTCTCATTTGGGCTACTTGTGTGGCTCAAGTTAGGACCCCTCACAATCAATGCACCTTCACTGAATGGATCAATCACAAGTATGCTGCTGCCATCCATGTTCCTATTGTCTTCAGGGTTTTCAAGTTCAGACACCATCCTCACGTGAAGACCACGAAAGAGTTGCATCATGTAAGTTGAAGTTCTTCTCCTTCTTCCAAGCACAAGCTCATTTTCCCTCTCTTGCTCAACCTCTTCTTCCACCCCCCTTGAGCTGCTGCCTCCATGCGAAGCAATTCTTGCTAGGGAAGGGCGGAAAGCACCTATCAAACCTAGAAAAATCGGGGCGTAGAGTGAGAACACCCAAGCTGACCTTAAGTCAATAACATCATTCGGGTCCCTTAGGTTGTCCATTACCTCAGAAATTTCTGTCTCACAAAAAGGGCATATGTTCTCATCATCACTCATTGGATTCACCATTTTAGAGCATATGTTGCACCAATGCACACCCTCTATATCATTCTCCATCTCCCTTTATAAACATAGCTTATTGAAATCTTTTCTTCTCCCTGTTCATGAAATTGGAAACAAAATAGCTAATCAATTAAAAAATTCAATGAAGGTGGTCTTCTTTTGAAATTATAAACATGTTCGGTAACTTTCTCTAGCTACCTCAAGTTATGTTCAGAACTCCCTTCACATATAGCAAAGTTGAAGCGCCATCATTCAAGGAAGAACATAAGAATCTGAAATAGACATGTTATGCAAAGAACAAACAATCAAATTTCAGATTAAGATTACATATGATTGCCCCCCATAGGCTACTATCAAGACCAAGATAAGTAACATCAAATGAAATTTGGTTATCAAAATATAAATGAAATTTCATTCGTACCATTTTGATTTTGAAATAGTGGAAGTGGATGAAGAAATTAATAACATTCAATGTTCTAATGTCATCTTATACCTCCTGAAAATGTTCTTTTTTAGTTTTAGTTTGTTTTAGGTAGAAGGGTTACACCAATCATTTTTTGCTCTATTATGGCTTTTTAAGGTTAAATTAGATTTCAGTTTTTGCTTGATTTACTTTTACTATGCAAAGCTATGTTGATTGGATGGTAAACTTTAGAATGTACTCTTTTTTAGCTAGATTATAACATCTGATAAAGCACATCAACTTCAATTTGGATCACAACTTGCGAATCTGAATATGGGTTCTTTTTTATAAAAAAGTTGATGAGAGAATTTAGGAGAAAATTTCGTCCATGTGTATAGCACCCCAATCTTCAGCATCCATATGAAAGGATTGAGTCCACGGATTTAGAAGAGATTATTGTGCTATATACGATGCTGATTTCACTCGTACTCTTAAACTACATGTCATACAAATTTTGGTTTGGTAAAAGCAAAACTCCATGTCACACTCCTAAACTCTAATTTTTATCTTTACAAAGTCTTAACTTTAGTTACTAACTATATAAAGGATAAATCATTTTAGTCTTTTTCATATAAAATAATAGTAACAACTTTTTTGGAAAATTAAATACTGAAGTTAGAAATTTTTTTAAATTAAGATTAAAATGAATGATGCTTGCGATCTCAAAAACTAAAATAGGGGTTTACCCATTTTAGAAGTATGAATCCCTTTCACCCAATCACAACAATTTCTTACCATTAAGTTAATCTTTATTAGTCTGAATCATCCAGAACAATTTGAATTTCTTATTTTCAATAATGAGAAAACCTATTTCCCTTCCTACATAACTACTTGAATTCTTTATTTTGTGATACATGTGTTAGTAAATAAAATGAATATTATTTTTCCACACTTATATTATCATACTCTGATATAAATAAATAGCTAGTTGTTTACTATTAACATTTAGATTATGATTATTTATCAAGGGGACAAATTCAGATAGTTGAATAAAGTGTGTGAGTTATTATAAATCTTCCACACTTGTATTTGATTTTTACAAATAAAATTAAATTGTACAATCCTCACCTTAATTAGTTGTTGTACATGCACGAAGGTACTTCAATAAATTTCTTCTTGTTTGCTAAGTGATGGTTTGGATGTCACTAATCTTTCTCCTTCTACTTCGTCTGTGTATGTATTTAGACAATAGGATGTTTGCAAAAGATAGTCATTAGATAAACAAGATAAGAAGTGTAATAAATGAGAGTAAACGGTTACCTTAGGAATCTAACCTTTTTATATATTTTAATGGGTTATGTGGGTTCATAGGCATTACCATTCGATTATCACTTTTGTTAATCCAATTTTACCTGATAATTACTCCATTAAGGCAATTAGTTTATCCTAATATCTTTTTCTTAAGTGCTCTAAGAATACTTTCATGGGTTGAGATGTTCTCGGTATCATGAAGGTAAAGGTATCTTTAAGATGGGCCAAGGTATTCTAAGCCATACCGGTATAGTTTTTAAGAAATTGTAAATGATAGTTGAATTTGTAGTTAATGTTATAGAATATTAATTAGTACTGTTAGTTTCAAAATCAATAGTTTTTATCTTGGTATTATTAAAAATATCCAAATTTTAGTCCTTAAAACTAATATCTCTCTTCTTTTATACTGGGAACAAATTTTGGATATTTAAAAAAACTAAAAGGACTAAAACCAATAGTTTAATAATCAAAACCATTAAAACTAAAATTAGAATCTTTTTAACTTTTTAAATTTTAAAGGTTGAATCGGGTCCTTCTATGACCTAATTAACAATAAATATAAGTCCATAAACCTTATTGAAAGAAACAAATAGTTCGGAGATCTAATTAAAAATCATTAAATAGTTTATAAATTAATTTAACCTATTTTAAAACAAACACTTCCACAGCACACCTTTTATAAATTTTGTTATGAAATACGAATTGAAATAAATAACCTTAGTTAAAGTTAATGTATTTATATGAGTATTCATATTTAAATTACAATAATACCATACCTAAAGAAACAAATAATTTTTTACAAATTCGAATATATTTATTCTTTTTATTTGATTAATTATATTGATCAATAATGTGTGCGGGTGTCATGAGAGTGGATAAATATGTACACGCCCAATGATAACTACTTTTTTATAAGAACGGGTGGGTCTCACTCTCGCGAACAAGAGGAAATTAAAACAAACAAACACTGCTCAGAGGTTGAACGCACGCACGCACGCACGCAGAGTCGATCATAGTACTGAAAGTGATTCAATTAAGGGCCGAGTTGCATGAGTTGAATCGGCGGAAATGGGAGCGAGTCGAAAACTCCAAGGCGAGATTGATCGCGTTCTTAAGAAGGTTCAGGAAGGCGTGGAAGTCTTCGATAGCATCTGGAACAAGGTAGGTCCTCTTCTCTTCTTCGATTATTTCGAATTTTCTTCTGTTTTCGACTCACACATGGCATTGGTGCGTTAGGTTTACGATACCGATAATGCGAACCAGAAGGAGAAGTTCGAGGCGGACCTGAAGAAGGAGATTAAGAAGCTGCAGAGGTACAGGGACCAGATTAAGACATGGATTCAGTCCAGTGAGATCAAAGACAAGAAGGTGAAAATTCTCCTTTTAATCTTGTGCTGGTTATTGTAATTTCTGTCTTTCTTTCAATTGGCTTAAGTTGAACCTAACACATGCAATGTCGAATTGTATTATTGTTGTATGGTTATATGATATGAGAGGAGATATAGAATCATCACTCTTAAGCTAATTTGTTGTCGTGAGCAAACATTTTAAGGAGCGAAAACAATGTGTATGCATGCCTTACAGAGTGTTAGTTTGTTTTGGGTGTGTTTGGTTGCATGTTGGATTACCTAGAACCATATTAAATACCAGCTAATGTGATGAGTGGTTATAAGGTTCGCTTGGTGGTAAAGGGAGAAGGGAAGGAGGGAGAGGTCATGGGTTTGAATCCCTCCACTAACAATTAACATTGGCCGATCAAAAAAGGAAAAAAAAACCAGCTAATGTGATCTTAGGTAAAATTTCAATGTTTGGTTTTACGTTGAAAGATTGATTTTGAGTAGAGGCACCTTTAGGTAGCTTTTGTTTTTGATAAAAATTGATACTGAGTTTCCTACTAACTTGCCTTTAGAATAAAAATATCCAAACATAAATCGCATTACTTCAAAATCGATTTTAACCAAAATCAATTTGTCAACGCTCACTTGAACACAAACGTAATTGAGTGTTGAATGTGATTGGGATGTGTGCCTAAATTAATCTTTGCCCCAAATCTTATGGTGGCAGTGTGGGGAATTGATTTCTAGGGTAAAACAAACAGCCCTTACTTTCCACTGAAGCATCTACTTGGAAGAATGAGGATAACAAGGATTGAATCCTTGATCACGTGGCCATAGAGGCTTTGAAATCATATCATGAATTAACTCTTCTCTATTCTTAAGCTGTTAGATGTTTGTTGCAGATGAATAGTTTTATATGTAACTGTTTGCACAAGTGACAAGCGAGAGAAGAAGACCAATAGAAACCCTAACAAGAGTTTGTTCAAATGAAGGAAAGACCAATAAATAGATGTGAAGGAAGACTTGGAAAAAAAAACT
Organism: Glycine latifolia; assembly: GCA_013407115.1. NCBI lineage: Eukaryota > Viridiplantae > Streptophyta > Magnoliopsida > Fabales > Fabaceae > Glycine > Glycine latifolia. Next base: position 24,271,116 of record CM023956.1, read on the forward strand.
CTAGGAAGACCCATTCAGAAATGGATTCCTATTCAAAGGGTGCATAACCTCATGAGTAAGCTCACACTAACCCGTCAATTTGGGATCCAATTCGGTATTTTCCTCAGGAGGTATCGGGAAGGAATTGGAATGTAATAATGTCGATTTATACAGATATAGGAAAAGGATTCTCTGTTGATTCAAAAGCTCTACCTATGAGATAGGGATAGAGAAGGGGGGGGGGGACCTAAGGATTTCACATAGTACTTTTGATTGAAAATTTGATCTGATTTATTTCATACTCTTTGCTCAATGATGAAATGAGTCATATTCTACCGGATCAAACCTTGGGGAGTTAAATTTTAGATTTAAATGACCTCTATGAAGATTTAGTGTTTTTACTGAACTTAAACAAGTAGCTGACCCCATCTTTTATGAAAATGCTTTGCCTGTTGTTGTTGCATAGTACAAGGCATGTGAATTATTGAGGGTTTCGGAGGGTCATGATAGAATTCTTACCACACACAATCCTTATGTTTTGGTATAACCTGCCTCCGGAAAAAAACCTAATGTTGTGTGAACGAATGTTTCATTCTAATTCCCTTACACATTTTAATTGGTTGGGTATGTCCTTTTGGAAATTCACTTAGAGCAAAAAAGGGAGATGGCCAAACTAGGTGGACCCAAAAGCAATACGTAATGAAACCTCTAGTGATTCGAGCACGACCTATGCAAAGTAATCAGTAATCGGTCAAATCATCGCCACTTTCTTGTAACTGATGGACAAACGGCTTGTATTTTAAGTCAAAGTGAATAAATGTACTTAATCAGGTAACTATTTATTATTTAATAAAAGGTTCCATATCTCAAATTAGTGGTGGAATATTTTCCAATAGAAGTATTACTGACTAAACATTCTTGCATTCAAATATAGGCAAGTTTTTACATGTATTAATAACGTATTGACTTTGAAAGTCAAAAAGATATTATTAGTAAATAAGATATCATGCCCCACACAAGGGGTGCTGATGTTTGGGTACATGTGATAAGCGTGATTGTTTGCGCATGTGAGAAGTGGGAGAAGAAGACCAATAGAACCCTAACTAGAGTTTGATCAAATGAAGGGGACCAATAAATAAAGGTGGAGGAAGACTAAGAAAAAAACTCTTGTGGAAATGTTTAAATGATCTCTATGAAGAGTTGGTTTTTGACTGAATTTAAACAAGCAGCTGATCCCATCTAGTATGGAAATGCTTTGGTTGTTGTTGTAGTTGTATTACAAGGTATGCAAAATATTGAGTGTTTTGGAGGGAGCAAGGGACCTGTTAGAATTCATTGTGTGCTTTTCAGTTGTTGGAAGCCAAACAAGAACTGATTTTTTTTTTTCTTTCTAACTTTGCAACCATGTTATACATTGCAGTTTTGGTATTTCTTACCTTACATTTGTGTGTGTGGAGCACTGGCTTCTGAAATGAGCTGTAAATTTTGTAGGAAAAGCCTTGGAAATTATGGATGAATGGATTTGTTTCCAGCAAATTTACATTTTAGGACGGAACTTATAGTTGTAGTTCCTAAAGTACTTTTTGATCCCATTATCCAATTAAAATTGAAGTTTCATCTTGATAAGCTGCATAATAAAAGTCACACTGGTTATTGAGGTGAAATCCAATTTTGATAGGAAAACAACACTGTAAGCACCTAAGAAACTGCACTCAAGTCTTATCCTATATTTTAATGATGTATTTTCTGGCGAATATGGAGCAGATGGTTTCTTATTCTCTTTGACTTAATAGCTAGTAATCTGTAATCAGAGCATATTTTAGTATGGATCTAGTGGAATAATGTTTGCTACTATATTTTGTCCTGTCTGTTCATCTGTTGTATATTGCGCTTTTCTTTCTGGTTATGCTTAGATGATGGTATTGCTGGGTTGACTTGCGTGATATTGTGTGGTATGAAATGTTCTTGTACTAAAATTTGGATTTTTGACTTGGTTTTTAATTTGACATTGTTTTCTCTTTTAACACATCATGACATAGGTTAGTGCGTCATATGAGCAGGCTCTGGTGGATGCACGCAAGCTTATTGAGCGTGAAATGGAAAGATTCAAGATCTGTGAGAAGGAGACAAAGACAAAAGCATTCTCCAAAGAAGGCTTAGGTCAACAGCCTAAAACTGTGAGTCTTTGACATGGGGAAATATGCTTTTTTATTTTATTATTATTTTGATCTTTTCTAGGTGTATTATGATTATGCTTCCTCTTTAGGGGATGAAGAGTATCTTATTCTCAATGCTTTGTGACAGGATCCTAGAGAGAAGGCTAAATCAGAGACAAGGGATTGGTTGAACAATGTGGTATGAAATCAATTGCTATGAGTAACTTTCATTTTTACTTTTGTTGTTCTCGAATTTGGGTTGAAACCTAACTCAAGCCAAAAGTTAGCTCATGAGGTGTAAATTACCCAAGCCTTTATAAACTCTACTTTGGCCATTTTTGTAGTCAATGTGGGATCTCAACACATAGTTCTCACTTCTCACCCGTACTAGGAAAGCAGTAGGGTTAGGACATTAGGTTGATTGCACTAGGAAATCTATGGGGCCTATTTTCTGGACAGTTGAGTGTGGCCCAATATCAAACCTATCATAGGCTTTGATACAATTTTGAATTTGAACTAGGCCTAACTCAATCACAAAAGCTATTCATGAGTTAAAGATTGCCCAAGCCTTTATAAGCTCTACTTTGGCCATATTTGTAATTGATTGGGATCTCTACAGTAACACCCCCCTCCCACTTGCCTAGGACTTGACATATGGAGTGTGGAGATTGTACGACTGTTTTTTTTTCTAATATTGCATTCGGAAAGTTGCAGGTCCAAGTTGATTGTGTTGGAAATCCGTGGATCCTAGTTTATTTTTTGGATAGTTGAAGGTGGCTCAATATAAAATCTATCATAGGCTCTAATACTATCTTGAATTTGGGTTGGGCCTACCTCAATTGCGAAAGTTATCTCATTAGATAAGGATTTTACAAGCCTTTATAAATTCTACTTTGGCCATATCTGTAGTTGACAGGGGATCTCAACAGTTGTGATCAAAGTATAGCAATTACTTGTTGCTTCACTAGCTTGTATACCTTAATTTAATGTAACTTCATAGTGTTAGGCAAATGAACACCATGTTTGCTTTGTACCTAATGGTTCTTCCAAGTTGTAATGTGGAAAATAATGCAGGTTCTCTGTTCACTGTTAAGTGACCTTTTCACTAAGGGAATTTGTTAGTTCGAATTGGTCCTTAAAATTTGCTTTCCATAATGATGTTTATATAAGTCTACTGCCTGCTTACCTCATGATTCACATTGGAGGGTCTCTGTATTCATGTGTTTTTTAGAAGAGGTTATCTTTAGTTCGAATAGTGTACTTATATTTCTTTCTCTGGAAAACATTATTGTTTTAAATGTTTGAGTAGGTTGGGGAGTTAGAAAATCAGATCGATAACTTTGAAGCTGAGCTTGAAGGACTTTCCGTCAAGAAAGGAAAGAACAAGCCACCCAGATTGGTATGTAGTAAAGGAAACACAATTTATGAGACTGTTGATGATTTATCTAAGTCATGGCTATTCAAATGTTTCTTTTTGTTTGTCAGATACATCTAGAAACATCAATTACTCGGCACAAGGCTCATATAAAGAAATGTGAATTTATCTTGAGGCTACTAGATAATGATGAACTAAGTCCAGAGCAGGTTAATGATGTCAAAGATTTCCTGGATGACTATGTAGACCGTAATCAGGTTTGCCTTGTATAGCTTGCAGTCTTGCCATTTTGCTTTTAAAAAATAAACACTATCACTGAGTAAATTTACCCTTGGTGTAGTCCTTTTAAAGAGAGTCTTAGAGTTTGTCCTTTCAAAGAGAGTCTTAGAGTTTGATACCATGCAAAATTTATGAATTGGTATTAATTTTCTGTCTTTCCTATTTTTCATTTTATTTTACAGGATGACTTTGAAGAATTTAGTGATGTTGATGAGTTATATAGTTCATTACCCTTAGACAAGGTGGAGTCACTTGAAGATATTGTTACAATTCCCCCTGTTCCTGCTAAGGTATTTGTTTAATGAGTATTGCTCTGTTGCAAATTCTGAGAGGTGCACAGCCACACACACTAACACATACTGGTGCATTTGTAGTTGCATATTTTCTTGCTTAATTTTAGATAAATAATTGCCTTTCTTTATTACAAAAACTCTGTCACCAAACTGCAAAATAAAGCAATTATTTCCCCAAAATAAGTTAATCTAATGCACATAGATTTATGTTATGGGTTTGGGATATACAGATTACATTGCTCTTTCTTGCTATACTTTTTTCAATGTTACATGACTTTTGTTATTATTCACTTGTGTGTTAGGTAGCTTAAAATTATGACTTTTGATAAATACCAATATGCCTTTATTTTGGGTATTTTTTTTAGAATTTATATAGGTATAACATAAATTAATTCATTTGTATCTATAAACTTCAGTGTAGTGATTATATTTCAGCTATAGTGGTTTTGGGATCTGGCTGCTCCATGTCACTATTTGGGATTGATAACTATGAATGGTTGCAAGAATGTTTTCTTTCCAAAATTAATTTAATGCATTTTTATGTTGGTATACATATTTTTTGCTGACATTTCCTTTATGTTAATATTTTAGAATTTTTCTATATACAAAGCTCCTAATGTATTTTCTATTTTGGCAGGTGGCACCTGTGCTTAGCTTGAAGCCTTCTGTGGCAGCATCAACTTCAGCATCACAAACATCTGTGCGTATCCCTTAATTCGTATTTCTATGAGCTGAAAATTTTCTTATCAGTGATTATTCTTGAAAAGTAGGGATTTTTTTTCCAGAAATCTCCAGTGAATATTTATGCAGTTTATTTTCCAAAATGATGTGCTGGCAAAAGACATATCATTGCATACAGGATACATGAGGCTTGCTTTGACTTTCTAATTGTTTTTCGATGGTTTTAAATGATATAAATAATATTGGATAGGTTCTATTCCGTTTTGGGTAATGATATATGTATTCAACTCCAAGTTTATAGGAATTTTGATTTGTAATTGTCAAATGAGATAAGTTATTGTCAGTGGCATGACTTTATGAGACATCATAACAAATTGATAAATAGCTTAAAGAAAAATAAATAAAAAGATCATGTACATAAGAAATGGAGAAAGTACTCAAAATAGTAGTTTTAAAATAGTAGTTTTAGCCCTAGTTAACAATATTTATGTTACATATGGCTCCAGTTAATCCAATTTTAACAATTTTTCTGATGACATTTTTCTAAAGTAACCTTTTCGAGAACAGAACATGATGATTGATCATGATTGTAGTTCCACCAAGTGCATGTGGCTGAACTACCAGTTAACGCAGAAGAACCTATATCCTTGTTAGATGCCATTTATTGTTGATTGGACCCTCTCCTGGCAACTCCAATTTCTAATCATTGAATGCTTCTTTCCAGGAGCAAGCTGATGATACAGCTTCCCAGGATAGCAATTCTGATTTTGTCGCAAGAACTCCACCTCCTAAAAGTAGTATAGTTAGTCCTACTACTACAACACCAGCAGGGAATTTTGCTACTCCTGTTTCTATGAATGTTCCTGTGCCTAACTTGTCGAGTCCACCAGCCATTGCATCAGTCATGCCTGGTCCAAATTCTGTTCAGAGTTCCTTGGAGATTAGTAGTCATGTGGATGCTTCATCTTTTGTAAATCAGTATAGCAATATGAAGGAGGAAGAGATTAATAGTTTCCCTGGCCAAAGACCATCTCCATCGCTGTCTGATGTTACACTCGTAAGGAACATCAGCAGAAACAGCACATCAAATCAAGCAACAAATAACATACCTCTTGTTTCTGGCAACATGGGTTCCAGCAATGGGCCCCTTGGTTCAGTGCCTTCTGCATCTGAAATAACCAAGAGAAACATATTGGTAGGTGATGATAGACTCGAAAGCAGTGGGATGGTGCAGCCTCTTGTATCCTCTTTAAGTAATAGAATGATCATGCCTCAGGTTGCAAGGCCTAATGATGGAAATTCCTCAGTTGATTCTAGTAGTGTCAACGAAGCTGCAACTGTATCTGGGAGAGTGTTCTCCCCTTCTGCTGTTCCTGGCATGCAATGGAGATCTGGAAGCCCCTTCCAGAATCTGAATGATGTGGTACACTTTTTCTCTTGAATTTTCATTTGCTTTTGTTGATTTGTTGTATTTGAAGTATGAGCTGTTGGTTACTTTGTTCTCCAATTATGTTATGCATTCTAACTTGAAATTTGCCTGTATTGCTCTATTTGCAACTTGTTTATTTGATTTCAAATTTCAAGCTGAATATAGATTTGTAATGTTATTAATAGACAATATCAGAGAAAATAATAATATGCAATTAGATTGTGCTGTGCTATTGGTTGTTGTTCATTTAGTTACTGAGAGGTATAGGATATCAAATTCTTCAATTGAAATCTAGCTAAAGTAGTAAATACTAAAGCGGTGCATGCATCTTATATCTATAATCCATTATTTTATTAAACTAAGTCATACCTACAGGTACCTAAATTGCAAGCCATCCTCAGTTTGATTCTATTTTAATTTTTATACTACCTATCTGATACTACTTTACCAAACTAATACCCCTCTATCCCTCCCCTTTCTATTTATATTCTCCTTCTATTCTAGAACTAACATACTGTTATTCTGTCACAAAGCCTCAAGGTTTTGATCCCCTGCTACCCCCTTGTTTCTCCTAACATAGAGCCCCTCTTTATAGGGGAACTCCTACACTATCATATAAATATAATATTGATTTATGATAAATTTTCACATAGTAGACAAGACAAGCTAAACCATCTATATATTGATATATATATAAATTATAAAATATTCTGTGTTTGAAGCCATTTGTAGGGAATCCAATGATATGTGTGGAGATTTCCAGAAGACTAGAACAAGTATGCAATTTTCAAAATGAATTATGTATCAATAAATGTTTGGTTTATGACTAATCATATAGGTGAATGGAGTTCATCACAGCTAATGATCGTAGTCAGAACTTGACCATTTCATAAGTTTTATGATGAATCTTTAATTAAAATTTTTCATGCCCTTTCTTTTGTCTTTTTCCTTTTTCTCTTGGTATACTTGAGAATTCCTTATTCTTGTGCATTTCTCTTTTCTATCTTAATGAATTATTTGATTATCAAAGATTAGAAAAATCTTTCATGCTTGTTTTAGTGACTTTTTTGATCTCCATTTATTTGAGCTCCGTGCTTCTGCTAATCTATATATGAATGTATTTTTTGGATAAGTATGTATGTAGGCCTATTCACACGGAAAATAATTACATGGGTGCACATATATATACCTATGTTGGGGGTATATCAGATGCTGGATTTTACAATCAATTTTAACTTTTAAAGCTTGTTGTACTATTACAAATAGGCACTTAATATAGATACCTTTTCTTTTTTGTTACTGACGAGTTGAATGAGAGTATGTATTTCATAAGTTGTTCTGTGAAGTATAAATTTTTAGTTATACGGAAATGCATTGTTCTTGCATGCAGAATTGGAGTAGAAGCATAACACACTTCTTAGTACATGTAAATATGTAATAATGACATGGAGAGTAAGGATTTCAATGGGATGGGACATATATGCTGTGTAGTTTATTTTATGTTTTATACCTTTGACCTGTTCATTTTATACTTCAGGGTCAGGTTCGTGGAAGAACTGAAATAGCTCCTGATCAAAGGGAAAGGTATTTGCAGAATTTGCAGCAAGTGCAGCAAGTGCAGCAACAAGGGCAAAGTGCCATTCTTAATATGCCATCTTTTGTAGCAGGGAATCCTAAGCAGTTTTCTGCTCAGCAACAAAATCCTCTCTTACAGCAGGTACCATTTCTCTGCATTTTTTGCTCTTTTACCCAGAATTTAAAGAGTGAATATTTATTGTCTGCCAACTGCCCTATTTGTGACACTCTTCTGCTACCAATTTCAGAAAAAATATATTGTATGGTTAGAAAATTAACATTTAATCTACACTTCTTTAGTGCCTGACTTTTAAAGGGAGAATTGCTGAGATTTTTGCATTGGCTGGAATCCTTGATTTACATCTTCCCCCACTTTAATCGTCTAAAAACTTAAAAACGAAAGCACAATCAAACACACCTTAATTCTTTTGCTATTTTTGACACTTGACTGCCCTACATTGTCTACCATTGAGCATCACCAGTCTCATAGCATTCTGGTAGAATTTTCCTTTGAGATACTCTTAATTACCATGTTCAACAATTTTATTAATGGGCTGGGCCCCAGATAATTTTATTTCTCCTCTGTTTTTCTTACATATATAATCTTCTGTGATTGACTCTACCAGATACTTGAATATTTTGTTGAATGATAAAATGCATCTTCACAACAACCTGATTTTTTTCTACAATGGATTGGGAATATATATTTTACATGACATGCTGCTATTTGTGAAGTTTAATTTTTATGCTCTGGTTTGGATGTTCTTTCTATTATAACATCCTACTATATGTGCAGTTCAATTCTCAAGGCTCATCTGTTGCATCTCAATCTGGTGTGGGACTTGGAGTCCAGTCACCAGGTCTTAGTGGTATTGCTTCCACCTCATTACCCCAGCCACCCAATTCTGTCCATTCCCCATCTAGCCATCAATCATTGCTATCAGTTGTTTCCAAAGATGCAGGTATATTTTGTGTTACTCTTATTCAGTCGTATGATTTGTTGAAGATTGTCAGAGATATTATAAAAGTATAAAATCATTCTTGCGTCTGAATAGTTCATATTTTTTTGTAAAATTGATTCATATTACATTATTTGGGCCTATCCCAGATTTGATGTTGGAATTAGAAATATATACCTTGATAGGTATTTTTGTGAAAGATGAGATATATCACAGTTTTTTGTTTTCTGCAGATGTTGGCAATTCTAAGGTTGACGAGCCACAACAACAGATTTTTCCTGATGATTCAGGGACTGAATCTACTGCGAGTACTGGGATTGGCAAGAATTTCGTGAATGAAGATGAATTGACATCCACATATACTGTAGATTCTCCTGTATGCTGACTAACTCATGGGATTTTATATTCTTTAAGATACATTATCTTATATACTTGTACAACTTGCTGAAGCATATATTTACACATGCACACACATACCTACATGTTATGTTTTCTGTGTAAACTGTTGTCATGCATGCATCTGATTTATATCAATAAACCCTGGATCATAAATTGGAGAAGCCAGTGACTAAATAGATTAGGTGACAAAAGGAATGGACCAAAAAATAAAATAAAACTAGCAATCCTGACCATTGTCTACCTAAGAAGGTAGGATATGTAAAATATATAAATATACATATATTCCTTAATTCCTTCCATTTTGTCGTTATACAAAAACACATTAGTTCACTAGCATCTGATTTGAAACTTGAAAGCTGTAGGACTAACTAAATAGTAATAGTTCTTTAAGCAGTTAGATGGGTTGGGCTGAACTGAACTTGTTATGCTTTGTTGACAGCAAAAATACTTATTTTTATTTTGATTCATGTTTAAACATGGTGTGGAAGAATCTATTGGGCATATTGTATAAAATATATTCATGGGTGATTCAAGTTGACTGTTTGTCATTTATGCTGCAGGCTGGAGTACCTGCCTCTCTTCCTGACCCTGCTCAGACTTCTAGAGATATTGATTTGTCTCCTGGCCAACCTTTACAATCAAATCAGCGTACTGGTAACCTTGGTGTTATAGGAAGAAGTTTGACTGACCTTGGAGCTCTTGGTGACAACTTCAGTGCATCAACTGCTAATTCTGGCAGAGTTCGTGATCAATTATATTATTTGCAGATGCTTGAGGCAGCTCACCTCAAACTCCCACAACCTAAGGACTCAGAACGTCCTAGGACCTATACTCCAGTATGCTTTCTTGGTTTTAGTAATCCTCATTTTTATTGAATACTCTGTTGTCTATAATAGGGGTAGCAGAAATGAGGATGTTAAGGTAGATATGTGGTTATACGAAGATGGATAAGATAAGAAATAAAGATATTCGACGAAAGGTAGCAGTAGTACTGGTGAGTGAAAAGATGAGAGAACATAGATTGAGGTGGTTTGGGCACGTAATGAGACGACCCCTGGATGCTCCCGTAAGAACTTAAGTTTGTTACCAAGAACTCGACACAAAAGAGAGGTAGAGGTAGACCGAAACTTACATGGGGAAAGGTAATTAAGTAAGACTTAATGGAATAGGATATAGATTGGCGGACGGTGTGTCTTAAGACGGAATGGAGAAAAGTTATAAGCTTGGTGGAGGGTTAGACCCATTGTTATCTCTATGTTCTAGATGGTCCCTTTTTAGCCATTTTCCTCTTCTTCCCTCTCTTTCTTTCCCCCTTCTCTTCTTTTATCTTATTTTCTTTTCTTTTATCTTATTTTCCCTTCCCCTTCCCCTTTCCCTTCCATTTTTTTTTCAACTTCCTCATATCTATCATTGGGTTCGTCTACCACCAACTTCAATTAGTTTGGCTTAAAGGTGTTGTTGATATTGATGTTGACTCTATTATCTATAATAAGATTATAAGACAATTTTTTTCCCTTTGTTTTGGTTATGCAGAAACACCCTACGATAACACCTCCTAGTTTTCCTCAAGTACAGGCGCCTATTGTTAATAATCCTGCTTTTTGGGAGAGAGTAGGTATCGAACAATATGGCACTGATACCCTGTTCTTTGCATTTTACTATCAACAGGTAGGCGGACTTTTTGGATACTGATTAGTATTACTCTCATTCAGTTATGTAAGCTTACATTCATTATTTTCTGCAGAATACTTACCAACAGTATATGGCTGCAAAAGAGCTAAAGAAGCAGTCTTGGAGATATCACCGGAAGTATAACACATGGTTTCAACGGCATGAAGAGCCAAAAGTTGCAACAGATGAATATGAGCAGGGAACATATGTGTACTTTGATTTCCATATTGCAAATGATGATCTGCAGCATGGGTGGTAAGCTTAGTGAACTTATAATTTCATCTATTTGCACCCGCAGTATTGTTTTACTTTATAGAAAGATTGGAGATGGCTATCTCTTAAAAATTTGAGCAAATATCCATTTTCGTCTTCTAGATACATTTTGTGAGGTTGGTCATCTATTTAGAAATATGTAGAGTTGGTTCTTTAATGTCAATTTATGTCATCAAAATTGTAGTTAAAGTGACATCAACTTGGTTCCTTAAAGGACAAAAGTAATGGGCATTTAGTTATCATTGAATGCCCATTTTGATGTCGAAGATAAATGAAGGGTTAATGTGATGTCACACATATCTTGGAAAGATTAAATTGGATATTACTCTAAATTATTTTTTAATCAACTTTGATTATATCTCAAGTTTTCCCTTTTCTGGTTCCGTCTATGAAATTAGTGATGGCAATTTCACCCAAACGTAATGGCTACCCATAAACATAATGAATAAGGTATTTGCCCATCAAATAGGTCTAGGCTCGGAAATGAGTATTTACAGACAAAAATTTGCAAGTATGAGTGTAAGTATAGGCACTATATTATCCAACCCTACTCCTACCCACATAGTAAATTTATTATATTTTATAACTTCAATTTAAAAGTTTCTAAAATAGTTTTTTAATTCGGTTAAAGAATTCTCTTTGTAATGCTATATAATTTGGAATTGGATTATTTTTAAATATTTTCTCTAATTAAATTGCTAATTTTACTTTTAATCAATTCTTTTATTGGTTTTTCATAATTAATTTTGGTATTATAATAGCATTCATGTATTATTAATTTGTCAAGCAAATGCATAATGAGAGACAATATTCAAGTTTACTAAAATACAAATAACAGGTCTGAGTAAAGGTACAAATATTGAAGTTACTATCCATGCGGGTATGGGTTTGACTACGGGTATTGCTTTAAAATGTGGGTATGGGGACAGACAATGTAGTACTCTACTCAAACACTTGCCTTCGCTTCCTTCCTTCCTTAAAATTTGTTGTTTGGTGCTGTGCTTCTGGCTACTATCAATTTTATTTCAAAACAATCCTATTGATTGTATTTTCTAGTTTTCCCTTTTCTGGTTCTGTCCATGAAATGGTTGATTTTGTTGGTATTTGACACGGCATTTATGGTTGTCCTGAGTTATCTGTGCCTTGATTTGATTATTCTCAGGTGTCAAAGAATCAAGACCGACTTCACCTTTGAATATAACCATCTCGAAGATGAGCCTATTGTCTAGAAGATTATTAGAAGGATGTTTTCTGGTAAATATGTGACATCTTGGTTCCTATTGGTGTTTTAGTTTTCACAAGCATTTTAGTACATCGGTAAACGACTTTTACCTTCCAAAGAAGGAAAAAATGTTCTTGTGTGAAGAGAACAGCACAGATATGTTGAATAAGTTTCCATGCACAATCTTTCTTTCCCGCAAAGTTTTTCTTACTGATGAATGATGATGCTAAGCAATTGCCAATGTTTTGATTTTATAGCTTGTATTATGTTTCATTCCATTCCAACTATCCCTAACAATCGTAAATTGGTTGCAACTGGTCAGTTTTTTAATGGACTGATCTGCCAATGAGATAGGGCCTTTTGCACAAATTGGAAGGGATATGTTTCCTACACTATACAAATTTCTAATACACCATACATAAATAGTGTACTTCCAAAAATATCATTCACGTTATTAAAGTTACGGATTTCATAACCTTCATATGGATTGATATATTCGTATGAGTTTTTTTTTTTATGGATTCTTCAATCCGTATGAGACTTTTTTTACGGATTAGGCAATCTGTAAGTTTTTTTTTTTTACTTTTACGTTATTAATACGACACTCTAATCTGTAAATACAAATATAATTTTTAATTTAACCAGTAAATACAAATATAGTAAACTTATGTGTATTAAATGTTACAAAATTTATTATGTGAATTTATATACGTATTAAATATACATTAAAAAATTTAGTGTTATATGTATCAATATTGATTATTTTTTTAACATAGTTGACCTATTAGTTTAGTTGGTTAGAGTGTCGCAATAATAACACGAATTGATTGACTTGCATGTGGCATTATTTTAAATTATTTAGTAAAAAAATATAGTTTAACTTGAAAAAAAAAACCTTATGTAAAAAAAAACTTAGGGATTGTCTCTGTTAAAAAAAAACTTTTACGAATTCGTCAATTTGTATGAAGGTTAGAAAATTCATAACTTTAATAATCCGTACAAAAAAAACTCTTTCGAATTTGTCAATTCGTATAAAGGTTACGAAATTTATAATCTTAATAATGCAAATGATATTTTTAAAAGTGCATTGTTCATATATAGTGTATTAGAAATTTATATAGTGTAGGAAACATATCCCAAATTGGAATGAATGGTGTGAATAGTGATCTGTGAAGTGGGTCCAAGCTCAATGTGAGGAGTAAACGGTACTATATTTATCATTCTTGTGGAGAAAATATGGTAAAACATCAAATACTTTTACATAGGTGTAAGTTTTCTTAAATAATGTAGGATGTAATTTTGCATGTGTAGTAATAATATCAGCACCATGATCTGGACCACGAAAATGTTTTTAGTTTTTTTTTATGGTTATCATGTGGTCTTTTTTTCCTCAGTAACTTTATTTCAAAGTAATATTTATTTTTTGATATAAAAAGTAATATTTTTTTCCTTTTCACAAAATGGCCGATTGCACTACGAAAACTAATTGGCCTCAAACAATTGTGTTTTATATTATAAATTTTAAGTTTGACACATGAAAGATTTATCATTAGGTTTTTATCGCATTAGATTTAATGGATTAATTGGAAATCACATTAGCAATTTATTTTCCTTGATTTCTTATATTTTAATTAATTATATAACTTTTATAGTACCTTAAATAAATGTGTTATGTCTAGAATTCAACTTGACCAAAAAATAAATAAATAAACATGGACAAAATTAAAGATTGGATCAAGATTACAAACTTTTAAAATAGAAAAGCTAAAGTTCTTTATTTTAAAATAGAGGAATCAAAATTCTGAATTTAATAAGAATAGTAAAATTGTATTTAAGTTTTTCTTATGATAAGAATAGCTTGTTGAAAACATTTGATAATGAGTAATAAATACTAATTATAGCTTTAAAATATTAATAGTATAATTTATCTTATATATTTTTCAATAGATAAATTAATATATTTTTCTGTACAATAAACTAAAATTTTCAAAGTATTTGCTAGCTATGATAGAAATAAATTCTGAAAAAATCGTAACTTTGTTTTGTTTTATAGAATATATTAAAAATAGGCCTCGAATTGGCATCATGCATGTGATTCTCTCATAAATGTACATCTTGCAGGAGGACCTACAAGTCATAACTCAAACACAGCCACATTTTACAAGTTGACCCCGAGACATGCAAACGCATGCATGCATGTGTTTACTGTATACTGGGACTTGCTACCCACTAATGGTATACCATACCTATCTACTTTCCACCTTTCAATAGAACAAATTATTGGTTCTCAATCAATAATGTCGGAGAGCGAAATAACAAGAATGCAAGCATTATTTAATTAACTAAGCCAAAATAATTAACTCGACAGCTTTGCTCAATTGTTAATGGTTCAATAGTTTTCATATATTATTCCGGTAAACACTGAGCTATAAGTATGAGATTGGTTTTAAAGTTTGATATTGTTTAGTTTAAATCAGTGTTTTGTCTTTTTTGTATTACGAGTGAGTTTATAAGAGGATATATACCTTTAACTCAATAAGTTATATACGTTAGGGGTCAATTGAAAAAATAAATAGTCTATTTATTTGATTGTTTTCAGCCTATGGTACTGGTGGCCGTGAGCTCGATCCATGATAATTTTTAACTTGAACTGAGCATTCGACCTAGAATTTTAATTAGGAGAGTCCATAACCACCCAACTCTGAGCTTAAAAGGCAAAAGGCAAAAGGCAAAAGCGGTTTGGGTGTTTGTCTACATTAACCCCATAACCTTGAGCCTAGAAAGCAAGGCTTCAACAACTCATCCTTGGAATGACCAATTGTCCAAATGTATTGTTATGGGTGACTCATATTTTATGGACAAGCAGATGTTGGAGAATATTAAGCGAAATGGAGTGTAGCGAAAAAATGGAATCGAGTGACAACATATATGCAAATGTGACCTTTTTATTAAACTAGATAGTTTTTGAAAACAAATTATCAAAAAGATATAATATGAAAACAATTTACATTACAGTTGACAGGGGTTGTTTTTTAATGTACATTTCTCCTGTAACACAAGGAATCACCTTGATTAACGTTTCTAAGGGTTAAACATATAAAAAATAATTTCAACATCGGTTAAAATTATAATCGATCTAAAACAAATCACATAAATTTTAATGAATGTAAAAACAAATCATCAATTATATATGTAATCAACACCAACCAGGGCCGTTCCTGAAAATTCTTTGGCCCGGGGCGAAATGGAAAAAATGGGCCCCTAACACAAATTTTTTTTAAATACAAATAATATTAAAATATATAAAAATTCAGTACATCCCAAATAATTTTCAAAACTGTATATTAAAGATACATATAATGCTTTATAAAAAGCATTTCCTTCTGACATTTCTTGACGCAAAATCATTTATAATCATATCTACATCGATTTTATCCAACATATTTCTCTCAATAGATAACATTGCTAGACTATTCAATCTCTCCTGCGACATTGTCGATCTCAAGTAATTTTTCAATAATTTCAACTTTGAAAAACTTCTTTCCGCGGAAGCTACTGTCACAGGCATCGTTAATAGGATTCGATATGCAATAGAAACGTTGGGATAACAATCTGCATTTTTGACAAATTCAAGAATATCAATTGCTGTCATTGACTCATTTGGTAAAGTCATTTGCAACACCTTCATTTCAGAATAAAAGTCATCTGCATCAACATCTGACAAAGTATTATGAGAAAATGTATCCTTAAAATTATTGCAACAATCCCTTAATCTATTATTTTCCAAGGACTTCAACCTTGTAGAGTCAATTAAAAATCCAAAAACATTTTCAAAAATCTTTAGTTGATCAAATCTGTCTTTCAAAGAAGCAATCGTCATATCCACAATCACCAAAAAGTAGTTAACTCTAAAAGACTCCTTAGGTGATTGCAAATCTTCATCATGACAATCCTCACCAAATTGTTTTTTTCTAAAAATAGGACGTTTAGTTGGAAAATTTGGCTCTATATCCATACTTAACGCGAGATCTTTGGCAATACTCATACTATCTTCAAACCCTTCATTTCTATAATTTTCGAAATATAATATGATACCTTCCACTTCTTTCATAGTAGTATCAATGCACATTGTCTTGGATTGCAGTTTTTTACTCACCATGTTAATTGAAAACAAGATATCATACCAAATAACCATTCCAAGTAAGAATTCAAAATTTTGAAGTGCATTAGCCAAACTTTCTGCTTCACTTTTTGCTTTAGCATCATTACCTGAAAATTCATATAATTTTGACAAAGCTAATCTTATTTTAGAAGCATGAAATCTAATAGCTTTGACACTTTTAATTCGACTTTCCCATCGATTATCCGATAGAGATTTCACAGTTTCGGAAACATTTTCACGCAAAATTTTCCACCTTTTGGTAGAACTTGCAAACAATGTATATATACGTTGCACAATCCCAAAAAATGAAATAGCTTTTGTACAAGAATGTGCCATATCAGAAAGAGTGAGATTAAGACTATGACAAGCACATGGCATATACAGAGCTCTGGGATTTAATTCAAGTAATCTCCTTTGAACACCTTGGTGTTTTCCTTTCATATTGGAACCATTATCATATCCTTGGCCTCTCACATCATCAACATTAAGCTCAAGAGATTTTAATGCATTTAATAATTCATTATAAAGCCCCATTCCAGATGTATCATCCACTTTCAAGAATTCTAAAAAGTACTCTTCTACTTTTATTTTGTCACTTGACATATTAACACAACGTACTATTAAAGTCATTTGTTCTTGATGGCTCACATCAGGGGTACAATCAAGAATAACAGAGAAATATTTTGCCTCTTGAATGATTCTCAAAATAGAACTTCTAACACTATGGGCCAATATAGAAATTAGTTCATTTTGAATTTTATGACCAAGATAATGATAATGCATTTCTTCATTTTGAATACGTCTAATATGGTCTTGTATTGGCAAATCAAATTCAGCAATCATTTCAATTAAGCTCAAAAAATTATCATTATTCTCCTCATAAAGTTTCTCATTTGATCCTCGAAAAGCTAAATTATTCTTACCAAGACATTTAATTGCAGCAATTATTCTCAAGAAAACATGTCTCAATCGTTCTTTCTCTTTTGAGATTCCTTGCTGCAAGTCTTTATCAAGAGTTTGATTAGTCTTTAATCTCACTCTTAATTCAGTCCAAACATTCATGTTAGTCATATGGTCGAAACTATTCTCATGTTCTTTGAGTTT
The DNA here is from genome assembly GCA_013407115.1 of Glycine latifolia. Taxonomy (NCBI): domain Eukaryota; kingdom Viridiplantae; phylum Streptophyta; class Magnoliopsida; order Fabales; family Fabaceae; genus Glycine; species Glycine latifolia. Next base: position 24,288,673 of record CM023956.1, read on the forward strand.
TTCACTCAAGTGTTTCCAATCATTCACTCCATCAGTGGCTAAAGAGCACTTTCTATTTAGCTTTGTGAACAACTTACAACAAAAACAAAAAACTTTATCTACATGTTTAGAGTAAATTAACCATTTTCTATCGCTACTCTCTCCATTGATCAACTTTCTAGAAAAATAAGCATACGAGAAATGCCTAGAATTACCATCTAAGGGAAATTTAAGATTCAATTCCCTTAAAGGCCCCTTTTCAACTAAGATGTCTCTAGACTTGTTATCAAGGATACCCCAATTTCTAGGATCGTAAATGTCTAAAGGAGGAACAAAATGCGGATCATCCCCAACATCTTCAACATTTGACTCATTTTGTACATCATTAGGATCATTCACAGTAGCAAATTCCTCATTGATATGATTTGGGGAATTATCATGGTCATTTGTATCAGAAGCAACCACATTCGCACGATTATAATCATAATTGGAATCATCCAAATTAATAGTATTATCATTCAAATTTTCATTAGATTGGCCCACATTGTCTACTTCCACTCCTTTAGAAGTCTCTCCTATTCTTTTCTTAAAAAATCTATCAAGAGATCCCCTTTGTGATTCTACTAACTCCTCTCTTTCTTTTCTTTTCTTTCTTTTCTCACTTCCAGACAAATATTTAGGCAACATTATTAGGCAATATAACTAATAGCTAATATAACTAATATAGATAGGATTATAGGAACAATAGCACCTGGAGAATTGAACAAAGATAATCAGCTTAATCCTTTGCGTTCTGAATTTGCAATGATCAGCCAAGGTTCCTGCCAATAATAATCTACTTAGTACTCACGAGTCCAATTCAAAAATCAAAATCACAAACTAAAACAGTAAAACTTAATAGTAACAAATAGAAAGTAATGAAAAAAAAATTAAATTATTACCTTAAATTTGATTCAATGTCGATAACAAAGGAAAAATCGAAAGATACCACTGCTCCCAATTTTTAGAAATCAATGCTTCAGTTTTGCAACATCTTTATTCCTGTAATTTGCTTTTTATTCATGTTATAGTCGAAGACTTGAGAGACTGAGACTAAGAGGTGCAAAAGCAGGAAATGTATTTGATTACAATGGCTGGAAGTTCATCAACGGTAATAGCACTTTATATATGCCATCAATTTCATTTTAATAGCACTTTATATATGCCATCAATTTCATTTATTGGATAAAAAAAATTATAATAGCACTTTATATATGCCAACGGTAACAGCACTTTATATATGGCATCAATTTCATTCATTAAAGCTACCTTGTAATTACATTAAATTATAATTTGATGAATCATAACTTACTTTATATATGCCATCAATTTCATTTATTGGATGAAAAAAATTATTTATTGGCAGATTATTGGCAGGAACCTTAATTATACCTCATTACATATTACTGGAAAAAATTGTTACTCAAGATTTGCTAAGATTTTGCTAATCACGTACAGACCAACAGCTGCTATGTACCTCACTGCATAAGAGAAAAAAATTGGGCCTTGGGCAGGTGCCCCGTTTGCCCTGGCCCAGGGCCGGGCCTGACACCAACCTTATATCTCAATTAATACTGACATCAACCTTATAACTCAATTAATAAGTCTTTCACCTTATTGACTCTTTTTTTCTTCTTTTTTGGAAAAGTTGAAAAGAATAGAGACCATAACACTATTCCCTATAGAAGGGATTCACTGCACATAAAAATAAAAATAAAGATAAAGAAGGGAGTCACTTGAGAAAGTAAAACAATAATTTATGTACATTAATTAATAGAGTAACTATTGAAATTTAAAAAACTACACAAATTTTTATGCATGTACATGCATTTAATTATACTTATTATTGATTTAACACTTTTAGGTCTTTTTTGGTTTAAAAAATATAGGTTTAAATATGATTTTTTAGTTCACTATTCATAGTGTTATTTAAAGTGTTTTAAGGACTAAAAATAAAAAAAATGATTTTACAAGGATGATGGAAAAAAAAACTAATTTCAAAGACTAAAAATATAAGACAAATATATATAATTACTCTTAATAGACTAATTACTATCTTTTTATCAAGTACTTGTTATTTTCTTAAAATATTATGTCAAAAAATAAGTTATGAGTCTAACTCAATCCTATAAAATTGGTTTATAACGTGATGATTATTCCTCACTTATATGGTTTATAACTATTTTTAGTTAATGTGAAACTTTAATATGTTTCATTTTTGGCTGATTTAATACTCATCATGTGGAACCTTTAACACACCCCTCTATCTAGGGGTCATCATAACTTAAGTGATTTTTTCAATACTCTCCCTCACACTAAGACTATTCGCTTGTAGCGTGACAAACATAGGAGGTTCATCAATGGGTTTATAATAGACTATAATATTATCTTAAAATGTAAATTTGGATCTAACTCACCACCAAATGTTAACTCATAGGGTGAGAGTTATTTCTTACTTACATACTCTATCTTGTCTTTTATCTATAGGCAATGTAGGACTTGAATTTTTCAAAATACACCTCTCATGTCCAACACTTTTGGATTTAGAACATATATAATATGGTGGGTGTCTCAAATCTAAGATAAACTTTTAAAGTTCTTATGTGGGAGCTTTATTAGCCTTACCCTTATAACTCTAATTTTGAAGGTTTTTATACTGAATTAAATTAATATTTTTCTAAAACTAATTATCCAACTAAATTTTATTTTAACTATTACTTAAATTTCTTTATTCAATATTAACAAGAGTTAGGTCTAACTTTTAAAAAAATAAGAGTTAGGTCTAATAGAATGAACAAATATTTTACAACATTACAAACCAATGTTTAAATTTCTGCAAGGTACCCATATTTAATGATCGATATTACCTTAAACTAAATTTCTTATTTGAAGGAGAATATTTATGAAAAAAAATATAAATTATTTATTTAATATTAAATTTAATATATATTTATAAATTGTTATACGAATTATTAAAATTTTAAAATTAAATTTTTTAATATCATATTGAAAGTCATCAATATATATTAAATTTTAAAAATTCTCAAGTTAATTAAATATTCATAAATAATATACAACATATTAAATAATATTTTCTCAATTTAATTATTTAATTTTTATATATTTTTAATTAATTATTTTTAAATTAACATTTAATACAATAAGATATTATAAAAGTAATATTTATGAATAAAATTATAATTCTGGTTTTATTCTATTTTTTATCATCATTAATAAATATTTTATAATATATAAAATACTTGTCAAAACATTTTACAATTTTATTTCAGTTATTTTCTTTCCAATCATGAACATGTGGAGCAATATAATAGTTACAACAGTTCAAACTTAACGCTTGTTTGTTTGACTTTGAAAACAAACTCTATTCACTTATTTTCTCTTTTTCTTTTTACCTAATTTTTCTCCTTATTTTTTTCTTTCTGTTTATCATATCAATTATAACACAGTTTACTTATCCTTCTTCAATCTACCTATTTACCCAAAATTAGAGTCAACCTTTAATAATTCTAATAATAAACTTGAATAGATTGAGTGAAATTAAAAAGAAACTGTTTCTAAGAGAGAGAAAAATAGAAGAAACAGAATGTAATATATATAATATGTGAGAAAAATAAAAATAACTGTTATTTAGATAATAAAAAATTATCATACTCTCAGAAAAAAAGAAAAAAATTAAACATTTTTAATGATAATAATTCATTAAAGTCTGTCTAGTAACGAAAGTTTAAAGTAATATATATATATATATATATATATATAAGTTTAATTTTCATAGTCATCAATGTATTTATAGAAATAAACATTTCTAGTAATACTAATAAATAAAAAAATTATTCCAGCAAAAAAAGAATAATAATTTAAATTTTCAGCAAAAAAATAACAATTTAAATGCACCAACATAAATTTGTATCTAAAATGTCAATATTTAATAACCCCATAAATAAAGTGATTTATTTGGAAATCGTCACAAACTGACGTGGTTTCTATACATAGAAGAAACGAAGCACCCACCATGCGCGATCCTCGTTCCTTCCTTCTCTGTCTAAAACATCTTCCCCACTTTCCAGTTCACACTTCACTCAACAAATAACATCACGCTCGCTCATGTTACTATCTCACTTCTCACATCTTTCATCCAAAACCGACACAAAAGAAAACAAAGCAAAACCTCTCTTTTCCTTCTCCTAAATAAGCAAAACCTTTCTCTTTCAACTCTTTCTTTTCCAGCAATTCAAACTTCCATATATTTTATACCATTCATTTATTAATCACATTTATTTTCTTACCTTTACCAAGTCCAAAAAACTTTCTTAAATTGTAGGATATTATTTGAACTTTCTCTAGATCCACAGTTAGCTGCCACCTTACCCCCCCTCCTCAATCACAAAAAATATGTGGAGGTAATTAATACTCTTGTCTTTCTTCACTTGGGCAATACTATAGAACAATATTTTCATTCAAATTCAACCGACCTTTTTCGACAATTTTCAATTTTTTTCTCATTTTCCAATCTCATTTTCTCCCCTACGTTTTCTAGAAAAATATTAGCTTTCAATAAACAATAGAACTAACGAATAAGGATCGGTCCAAAATTCGTAGATTTATATTAGTAGGCAGAACTTTTGGCTGTTTACACTGTTCAAATTTCAACAAAGGTTGATAAAGAAACAAATTAGAGAAAAAATAGTGTCATATAAGTCTCAAAATTAATTAAAATTCTTTCAATTTCGCCGACTCATTCTCATTCATTGTGGGGGTGAAAGAAAAAGTGTTCTAAACTTTCATTCCTAAAGCCCCACCTTCACTTGTCACGTACTATCTCGAAGGATTAGTATATCAAAGGATTAGTCTTTGATTTTAATAGGAATACTAAGAGTCCACCTGAACAACCTTTTTCAAAGAGCAAATAAACAGTACTTGTACCCTTTTGTTATTAATTTCTGGGGGTGATGATGATGGGAAAAGATTGGTTTTTGAGATTGGTTATGGTGATTGGTGTGGTAGGTTGGTGTTTGTGGTGTGTGGAAGGGCTTGGAGTGAATTGGGGGACTCAAGCCACACACCAGTTGAAAGGAGACACAGTGGTTGAGATGCTGAAGGACAATGGGATCCAAAAGGTGAAACTGTTTGATGCAGATGAGTCTAGCATGAGTGCTCTATCTGGCTCTGGCATTGAAGTCATGGTTGGCATTCCCAATAACCAGCTTGCTGAGATGAATAACTATGATCGTGTCTTGCAGTGGGTCAAGAAAAATGTCACTCGTTACAACTTCAGGGCTGGAGTTAACATCAAGTGAGTCACTTTACTTACTTTCACTTTTTTTTTGAAATTAACATTGAAGGGTGCCAATTTTGTGAATGTGGGATATTTTTAATCTTGAGGGAGACTAAAATGTTAGGATGCAGTTGTCTAATATTTGAACCATTGATCTGATCTGAGTGTTTATTTGATTTCTTGTTTTAGTTGTTATTTTGGATCCTTACTTTGATTTTGCTGCATGATATGGCCTATATATTACCTTAGCTTATGAAAAAATCTAAATCCAGTGTGATTAAATATCATTGACGAAAAGAGAGTTTTGTGCCTTGTTTTTCTGTTTGAGTTTAGGGAGGATAGGAAATAGTGTGGGAAGGAGGAGGGATTTGGATTATGTGCATTCAACTTTCACGTATTCAAACATTCAGTAATTTGGAATTGTAGGAGTATTTCAGTAAATCAAATTTATAATACCATTTAACCATTTGATGTTCATCTAATGGTGAAAAATATAAGTATTTTATGAATGCATGCAAATTTGACTGTACTGAATCCGGTTCTAAGAAGTAGACATAGAAAAGTGAACTCAACTAGTACCCTTTTCTGAATATAGTTTCTCTTTTTTGGTACTTGTGGTGTGGCTTCTTTCGAGAATGTTTCGAAAGTCGATTTTAATTGGAGATCCGTATTAATTATTCCTTTTGTAATTAGAATATTAATTAAAAATTCACACTTTGAAAATGAATAATTTTGAGAATACTTATTTCACTTTTTCCTTCACATCTTTGATAAGTGGAAAACATTGGGTCTTGAAGGAATATTAAAAGGCATGTTTTAAGGAATGTTAAAAGCCATTTTCTCAATTCTAATGTTTGAACTTGGTTAATTGGTGAATAAAGCATTTTCCATTGTGCATATGGGTTTTATATTCGGATTCCATTAGTAAAATTTTGGAGTTAAAACTTTCTTTCCCAACTAAGTGATTATTCATTTTGCTCTCCATCTGTATTCTTTCACAGGTATGTAGCAGTTGGGAACGAGCCATTTTTAAAATCCTACAATGGTTCATTCTTGAACATCACCTTCCCTGCATTACAGAACATTCAAAATGCCCTCAATGATGCAGGCCTAGGGGACTCCATAAAGGCCACAGTGCCCTTAAATGCTGATGTGTACGAGTCTCCATCAAACAACCCTGTGCCGTCAGCAGGAATATTTAGGCCTGATATAAGTGACCTAATGACCCATATAGTGCAATTTTTGGCAAAGAACAATGCACCATTCACAGTAAACATTTACCCTTTCTTGAGCCTCCATGAGAATGAGAATTTCCCCTTTGACTATGCCTTCTTTGATGGTGTGGCCAATCCCATAAATGATAATGGGGTTTCATACACAAATGTTTTTGATGCAAATTTTGATACCTTGGTCTCTGCCCTCCAAAAAGTAGGGTATGGGAACATGCCAATTTTGGTAGGAGAGGTGGGGTGGCCCACAGATGGTGACAAAAATGCTAATGTAGGCAATGCATTTAGGTTCTATAATGGGCTTTTACCAAGGCTTGCAATAAACAAAGGGACCCCACTTAGGCCTGGATTTATTGAAGTTTACTTATTTGGGCTCATTGATGAGGATGCCAAGAGCATTGTCCCAGGGAACTTTGAGAGACATTGGGGCATTTTTGGGTATGATGGGAAGCCCAAGTTTCCAATGGACCTTTCTGGAAAAGGCCAAAACAAGCTACTAGTTGGTGCACAAAATGTGCACTATCTTGAGCCAAACTGGTGCATGTTTAACCCTGATGCACAGAACCTAAGCAAACTTGCTGATAATATAAACTATGCTTGCACCTATGCTGATTGCACTGCACTTGGATATGGTTCTTCTTGCAACAACTTGGATGCCAATGGAAATGCCTCATATGCATTTAATATGTACTACCAGACACAGGATCAGAATTACATGGCCTGCAATTTTGAAGGCTTGGCAAGGCTCACAACAAGCAATATTTCAACACCTACTTGCAATTTTATTATTCAGATAAATCCTTCCTTGTCCTCTTTTTTGAGGCCCCCAATAGTAGCTTCCTTGTTTGTCACTCTACTACCCTTAATTCTTATTTTGTAGGGTCTTGTACATACATTATTATTATAGGTGCTATTATATATATAGATATTTTCATCAGTTGTTGTTCTTGGTTATAATCTGGATAATATTATAGTTTCAAGATTCATTTAATAAAGAATTTTATAGACTTAAGCAATTTAGATCTGATGGTAAGCGTATGCCTTGTAAAGGTCTGAAGTTGCTCTCACTAAAATGCATTTGACTTTTTATTCTGAGATCTAATTTTGCGGAATCACATGTATGGGCTAGTAATACGTAACATGCTATTATATAAAGATGGATATTAAAGAACGCTTTAACCTGCTATACATATGCAAATTATCATTAACTGATAAAGAAAAATGTGCTTATATAAAAAATTGAAATTATTATATCTAGTTCCACTAAAATGAGTAATTTATTTTAGAAAACAAAGTAAATAATCTTAGTACATATTTCTCTAACGTGAAGCACTAATTGCACAATTCCTATGCAGTTGAAGGAAAAGTAATAAAGGGTTGCGTTGAAAAAAGTACGTTGGAAGCACCTTCAATATTAACCCAAAAATGCTCTTAGGCGGTGCTTGATGTGGTGTTCAATCACGTTGAACACTAAAATTTTCTCTTACAGAAATTGCGTTGAATGTGCCTGGAAGTGTGATTTGTGTAAAACAAACACACACATACATATGTAAAACAAAACATAATTGTAACGGAATATCAATTGTTATATTAATTTATTAACTAATTTACATAATTTAGGGGCATCAAGTCTAAAACTATTAGATGCAAGAATCAAATATGACCTTTAAGAGCAAAGTGCTTCTATTCTAAAATAAAAAGAAGAAAATGTTTTCAATAGGATAATCAAATCATTACACCTGCGGTTGTTTATGAATAAAGTTTTAAGAATGAGAGAGAGGATTTTTTTACTTTTAAATTAAAATAGTTATATAATTTTTAGAGTAAATTACATTCGCATCTTATGTATTTTGCTCAAATTTAACTCAATATATCTCCATTTTTTCATCCTACAAAAAATCCCTTGTTTAGTTCACATTACACCCATAACCCTCTGCCCTAAACACTGTTTACTAATTTAACAGAATTTAAGCACATGTTAGTCACATGACTTTTAATGAAATTTTATGTCTAAAATACTCTCATCTTCTTCCTCTCAACTTGAAAATATTTTAAGACTCTTTTCTTTTTATTTTTTCTGTAATTGGATGTGAACAAAACTTTTTGTTAGACTTGAATTCACCTTGTTGGTACGCAGCGTTAACACCTTTCCTCCTCCTTCTTCTTCTTCTTCAATTTTTCATTCATACATTCATTCTTCACAAGTTCAATCATTCATTTATTCACATTTTCACTCACACAGGTTTATTCACATTTTCTATCACAGATAGGTTCCAAAACTCATCCTTTGCTCTACTAACATACATATGAATATAAACTGAATTTTGATTCTCAGCAAACCTTTTCAGCACATCATAATCAGTCTTAAGAGGAATAATTTTACCACTAGCAGTAGAATGAAATCACAAAATAAAAGGGTAACATGTATTAGTCATTAGCAATGTTATTCACACAATCATGTGCGTTAAATATTTCAAACTTATCAGGATCAATATTTCATATCTCACTTGGTTCATCTCATTGGTCTGTAAAGTGGACTAAAATATCCATGTTGTCTGGTTCATGACTCATGTATTCCAGTTCATCCATTGTGTTCATGTGGCCCTAAATATCAACACTATTTTAATCAACAATAATAAACAATCAGTCCATACATTGTATTTCTTGTGGTCTCAAACATCAACACCATTTTAATCAACAATAATAAACAAATGATTTTAAAAATCATAATTAATCACAAAATGGTCCCCCATTGAAACTCATTCAGAAATAGGCAATAATAAACAACATCAACATCAACAGCACCTTTAACCCAAATTAATTGGCATCGGTGATAGATGAACCCAATGATAGATCGGAAATAAGACAAAGAAAGAGAAAGGGAGATGGGAAGAAAAAAGAAAAATAAGACAAAAGAAAGGAAAAATAAGCTAAAATAAAAGAATGGTGAAAGGAGGAGGGGAGAAATGAAGAGGAAAAGAACTAAAAAAATGGAACGACTGGAATATAGACATACTAATAGGTTTAGCCATCCACCAAGCTTATAGCTTTTTCCCACTCCGTTCTAAGACACACCGTCCGTCAATCTATATCTCACTCTATTAGGTCTACCTTTCCCCAGGTGAGTTTTGTTCGACCTCTACCTCTCTTTGTGTCGAGCTCTTGGTAACAAACTCTTGTTCTAACATGAGCATCTAGTGGTCGTCTCATAACGTGCCCAAACCATCTTAATTTATGCTCACTCATCTTTTCACACACCAGAATTACTACTACCTTTCATCGAATAACCTCATTTCTTATCTTATTCATCTTCGTATAATCATACATCCACCTTAACATCCTCATTTCTACTATCCCTATTTTGTGCTCATGTTGCCTATGTGTTGGCCAGCATTCTACTCCATATAACATTGTCGGTCTTACAACTATTCTATAAAATTTTCCTTTTAGCTTAAGGGGAATTTTGCAATCACACAAAAACTCATATGTACTTCGTCATTTCATCCACCATGCTCTGATTCTATGATTTACATCTTCATCAATCTCACAACCTTTTTGCAAAATTGATCCCAAGTATCTAAAACATATTTCTTGGGTACCTCTTGACCAAGTAGATGCACTGTGTCTTGACCATCATTTCTTCACCGCGAAAACTCAAACTTCATATACTCCGTCTTGCTCTTGTTTATTGTGAATTCTTTAGCCTCTAAAGTATTTCTCTACAACTCCAGTTTCCTATTAACACTATCTTTGGTCTCATCAATAAGCACGATATCATCTGCAAAAAACATACACCACGACACTTCCTCTTGAATATCTTTCGTTAGTTCATCCACCACTAAGGCAAATAGATAAGGACTAAGAGCTGAACCTTGGTGAACACCTACCGTGATAGGAAAATATCTAGATGTTCCATTACAAGCTTTTACACATGTAGTAGACCCACCATACATATCCTTGATTGCATTAACATACTTTAATGCTACCTTTTTCTTCTCAAGAGTCCACCATAAGACTTTTCTTGGGATCCTATTGTATGTTTTCTCAAAATCTATGAACATCATACGTAAGTCTTTATTCTTTTCCAGATACCTTTTCATTAATTGTCGCATCAAGAAAATAGCTTTCATGGTACACCTTCCTGGCATAAATCCAAATTGATTTACGAAAACTTTGATCTCCCTCCTTAGGCGATGTTCAATAACTTTCTCTCATAACTTCATAATATGGCTCATGAGCTTGATGCCTCTATAATTTGAACAATTCTGGATATCTCCCTTATTTTTGTAAATAGGCACAAACATATTTTTTCTCCAAGCATCAGACATCTTATTTGTTTGAAGAATCTTATTGAAAAAATTAGTCAACCATTTTATTGTCACATCTTTCAAGCCTCTCCACACTTCAATAGGCAACAATAAACCATCAGAATTAAATAAATAATCTTAAAAAATAACATATATACAAGGTTTAGTGGTCACTTACAAGTAGAACCCCTAGCGTGAACAGAAATCGTAGAACAGGAAGAGAAACAGAGCGCTCATGAACGTCGAAGAGGAAGACAAACAGAGACACTTGTGAATGCGCGAACTGGAAGAGAAACAATGGAGAACTCGCGAGCTGTAAGATGAACAGTGAAGAACTTGCAAACGGTGAAGATGAATGGAACGTGAACGTCGTGAGAGGAAGATGAACTTACACCCCCTGAACGCTGAAGAAGAACTCGTCAACAAGATGAAGATGAACAATATTCACGAATGATGAAGAGGAACGTGAACCATAAATTTTGAAACTAATTGAGAGGAGATAATTTGGATTTTACAATTAAAATATAAGGACAATTTCGTCTACTCACATATTTCAATTGACAATTGACGTTATTTAACTGTGTTAACAAATGAGGTAAAAGTAATATGAAAAAAGGAGAGAGATATCGAGTGAGATTTGAGTAAAACACAAGAGGTGCGAATGTAATTTACTCTAATTTTTATAAAAGTCAAGTTATTAAATTTATACTAATTTATTTTAAAAACTTTATTCCTAAATTTATACTATTAAAACTTTATTCCTACTCTTAGACGTTATTAAATTTCACTATACTTTCAACTTATTAAATCCATACTAATTTAATAACTTGACTTACGCAAATGAGAGGAATTTATTATTTTTTTCTAAAAAAAAAAGTTAAGTTATTAAATTCATAATAATTTATTATTTTTTTATTTTTAAAAACTAAACAAAAGAAAAAATACCCTTTTTCATTACAAAACTTCACTCTTAAACGTATATTTAAAAAATTAATTAGACAGATGGTTACTATTAGTTTGACTTTCACTCAGAAAATTTGGTCTTTCTCCGGATATGGCCATAAGGACAAGAGTTTCCAGAAAAGCCCGTTTCGTATACCCATTCTCAAACAAAAATCAATAAACCGAGTGCAAACGAAAACGATGAAATTAAAGTTGCGGAATTCTTTTCACCACCATCCTTTTTATTCCGATTATTCTTAGTTGAAAGTATGATGAAATCAAAAGTCACGAGCATGTGGACATCGTAAGGGAGGGGGATAGTGCTAGTGCATGCCAACTGCAAAATTTGAACAAATAGACACACCCTCACGTGCTTGTTGTGAAAGCATATGATACCGAGTGGAACAAAATTCATGACGTTGACATGGAAATTTCAAAGGACAACAAGACCAAAATTAGGAAAATGGTGAAATATTGGGAAAAAAAAATACAAGAAAGCAACAATAGTGTGGGCATATACTACTATATAGGCAAGAGTTAAGACCAAAGGCTTATTTCAATTAGACATTTTTTATAAGAACATGCATGATACTTGCAAGCATGCTTTGAACTTTGGTTATGTATAGCATGTTATTTTGCATGAAACCATGCTATTATATAAAGATGGATATTAAAGCATGCTTTCACCTGCTATACATATGCAAAATATTATATCTAATTCCTCCAAGAATGTCTAATTGAACATGCTTTGAACTTACAAGCATGTTAAGACCAAAATATAGTATGTTTTGAACTTTGGATTGTGATTTGTGTGTACAACTTTGGATAATTGGATTATAACATAAGATAACTACAGTTGAGTATAGTAGCCATGATTTGAGTAAAAAAGGTGAAATTAAAAAACAAAAATTATTCCTTGTATATTAAAAGCTATAATCTGCACTTGTATTAGTACTTCTGAAAGTGTGATTCCTATAGCTCATAATATATATGTAGATGTCATTGTAACACATTCCCCTACCCCTTGTGGTATATCTGTTTCCAAACAATTTGTTCCTTAATTTTAAGTTTGATTATACATAAAAAGTATATAGTAACACAAAAGGTTTTAAAAAAGGTCCTTGACTTAGATTTGGATCGCAACATCAATATTTTTTAATTATCCGTGATCGCAGCCGGGACCGCATCAATCACATTTATCTGTGATTTTCCATGATATCAACAAACCGCATCGCGACTGCCGACGATATTTAAAACCTTGGTAACATGTGACTTTCACTATTTGTTGTCTGTAGAAAGAACACCAACACCAACACCCATTCTCATCTCCATGACTTTCTTGTGTGAATTGGAATGCAAATAGCTTACAAAAGTAGGGCTCTTGGCTGGCCTATACTCTGGCAACAACCTACCAGACTTGTACCTCACCCCACATGCATTGCATAGTGTCTTTGGACCCAATGGTCCTGCCCTCCACTGTGGGGTCCTCTGAGCTAGACAATGTGTGCACCTTCTTGGAATTGGGTGCTGCACATTATCATTATTATTATTATTATTGCTATAGTTGTTGTTAACTTCATCACCCTCATCATCATCATCACAATAATCCCCCAATTTCTCCTTCTTCACCACCACAACAAGCCCCTCTTCTTGCTCAACATCCTTCTTCTTGGGGACAATGAGCTCACTATCAGCCAACCAATATTCTTGTTTCAAGAGAGGAGGATCAGAACTCACCCCATCATTCTGTGTGCTGAAATGTTGTGACCATGTGCTTAGGGTGTGTTTTGTTGTTCTAGGGGCTGAAAGTCTCTTTCTCTTGCTCCTTGCTTTCGCTGGCACAGCAAAATTCTGCAAAGGACAGTGATGACTTTGTTGGGGTCTTTGCATTATTGTGCCTGAAGAAGGCTTGGTGATAGTGCTTGTGGTTTGAACACCACCACCAGAGGGTGCCAAGAGGCAACTTGACCTACTAGAGAAACAGTCTTCCACAAACACTGATAACCATTCCATGCCAAAATCCACTTCCTGCTCACATTTTTTGGTGCCAAATTTAGTTGGAACAATCGACACACAAGGCAGCATATAAACACTTATATACACACATACCAACAAATACTGAAACTTTATAAAGTATTTGCAAAGTTTATTAAGGACAAAAACTTAAAAAACAGTTTCTTAGAGTGTTATTTGTACAGTTTTTCAATCAGAATTGGAGTTTTATTTTACTAATCCACTTAATCTTTTTAAAAGCAAACCTTTATTACACAAAATTAAAGAATGATACAAACAACACTTAAGAAAGAAACTGTATCTAAATTTTGTTCATATGTTTTCATACATAAAAGAATCACTACTTCATCACTTAAAAAACCAAAAGGGAGGAGGCCAGGAGGGGTTTTCAAGGAAAACCCATGTGATAAAACTTGCAAACAAGTAGCAAAGCAATAAATTTTTATCAAATAAGTGCAAAAAGCAGAAAATAGAAAGGTAATGAAGAGGCAAAACACACTACTAACCGTGTTCTGATGAGAGAAAAGGTCATCAAGGGTGGGAAGCTCTTGTTGACACTCACTTGAAGAAACTGATACATTTCGGCAAACATCCATGTCCATGAGCAAGAGAATGAAACTGAGAAGTAAAAGAAGAAAAAGTAGGAGAAAAACAAAGGTAAGTTTGAGTGAGTTTGGTGTTACATGTCACACAACTCAACACTCTCTAAATGCTCTTTCTCTTTCTCTCTTTATGGCCCTCTGAGTTTTTGTCGGCAGATAAAGGCTAAAGAAAACAAATCAAATTTTCAAAAATCAATCGGCGAGAAAGTTAACATCCCTGTCTCATGCACACACTCACCAATCAACATCTCTCGTTTTACATTATCATGTTTACTCCATAGCATCAATTCATCTTTATGCTCCCTTTATTACCTCGTGTCTTCTTCCTTTTGTCATGAAAATAATGATAATGATGATAGAGTAAAGTAACTGTTTTATTTTTGGGTTAAAAGTAAAAGGGTAGAATTGATTGACTGAACTCTTGCTTGCATGGTTGTTTTTCTTCCTTTGCATATTTCTTCTTTGCATGTGTGACAAAACAATTTTTAAGTGTTAGGAATAAATAATAAGGAGAATCCTTTGTAACATTGATTGATAGGACGAATCCAGAGATATATCAAGGGGAAGTAAAAAAAAAAATTACACAATTGGTCATTGCTTTAGTGTGAACCATTATTTTTAACCATTATATTAATCTAATATCACAACAAATCTCTGCTCCCTCCCACCAGTTCCTCGATGGCAAATGGTGATCAGCGGTAGCAATTGTCAGGAAGAGAAATGGGGGAGGAGTAATGTTGTGCAAAGCGTGTAAAATATGATCCATGGGACAATATTAATCTAACGTTTCAGAGTTATGGAGACCACCGATGAAAATAATCTACCCTAGCCTTCGCCATTATTTAAATATTTAATTTTTAATAAATAATTGTTTAATAAATTTGAGTGTGTGTCTGCACTATCATGTGTGTTGTTATGCGTGCATGTGATTCATAACCTAAATGACATTTATTGATTATTCCTAGCATATATTTTGCCCTTACTATACCATGAAATTTCTATGTTAATGAAGGAATGTGTCTATGATTAATATTATGAATGAATGCATCATGCTTATATGAATACATGTGAATGCAATATAATATGGTATGTGTATGAGTTGTGAAAATGTTAAGACAACCTAGTCCTCATGAGATAGAAATCTCAAAGGAACTTTGAAAATAAACTATTTACATTTGTCATTGAACCATATATCATGTTGTGTGCATGTGTTTTGAACTTAAAGATGTTTATGAATTCAATCAAAGAGGTCGCATGAATGAGTTGACATATGATTTTAACCTTGAGAGTGCAACAATTTGAAATCTTGTTTTAGCTCATGTTGATCCCATGAGTTGGAGTATCCTTGTGATACCAAAACATCATGACGCACCATCATTGGTTGTTTACTTGTTTTTCTTCCTTTGCATTTCTTCTTTGCATGTATAACACCACAATTATTTTTAAGTGTTAGGAATAAATCATAAGGAGAACCCTTTGCAATATTGATCGATAGGACGAATCCAAAGATATATAATCGGGAAGCAAAAAAAATATACAAAATTATTTAAGGTCATTGCTTCAATGGACCACCTTAATAGGTAGTCAACTGTGAACCATTATTTTTAACCATCAGATTAATCTAATAACATAGGATTGTTCATACCAAATCCCTGCTCCCTCACACCAATTCTTTTAATGGCGGATGATGATTGGTGGCAACAATTGCCTGGAAGAGAGTTGGGGAAGGAATAATCTTGTACAAAGGGTGTAAACTATGAGTCATGGGACGAGATCAATATAACGGTTCAAAGTTATGGTTCATTTTGGACTACCTATTAAGATAGTTCACCGTAGCCTTGGTCATTATATATTTAATACCTAATTTTTAATAAATATTTGAGTGTCTATGTGCTACCTTGTGTATGTTGTTGTGTATGCAATTCTTTCCGTGTTGGTGTTCATGCATGTATTCTTGTGTGTGTGATTCATAACCTAAGTGACATTTATGAATTATTCCTAATGTATACGTTGTGTTGATTGACTTGAGTGTAATTATATATGCAACCCTACTATATCATGAAATTGCTATGTTAACGAAGAAATGTGTCTATAATTAATATTGTAAATGAATGTAAAATGCTTATATGAATACATGTGAATATAATATGTCATGGTATGTATATTGTATTTCATTGTTTTATATTTGCAATATGTCATACCATACTACGTGTATGTGTCAATTTTTTGTTTTTGTTTTAAATCATTCGTATATAACTAATAAAATAATATTTTTATTGTTGTGTACAAATCTTTAAAATAATTAAAAATAATGTAATATTTCAATAGCATTAATAAAAATAAAAATATTTTTTTCAAGACCCTAAACAATCATACTGAGAGCAATTTGTAATTTTTTTCTTGTCTTTCATAATTACAGAAAGAAAATAAAAATATTAAAAGTGTCTCCTTTACGCGATGGAGGGATATTCGCAGTATCTTTTTCTCTTTTTTTACTTTGACCTTTTTTCCTTTGCAATCTCAAAAGATGCATCAGCCTCAGACTGGTAGTGGCAGCCTGCTTGCTTGCAGTCTTAGATTCTTTGAAAATCCTTTTTAAATTTAACTTCAGTTTTGATTTTGAGCACCTTCAAACTTCATTTGCATGTGGTCCAAAGGAACTACGCATGGACACATGGGTTTTTCATTCATTAATTAGGATAAGTTGCATTTGCATTTCTTAAATTTAGGTTCAATTATATCTGGTTTTTATTTTGGGGATAAAATATAAGAGTGTTATTTTGATATATTTTTATCAAAATTTTAAGGATAAATACACATTAAAAATTAAAAAAACTATTGTCTATCTTTTTTTTGTTTAGATCATTATGTAACTATATATAGCATTGTAAACTTTAAAATAATAAATTAATTTTTTAATATATATATATATATATATATATATATATATAGTAGAGCATGCATGAAGGAGTCAAGTCAATTTTCTATTCTTTTCCTTGACGGAGCTGGGACATCCTAGACTTGAATCAGAGACCTCGTCCGTGAAGTAAATCTTCGCACTTAGAGTCCAACCAATTGGGAAAGAATCAATAGATTCCTTTTATATATATATATATATATATATATATATATATATATTATCTTAATATGGATATAGTATCAATAAAAATATTATTAAATCATTTTAATTATAAAAATTAACAATTATAATTGTATAACAATTTATGATTCAACCATAATATAAAAATGCTTTACGGTATGGGTGTAGTCCTATTAAATTTGATATTTCAATACATACGTGCATTTCTTAAAAAATCATATATTTTTATACTATTTACTTTCATTGAATATAAATGATATATTTATATTTAATAATACTGCATTATATTCCATAAAACGATCTCTGTAAAATTAATTTCAGTATTAATTTCTTATAAAGATTTTTGTTTGAGTTTTGAAGTAAGATGTAAAAAAAAAGGATAACATATATTGTAAGTAAACCATGGAATATGCTGATTAACTAGCATAAAATTATTTTATTTTAAATAGTAATTTTGAATTCAAGTTTTTGATATATAATATATATTGTATTAAATTTTTTAAGAGATAATTTTGTTTTCTATGATATAAAGCTTAATGAATTTTAAAGTATTTTATTTACAATAATATTAAAAGTAATTAAAATGCATTGAAAAAGACAAAAGAATGGAGATGTAAGCATTAAGAGTTAGGACATGGCATCACCATCACACTTAAGTATGGGGTTTAAGCCAATTGAAGTGAAAGCTACTTGACATAGCATAATCTTTTTTTCTCCAAAATCTGTCTAGCATTTTCCTAAATTAAAATTACAGGTTTTTCTCATTCGATTTTTGAAGTGTTAAAATTATATCATTTCAATTCCTTTGCAAGAGAAAATCAATCTCTTCTTCGGGTTGTTCCATAAAATTAAATAAAAACAAACAAAATATTTTTTAAGGAAAACGTAATGCAAAGAAAAAGTATGTTAAAAATCAAACGGTTTAAAACAATTCAACCATAATTCTAAACCAAACTGATATTTTGTCCCCACTCCATTTAAAAACAAAATTAAGATATTTTATTCACCTAACATTTACTCTCACAAATGTCTTGTAACTTTTTGTTCCTTAATTAGGATATTTCCATAAGCATTATATTGGTGTCAATTCGGACTTAGCCTTTCTATACGGAAATTTTGTGCTTTAAAGCATAAAATATAATTGCAACTGTTAATTAAATTTAACAATTAATATTGTGATAAAATATATTCACACATATAGCAAACTGTAAAACTATTAAGATCTCAATCATTAAATTTATAATCAATGATTAAAATCTCATTTTATCTTTAAAAGTATTATGTAATATACTAACATCCTTATTTTTTCCCCATAGTTTTTGAAATAATATTTTATTATAAATATTTTAAATTTTATGTAATATTTTCAAATTGTGTATTTGTTAACTAGTTTTACACCAGTACGATGCACAATATCTATTCTAATTTCAATTTCATTTTTAATCGTATAAAATATTTTAAAAATATATGTAATATTACAAAAAATCTTATATAAGACAAAATACAAAATATAAACAAAGTATACATTACATCATATTTTTTAGGTTAACTTCTTCATATATAATATTTTTTGTCGAACAATTTTCTTTTTTTTTTCATCACATATCATGATTTTTAGGCCAAAATTATTCTTCACTCTTTTAAAATAGCAACATAGAATTAACCATGGGAAAAAGTTGAGTTTGGCAAGAGCTCTAACATGAGACTAAAGAGGTATAATGGATTAAAATTTTCAAAGACTATTTTAGTATAAAAAAATCATGTGAATTCTAAAGATTACGTAGAAATATTATGACTTATCAGATTTATTTATAAGATTTTTATGATAATTTGAATTTTAATGAATTTATATCATAAGAATTTAAAGAATTTGAAAGGACTTTATAGATTTATAAGATTTGAAAAGATTGTGTGAAATTTTAAAAAACGCATTCAAAATTATAAGAGTTAGTAAATAATAATAATAATAATAAATGATGAGGTTTGGATAAAAAAGTATAATTAATATAATTTTTAATCTTTTAATAGTTATATTAATTTGAGTTTTATGTCCTATTATACTAACATTTCTTACACTAGTATCTTCTTATTCTCGCTTTTGGATTTGAACAACATATTTAAAATTATGAGTTGATTTTCTGATTTTTTTTAATTACTACAATTATTTCATGACAAATCTAATGACATGTTTAAATAGGGTGCAATAATAAGCATATACTAGAAGGGAGTAGTAAGGCTAGAAAATTGGTGAGAGAGTTACTAAGTCATGTGGATAACGAAATTAAATATGACAGTTACAAAAATATTACATCAAGCATGTAATGAGTATAATCAATATAAAGAAAACATTATTAGTTTTGATACATAAGACAAATATTAATTTAATTTTAAAAAAAATAAAGGGGAAAGTGTACAGGGTAGGAGTGTATTTAATATTTTTTTATTCCAAAAAATAGGAGAAATATATATGATACATACATTTTGAAGAATATTAAAGAGAGAAGATAATATACATGATGAGAGAAAAGAAAGTATGATAACCAATGAAAAAAGAAAGAAAAAAATCTAGTAAAATCTCAAAAGGATTTGGGTGAAATTATTTAATAGATGTTTTATACTAAAAAGTTTAATGAAATTCATCGAAATTCTTCTTAAAAAATAATCTATCAAAATTTGTATATTTTTTAATACCAAAAAGACTTTTTATAAGTTATAAAATATCTTAATTGAGTACCATCAAATTTTGTTGTCCTTTCTTAAAAAAAATTTAATTGAATACCACAAAACTTATTTATATTATTTTAAAATCCTAATTGAATATCACGAGATTTTTTATAAAAAAAATAATTTAAAATCCTTTACACCCCTTATAGTTATACTAAAACACAAAATTAGGAAAATTATCGTCCCTGAAACTTAACTGGACTCATATGGTTGGATGATACTAAATTCATTCTTAAAATATATACCTTTCCTTCACATTTTTAATTATTTTATTTTAATTAATTCAAAAACAACAAAAAATGATTAAGAATTTATTAAAATAGTCAACAAATTATTGTTGTAAAAAGTAAAATCCATTTCTTTTATCTAAACAGCCTAAGTTTCTTAAACTAATTCAATAAAATTGATAGGTTTAATTTTATATTTGTAGCTAATGCGATGTCAACATGTACTTTCCACCAACCTATATATTCTTTATCATCATTATATACTTTCTTATGTTGACTATATAACTTTGTATTTGGTTCTATTGAATTTTTTAATAAAAAAAAAATCTATGAATAATTATGGAGACATCCTAAATTGTTGAAGTTATAGATATATGTATCTTGAATTAGAATTTGTCTATGAAATTAGGCATTAGTATAATTAGACGTAGAAGTTAGAAGTATAAGTTGTATTTCACCATGACTCATGGCACTTAATTTCTGAGGTTTCAATTCCAATTTCAATTTCATTCATGATGGAGCAATTGGCTCCACACTTCAACCCTAAGTTCTTACTAGATAGGACTAGGGATAAATTTTCACATTGATCAGCTTTGTAGGGCTGTTGCCCACAAGTTTTATGACTTTTCTTAATATAATATATGTATGTATAATTATGAATTGTTCCCATAGTTTAAAGTGCAGTCAAAAAGTTAATTCACAAGTATATTACACTCCTAAAATAATAATAAAAAATAAGTATACTACACCTATAAATTTACATATACGAGTCTTGCTCCCAAAATTTAAAATTTCTTGATCTGTGCCTGAATAGGGGACAATCCTAAAGACTTTTTTTTTATATTTTGCAAGTGGTTTTTTTTTTATAATAAAAAAATTGAGATTGATAGGACATAGGAGTGACAAGAAAAATCCCAATTAGGTTGCGCCCCAAAAAGCCACTCAACCACACAAACCCAAAGAACATCAAATTAAAATTAGCAAAAAGGAAACAACAATTGGGGAGATTATGCCAAAATTCAATAAGAAAACTAACAAAATTTATAGTTAGGTAGAGAATGTTTATTCCTAAGGAACTCGCCCTTCACAAAATTGGGAATCAAGTTCCACAAAAAAAAAAATGTATTGCGAGAGGAGATTGCAAAGCTAGCAAGTTTATCTGCACGAGAGAAAACAATTTAGTATATGAAGATTCTTTTGTTTGTATATAGTGTACAATCCTTATAAATCTAGCTATAGGTAGTTCCAACTGTGATTTTGATAAGTTCTCTAGATTATTTGTTTGTTGTTTTATGTATTTTTCTTAAATTCTCTCTCTCTCTCTCTCTCTATATATATATATATGTGTATGTCTAAATGTTGCATGCTCTCTAGACTTGTTTTTTAGCACTGTGATATGCTAGAGCATGATATGATGATGTTGATGTCCATCATTTCTTGGTCTCTTTCTAAAAAAAATTGTTTATTAACATTTCATTAATAAAACTCTATTTTGCTTAATTGAGAAATTTTGTGATCAACATGCTGTGACATATATAATTGACAAATAACTCTGCCTCATCCAATTTTATGTAATTTGTGGTATATAAACTTCATGTGGGTAAAATAAACTCAGCTCGTTTTTTTTACGCAAAAAAGGTGGGCATGCAAGGAAAAACAGAGCGATTGAAGCAATATCAACTAAGTTGACACCCCTCAACCCCTCAACCCAAACAGAACACCACAAATAAATTTATGAAAAAAGACAAGAACAATAGACCATAGGGGGATGTAAACCAAATTCATGGGGGGAAAAAGGACACAGCAGAACAAGAGACCATAGGGGTATGTAAATCAAATTCGTGGGGGGGAAAAAGGACATAGAGCTCTACTTAAATCTAAAACTAGGTATAGCTTTTTTGTTTTCATTGAAGTTGTATAAATAAAAGATAAAAAATCGTGTAAAAATTTAGGACTTTTGCTTATAAAATCATGACTATTTTTACAATTTATTGCTAAATGAGAATTAATTCAAAAAATATTCTCATTTAGCAATTTTGAAGACTCCCAAATGATAAAAAAAAGTCCCCAGTCTTGTTAAATATGTGGTCACTGAGGGAAGTATAAATTGTCCCAATCTTTTTAAAACATCATAAATGGACTGTCCCAAGCATGTCATGAAGTTCCTCGGGATTCTGAAAGAATTGTATTTTCAAAAAAAAAAATGTAATTTTGAAGTGCCATATCATCTTCAATTCATACTCACAAATATTAAAAAAACTCGAGTTAACATAAAACAAATTTCAAAATTCTTTCCATACGTACATAATTTGAATTTGATTTTATAAACTCGTGAACTAATATGCAAGTTGAATTGGCAAATGCTGGAGGATTACTAGATTTGACACAAAACGTAAATGCATCACCGCCAATATGTGAATGATGAACCAGATGAATCTTAAGGTGAGTCAGTCGTTGGATGATTTGAAAATGAATGATGTTGAAAGAAGCAGTTTAATACAAGGAAGAGAGAAGAGACAGATACAGAAGGAACTGCTTATGAATTAACAAGCCCTTCTGTAGTCCTCTGTCCTCACTCCCTTCGCACACGGGCAAATGGCCTTTGGTCTCTTATCAACCGAAACCCCCCGTGTTATGCTGCCTAATTTTAAAGGATCTTATTAATCAATATACTTAAGATATTAATTAAAGAAATAAAAAGAAAAAATATTTATTATGTAAATTATAGGTAGTGTAAAAAATCATAGATAACTTAATCTTCTGTCTCCCAATAAAAATATTTTTACTTTAAGTTTCTTAACCAATATCTTTAAAGTGAATCTGATTAGCATTTATCATTTTTAAAGGTGTTTAGTTATGTTTAACAAAGTAATTTAAGAGTCTCAAATTGGAGTATTATGGAGGAAAAAATTTGATTGGGAGAGAAAATAGTATGTCAAAGATGATAAGTTAGATTTTTCAATAAAAAGTAATCACCTACAAAATAATCGATAAATAATTACTGTATATCAATAAAGTGGTAATAAAAAAAGTAATTTATGACTTCTTAATAAGTTATTTTTTATTTAATTCAATATGTTCTACTATGAAGATTAATGAAGTTACTAAATTAGGGAATTTGAAGATTAATTTTCTACAAAGTTTATCATTACCCTTTCGAAAAAAATTATCAACAAACTTTAAGAAAAGAAAATAGGAAAATATAACGAATTATCTATTGAGAAATTTATGCATACAGAATTTATGTTTGGTATATTCTTTGTTAGTTAAAAGTTATAATAAAAGCAAAATAGAATTATTTGTTGATTTTAGCCTATTGACATGCGTTGTAGTCAAAAGCTCCGTTTTATTATCCCATTGTTTAGGATGAGAGGGGGAGGGAGGTTAAGGTACGTAACATTTTTCAAAAACTACTTTAGTTTACTTTTTTTTAATGCCACTTCTCTATTTTCTTTTACGAAAATTAAGCTCTCTTACCTAAAAAAATTATTTACTGAATAATTAAACAAGTATTTTAGTTAATAAAAAAAACTAAAAACTAATTTAAACACCTTACTTTAACATAACCTTATTCACACATACCCTAAATATTTAATTTGATTAGTCTGACTTAGTTGACAACACAAACTCAACGAGTAAAGAAGGACCTGATTTCGATTAAATTGTTTATTCAAATAGGCCCTTAAGTATTTCATTTCCTGTCAACAAATAACAATAATAACCAAACTTGTATTATCATCCATCTCATGGTCACAAGTCCTATAGTTCCAATAGAATATCCTCACAGCTTCAAAACACTATCGCCATCATTTCCTAAAATCATTGTACTTGCTCCCCTTAGTTCCTATGACTGAGGTGACCACAAATACTCTCTGTACATTATTTTCCTCAAAGCAATTTTCATTATTAGTTTGTGTTCGACAAACTATGCTTTGACCTCTCTATATTTTAATTTATGGCTGAAATAAGCACCAATTTCATGTGGCACTGCCTAGAGAAGGAAGAAAAGGGGAGCAGCTAAATTATGAAGGGAGCACACTTTACTAGTTTTGGGTGTGAGTGGAAAGGACTAGATAAGTGATCATAAATGTATGGTTGAAGAAGGAAGTTGGAGGCCCATGAAAAAGTGATTTGTGTAGTAATAATTTGATCGGATGAGGCGTGACTGTGACCAGCAATTTCAACGCAAACATATCAATATACAATAATGTGGTAAAGGAAACAGCCACCTACCCCAAGGATATGCATGATGGGTCTGTTTTTTTATGATCCATCAATGTGCTGAAAGTTATTTTACCAATATCATCTAACTATTTGAACACTTTATTTATGCATCCTCATCTATTCTATGAGATTAGTTGAATCCACCTCTTTTTTGTACACCTCTACGTGAGCATCATAAGGTCTTGTGAGGAACTATTTTCCCCTTTTCCAATTCTCCCCATGTAAGATATGCAACTTTCATGGCAATGTTACTTGCAAGACCACTTTGAGTCTCACCATTTGTATCTATTAAAGGTGCCAACTTTCAATTTGGGTATAGTTTGTCCTCACAAGAGTATAAGTCATTCAGAACCTGCTACTCTGGAATAATGTAAATGGCATAAGTAGAAGTCATTCAGAATGAAAAAAATTCCATTAAGCTTGTAGGTGAATTGATTATGGATCGTGTCTTCAAACATGTAAATAATGATTTAGAAGACTTGAATCCTCTCCAACCACTGTGCTGTGTGGCAAAGATAAAAAGAAAATCACTAGGTTTAGGTGGGATCCATTTGTCATGTGAATCTCTCATAAAACTCGTGTCTTTCTCTCTCCTTACTCATGGAAAGAGACCAAGAAGTGATGAGTTAAGAGATTTTCTACTACAATTTTCAAACTTCCGATAAGTTTGAAATGCAAGAAAGTGTGAGGAATGAATTACAAAGGAAAGAAAATACTAAAATTATGTTATTCTTCAACCGTTTTGGAATACCAAAATAGACGAACGAAATAAAGATAAAAATGAGCTCCCTATACTCAGACTTTCTTTTCGATTTAGACGTAAAAGGATTGAGAAGCAAGCTCCCTTTTATACAAGCAAAAAACTATCCTTATTTGTATTACATTTTCTTTTCTATTCATGATATTTAGGTCATTTTATTTTATCTTTTTTTCTTTTCTTTCACTAACTATCCAACCAAACAGTATTCTTCCCTTCTTATTTTATTTCTCAGTTTCTTTCTTTTTATTTTATCTCCTTAACCAAACATTCCCTGTGAGAGCCATATGTATCGGATGCCCCTAACTGTAATTACAATTTTGTGTAGGTAGTAACAGTCAACTAACCATTTCAATATCAATTCGCATAAATCAAAATCCTGTATTTTGAATGCCTTAACTGTCTTGACATCTTGCCAAAACAAGAGAAACGTAGGATGTTTGAAAATTCAAGATAGCCATATTCTTAAACATTTCAAGCATATTTTGATGATTTTTAATTCTATTCAACCTTGAGATTTTTAAATTTCCCTGCATAAAATTTACAGTTGCATATAAAATTCATACATACCAAGTGGCAACATCCCCTCAACAGGAATCGATAAATAGTTGAGTGATAAATAAAATATGGCATAGGTTCAGTTTAGTACCAACGTAGTATGATTCTAGATAGTTCACTTTTACAAAAAGAAACAATTTTCTTACACCAAGATTCTCAGGTATGACTACATTTCAGAAATTCTACCGACTCGAGGGCCCCATTTCAAGTTTTTTCGTGCTGAGATTACAGTCTTAGCGTTGCTTTTCACATATTGCAATGGACGCGATATGCATGATGTGTTAGTGTTTGGTCAGCACTTGCATGGATAATTCATACACAGCTTTGTGACATGTACACCAACTCTCATTGTCAGGGATGCAAGTTTGATTCCTTCTGAAATAACTAAAATCTCTTTTGGTGGGCAACCTTTCTTGCGGAGATTTCCTGACATCGAGGACTAGTTGATGACTAGTTGCAACCGAGTAAAATTGTTTGCAGTTTAGATTTATGCAATAATCTCCTGAGTGGTCTCTACTAGTTGTTTCAGTATGTCATTAGCCCTACTCGACAATATTTATTGAGGGTAACTCCATGTTATACCACTTTTTATTCATTAAAAAAATGTTTTTGGTGTGTTGAATATAAAGCTAGGTGAATCACATTACTACATCTCTCTATAGTTTGTACTTCTAGCATCAACTTTTCCTCATTAAAAATAAAGGTGAAAAGTAAAGAATGTGATATTAATATTATTAAAAATTAAAAATTCTTAAAATGTTGACTTGAAATCTAACTCAATTTCACAAAACTAACTTAAAATGTGAGAATTGTTTTAAGTTGTATAAAGACTACATTGATTATAGCTCCAATTAATGTGGGATTTCAACACACCATTCATACTCAAAATTTGATATCTTTAGTGTGGATAGATGTGGGTAGTCCAATAACAACACTCTCGCGTATGAGAATAAACATCTAGAGTGTACCTAAATATAGTTGGCCAATAATAAATTTAAGATGGACTATAATACTGTTTTAAAATTTGGGAACATAAGAGATAGAAAGTATTCATGAACTATATAGGACTAACACCATCGCAAACACGATAGGGTAATCTGTTTATTGGATGACAAGTTATTTTTTACCTCAAAATAAGGTTTTACCAATTCATAGCATAAGCATGCCCACAGTCGGTGAGGATAAAATCCAAGTAAAGATTGTCATATCAATTATATACTTCATTTCATAGGGCCAACAAATACTAGTCCTTATGCAGATGAGCCAGCAAGCAGCTGCAAAACTAAGCCCAAACTATGATAATATCTGGCAATTTTAACATACAACTTAATATACAATTACAACGATTTTTTAGAATGAGCTAAAAATTATGTGGATCTCTTTAGGATAATTAATGTGTATGACATGACATAGGGGCATGTGCAACTGCTACCGAGGATTAATTCATGGTTCTGAAGAGGACCTTGATAAATCCTGACGCCAATCTTAAGGTGTTCCCTTTTTCACAGTAACTGTTCTTGTACAAAAAATAAATAAATCAACGTTGATAAAAGATGATTTGTGTACAATCTCCTAGAAGAATCAACGGAAATACCTCCAAGCCTATTTATAAGATCTTCAATTTTGAGTATTTATATCCGTGGAAGAGATATCCAAATCAGAATTGTGGCTCAAACCAAATGTCACCAAAAGCTCAAGCATGATATTTGGATCAAAAGGAATACATGCAGAGAAAGGTCATGAAATGCTTCAGCTATTATTGTTCACCTGAAAAGAAGAATAGAAAAACATGACTTCATAATACTTACTGAAAAAATAACTAACATAACGTTGATATTTAATACAAGGGAGCCTGCTAAAGTATTCGAGAAACCGATTCAGATGAAGTAAAGGTATTGAAGAGAGCACAACATACTATGCATACATAAGTTAAAGAACATTATTGTGTATGCATCAAGACTTTCTTGTCCTAAAATCTTTCCATTTATTTCATGTCAGAGTTCTTACCAATGGCATAGGTGAACTGACCAATGAAAAAATATTCTGCAACACTCATCATAAATCCTGGTCCATCCCGCAAATCTAGGGGGATTCTTTCATTTTAGTGAACCTTCTTCGGCCATCTTACCAGTAATCTTTACATGAACAAATACCACCCTTAAAATGATGAAAGCGATATGAATCTCTCACTACAATCTCTCAATCTGAAATCTTAGAGACATACTTAATCCAGTTATGGCAATCACCACAAACACGAAGGTTTTTAAAAACATGGATAGGAATTGAGCTAGACAAACTATAAGTAATCCAAAAGCAATTGCCCGTTTCTCATTGTGAATAATTTGTGTTGGACCCTTCTGACGTCGTTCTACATCATTCAAAAGGCTATTGGTCTGCGGTATGTAAGTATGTAACCATTTTCAGCTGGCAGTTCATTCAAATCTTCAAGATATTCATATATTTTATCTACATGAGGGTGTTTCTGATCACCAGCAAAAATGCATGAACCGAGTTATTAACCTCTATCCAGCTACGATCAGGCTCTTTTTTAACACCTCTATCTTTCATCATTTGCCTTGTCCGACCCCTACAACCCCATTTCCCAGTCACTGCATACATATTTGAAAGCAGAACATAGGTTGCTGAATCTTTGGGTTCCAGTTCCATAAGATGACTTGCAGCAAACTCTCCAATATCAATATTCTTATGAACAATACAAGCACTTAAAAGGGTCCTCCAGACCATTGCATCTGGTTGAATTGGCATCTCCTCAACAAATCTCCCTGCACAGCTTAAGAGACCAGACCGCCCGAGAATATCCACAGCACATGCATAATGTTCAGGTTTTGGCACCAAACCATGAATTTCACTCATTGATTGAAAATAGCTAATTCCCTCATCAACCAAACCACATGGCTACATGCTGATAAAACTCCCACGAAGGTGACATGATTTGGCAATACATCAAGCTGCTTCATATCCTCAAAAAGGCTTAATGCTTTAAATCCATGACCATATTGAGAATAACCGGTAAGCATGGCATTCCGAGAAATCTCATTTTTCTTAGGCATTTCAAAAAACCCTCTCAGCATCATCAATGGTACCACATTTTGCATATAATGTGATCAAAACATTAGACACTTCATTTTCTGAATCATGGCCATTTTTTATAATCATAGCATGAATCTGCATCCCTAGTTTAACATTAGCAACATTGGCAGCAGCACTAACTGCAGGACCAAATGTGAATGAATTGATTTCTAGTCCAGCTTTATTCGTTTGAGAAAATAGACTCAGTGCTTCCTCACAATGTCCACTTTGTGCAAAACCAGATATCGATGAGTTCCATGATATATTATCTTTAGAAAATATTTTATCAAAAGCAAAGTATGCTTCTCGCACATTCCCACACCTAGCATAAAGACTAACAAGTGCATTAACAAATGAAAGATCATCTGAATAACCAGAGACACATGCCTGAACATGAATTTGCTGTCCTTGATTAAGTGTTGGGATACCTGCACATGCACTAATTGCACTTGCAAATCCTATATTATCAGATAGTATCCTTTGATCTTGAATTTCTTTAATGAGGTTAAGAGCTTCAGCAAACTTTTCATGCTGTGTGTACCCAGCAATCATGGCTGTCCAAGAAACAACGTCTTTTTCCTTTAGTCTTCTAAAGATTTTTAAGGCATTATCCAATTTTCCAAGTTTAGCATACATGTTGATAAGCACACTAGAGACATACACATTGAACTGACAGCCAGTTTTTAGGACTTAAGAATGAATTTGTTCTCCTAGATCAAGAACACTCAAAGAAGAGCAAGTTCTCAAAATACTTGGATAGGTATTGATTTGGTACAATGCCTTCCATCTGCATCTGAGTAAATATTTTAAATGATTCATTTAGATTGTCTAACAGCCCATAAGCTGCAAGCATCACATTCCACAACACCACATTTTCAGTTTCAGTTGAAAGGAAAAATTCATGGGCGGTTTTTATATCCAAGCATTTTACATAAAGATCAAGCAGTGCACCTTCCAAGATAATATCTGAAGACATCCCAGCCTTTATAGCATACAAGTGGAATTGCTTTCCTACCAGAAGAGCCCCAACTGATGAACAGGCACTCAAAAGACTTGCAACTGTAACACAGTCAAGCTTTAGGCAATCAAGACGCATATTCTTAAACAACTCTAAAGCTCTGTCACCATAACTTGAGATGAGCGAATTATTTGAAACTTCATCCCTCTGTGACATTGCATTAAAAACCTGCTCAGCATACATAAAGTTCCCAAAACGTGAATATAATATCACAAGGGCATTGCAAACATAGGTTTCTGAAGAGAACCCCTGCTTCAGAGCAAGGCCATGGAGCTGCTCTCCAAGCTTAAAAAACTCAAATTTTGTACAGGCACTTAGAACACTTGAAAAAATGTAAGGGGTACGATAGACTCCTGATGTGTGCATCTGATAAAACAGAAGAACCGCCTCTTCTTCACACCCACTTTGTGATAAACCGGATAGCATAGCTACCCAAGAAACACTATCCCTCTTATGTAAACTGTCAAAAACCTTTTTAGCTGAATTCAAAAACCCATTTTTAAAATATAAACCAATCAGAGGATTACATACCAACAAACTATTCTCATAACCATGAGTTATAGCCTTGCTTGTATATGCTCCACACAGTGGAAAGGAACATCACCACCACCACAACCCCTCAAAACCCAGCATAAGTTCTCTCATCAGGCTTCACCATTTCCCGCACCATTCACCTAAACAAACCCAGAACACGACCAGCCATCTTCCCGGCAACAAATCTATGCAAAATCTTGTTCCTACAAGACAAGGGTCTTACACGCATTTCATCATACACCTTGACTGCACTATCCAAGTCACCAAAGGCCATGTACAAGTCCATAAGAAGCTCACACAAAACCACTTCTGCACAAAAACCCATCTTCAGAATCTTCCCATGAAGCTTCTGACCATCAGAAAACGACCCAGAACTCAAACACCCTTCTAGAAGCCAACAATAGGTCTGGGAATTTGCATGAACCCCACGCCCTTCCATGAGGTGCAAGAAATCAATTCCATTTGCCTCCCCTTCGTCGTTGCTGTAGGCATAGCTCAATGCAGTATTACTGAAAGACGCAAAACTCAAATTTTCACACAATAACTGCACAGAGAAAAAGAGCAAGAAAAAAAAAACTTTTCAGCACAAGAACCGTGAGTATAACCAAGTAACTTCGAATTTAGCATTACCTTGTGATAATTGAAAATGGGTTTGGGGAAATTTTGAAGTGGGAATTTGCATTGGCGTGGAAAAGACAAGGCCTTGGGACATAGGAAGAAGAAGGGACGAAGAGAAAGTGAAGAAATAAGCATAGAGGGTAGTTGTTGGTAGTGGTCACGAATGTTGTTTCAGTTTTGTTCATGAAGCCGTTGGAATTGACAATAACACAACTGAATCGGTAACCCTGTGTTTGTTGTTTTTTTTTTTTTTGCGCAATTTACTGCTCCAAGAACTTTTGAAAAAAAAAATTTGATACTACAACTATTACTGTTTTCTGTTATATTAATTCTGTCCTTTCAAAAGTTCTCACGATAGTTAAATTTTTAATCATAAATTATAAATTATAGGCTTAATTACATATTTTACTGTATTATTTTGTCAAAATAGTTTCTTTTTTGCTACTTATTTGTAAAACTGTGAATTTTATTAGGGAAGAGCATGATCCAATATAGTTTCTTGTTGAATTTTGAGTAGTCCTGACTTCAACAAAACAAGTGGAATTCATGATGAAGAGAGAGAGAGAGATTGATATAGATCTTGAAGAATTGAGGATAACTCCAATTCAAGAGGACGAATAATGATATGAATCATAATAACATTTTGAATAATCAAGTCCAAAGACATGAAGACCTAAAATGTAGTGTAGCAAAATGAAGAATGAAAATAAGAGCGGAATTGTTTATTTATTTTGTGAGATTTCAAATTATTACTAGTAAATATAATGAGGATTTGAGATTGATTTTATTATGATTAATTAATAATTTTTATTAGTATTTGTTCTAATTTATTTTTGTTTGTTATTTCCTTTATCAAGACGGGGCACGGGGGTCCCAGTCCTGAACCCGTCGGTTGTTGGTGGACTGCTCGAGCTGCTTCCGTGGCGAGAACGGGTCGTGCCAACGGAGTCCTCAAAGCAACATCCACTGATCCCTAATTGGCATCGTTTATGGTTGAGACTAGAACGGTATTTGATCGTCTTCGAGCCCCCAATTTTCGTTCTTGATTAATGAAAACATCTTTGACAAATGTTTTCGTAATTGTTCGTCTTTCATAACTCCAACACCTCAGCAAGACACACCACAGACGCCGATCACCATGGAAGAGGATACTATCATTTATATAGATTTGCTATTATTAAGAACTTTTCCTATTACTTGTTTTTATGTCATGTCCCCTTAATGAGAAGTATTTTCATCGGTTGTTGTCAGAGTTTTCTTTTTAGTTATAAGGTAAAGAATTAAATATAATCTTATCAATTGTATATTGTGGCAATTAAAATTTTATGATGTCCTTATACGTGTTTAGCTATAAAATATATATTTCTAATATCAACCATCTTTTTTACTTTGTGTTCTTGTTAATTTCTTGTGTCAAATTCTATTCTTTTTCTTTGGGTTGTTTTTTCATTTCTTATGTGATTTTTTGTTATTGTTTTATCTTTTCATAACCAATCTGTTTTGTATTCCACATTAAATTCTTTATTAGATTTTGAATCCAAGTTGCATGAGTCATGACAAACAAACAAAAAAACAAGAAATGTCTACGAAATACAAGAGAAACTCGTACAAATTATAATCCAGAAAAAATTAAGAGACCAAAAACTTAATTAATCCTATAAATTAATTAAAAACATAACCCGTTAAGAAAAATTTGATCAACTTTCACATTTTATGAGGTTATTGAATTTATTCTGCAAAATTCAAACCATTTTGGAATCGCCATAATATACTAGATAACTAGAATGTATATAAGAATCCAATGGAATGGTGGTAGGTAATAGGTAGTAGGTATCTTATTTTTCTAAATTACATATTTTTTCTAGTTAATTTATTATTTCAAATCCTCAATTGAGACTTTCAAAGGCGGGAAACTCCTGAGGAGTCACGGCCTCACGAGATGCTTGGGCGGCATTAAATAAAAGACTCATACCATGACCTAAGTTGTCCAATTGACCATATTACCCTCTTTCTAGTATCACTTTTTTTTTATTCTTTCAATTTATTTTATTCTTTCTTACTAAATATCACTATAACTATAGGAGTAGTGTTATAATTAGTAGTGTAACACATGTACTAAACACAATTTAATTTGTAATATGTTATCTTTCATTGATTAAAAATTTCTAAAAATTATAAATTTATGAGTGAAATTTACTAATAAAGAAGTGAGAATCACAAAATTATATAATTTCTAATAATTTTCAAATAATAATAGAGAATATTCAAAAAATGAATTGAGAGTATACCATTAGCATTTCTACAATTACATTTGTATCATGGGTGTGAAAATATGAATTTAATTTCCTTATTTAAAAATTATTTATGTATACTTTTTAAAGTAGTTATTATAAAAAATAATAATTTTATTATATATAATAGTTTATGATTAAATAATAACAAAAAAAAATATATGATTAATATAATATATTTAATTTTCCTTTTAAATTAATTTAAATTCTTTTTTTTGTTAGTAATTTTAGAGTATTCATTAGCAAGACTCGTGTGTCTAGTTCATGTTTTTTTATTTATTTGTTAGCAATTACAAAACATTTATTGACAATATCTTCATATCGACAACGAAAATCAAATTTACTTTTTGAGTCTAGTTCTTACCAACTAAACTAATCTTTGTTAGCAATTTATTTTAACTTTGACAATATTTTTTCACACATTTTAATAAAATAAATACATGTTTTAATATAAATCTATGATGGAAATTTATTTGGACATGCATGATACATCCTAATTATATTTAACTGTTCAAAATTAATTGTACGTAATTTTAAAACAAATAATCCGTTAAATGATACATAGCTACATTCCAACTCTTTTTTTAATAAGAACAATTTAGTAAAAAAAACATTTATTATGATAATTTGTATAATTAATTATTTTAAAAAACAATTGAAATTAAAATAAGAAATATAAAAGAATTATATATTATATATCTATAGACATATGACACAGTAATAACAATAAAATATTATTCTATTATATAAGATCAATTTCATGAATTTTAAAACAATATTTAAATTAGTTGCAGACAAAAAATTCATTAATGTTATTTATTATGACATTCTTCTTCACCACCTCCTTCACTTCCTTCCATGTTATTCACGGTTTTTCTCTCTTCCTCTTCATATGTCTAAACCTTATAAGATTTAGTATTCCTTTTCACTTAGACATTCTTTGTATACATGTTTGAATTATCTTAAACTATTTTCTCTTATCTTTCTCAATTAGTTTTATACTAGTCTCTCATTGTATATATAATTGAGTAAAGATACAAGTCACATCAAATTGATGTATTCACACATCATAAAACTCAAAAAATAAGAGAATAATATCATGAAAGTAACTAATTGTATTTTATTAAAATGATAAAATATACAATAAAAGTGTATAAGTGCTTTATTTATAGAACTTATTTTTAACCAATTAACTAATACTCTTATACTTTAATGTTTGTGCACATAAAACATTATCGTCCAATCATAAAGCATTATTAATATGACTTTTGAAGTAATTATCATAAATGTCAACATACTTATGATACGTGATGAGTTGTGATTGAACAATGTGTGTAAAAAATTTAACATTGTCAATATATAAACTTTTTCTCACATTCTTGATAGTATATAATCATTTTGTATCCAGATTTTCCTTGTGTGACCATACATCCAATTTTACATTCTTATTTATGCTACTTTGTTTTTTGTTGTCCCTTTAAAAGTCCACCATTCACTACTATACAATATAGTCCGGCATATAAATAGTATGATAAAACTTGCCTTAGAATTTAGTAGTTGTTTTTCAATAACAAATGATTTTTTTATGCCTTTCTCCATTTTAGTTATCCTACATGTATCTTATGTGTGTCATCCTCATTAGTTTTTCCATCATTTTGTAGTATCGATATCCTATATATTTTTTATCTGTGAGAATTGAAGACAGTGTCAACCCTACTCAACCACCCTAGAGCCCCTTAACTATATATTTATTATATAAAAACACATAAACAATTTAATATTTATTATTTTAAAATAAATTTAAACAATTACTAATATTTTTTTACTGCAAACAATTACTAAGATATATTCAGGGCTGATCTTGGATCCTATCCAGAGGTGCGACTACACAAGATCCACGGCTAAAAGGGGCCTAAATTTTTTAAAAAGATTATAGTTGTGTAATATTTTTTTATATTATGTAGGTTATTTTTATAACTAAATTAAAATTATTGTTGTATTTTATGTCTTCTTTTCTTCAAATTAAGATGTGACATGTGATTAAGAAGTATTATTATGTTGGTTGTTAGTTTCTTTTTTTATGTATTACCTTTATAAATCCATTTTGGATGAATTTTTAGTTCACTTTGACATATCAACATGTAATTGATCTATGATAATATACTTAAAATATTTCTTTATTTAACAAAATAAGAAGCAAACAAAAACTCAAATTATAAATGAAAAAAACTAAGTGTCAGTATATTAATAAAAAAACAAAAATATGAAATGATATTTTATTAATGATAGACAATAATGAATGAACTGAAACATTTTCTTTGAGAGACAAAATATAAAATCAAATCAAATTATAAATATATAAATAAATAAAAGTTATAAAAATTGTGATGAGTTTCTCATAATTTTATCCAAATTTGTGAAATTATCATGTGAACTCAACATATGGATTTAAAAAAATATAAATCTACATTTTTAAATGTGAACTTATCATGTATTCTTCAAGGATAAGGACATGAAGAGTTGATAGTTGTCAAAAATACTTGATTGAGAGATAAGAATTTAGACAATTATCTCATTTTTTTCTCTCTTATTTAGGACTATATTTATGCCTTTTTTATGTTAATTTGTGAATTTGTAGTTTTTCTCTTTAACTTATCATTTTGCTAGGTTGCATGTGCTTATGGATGGAATATTTTGTAGGAATTTGAAGTGACTTCGAACAAAGTTTGTGAAAGCTTGAAGTGAAAAATTGTAGCAAAGTGTACTCAAGCTAGGAAATGTAGGCTTGAATTAAAGTTCCTTTTTGGAGAAGATGCAAAGATGTAGAGGATAAATCAGCTTAAGTCAAAACCTGTTTGGCTTAAGCTTGAAATTTTTTGCTTAAGCATATCTTTACTAAAGTTCATATTTTTAAGGACTATATAAATAGATTTTGTGTCCATTTGAGGGTGACACGTTTTTAGCTTGTGAAAATAACTCCTTTGGTAGGAAAAAGGCTCTCCTTGCTCCTTCTTCCATCTTTTTCCTTCCTCCTTACATTTTGGTGTTACCTATGGAATGAATAGCTACATTTTGTCATTGTTTGGGGTTAAATTGTAACCAAACCTTATACTCTCATGTATTTCGTTTGAAAGATGGTTATATATGCACCTTGTTCCTCAATGTTAGTGTTTTGTCTCTATTCTTAATGCTTGTTATGATTTGTAATCGGGAAATACTTCCATAGCTTGATTTTATGATGAAATTGTGATTGAAAAACACTCTCTTTATTTTGATTCATGGTAGAACTCTCATTAACTCTCGGAGCTAGGAATAGGATGAGGGTTATTGGTTATCTTCGGTCATTAAGCTTAAAGCAAGTTCATTTTTCAAATATGCAAGGGATTAACTTTTAATGAATGAACTTAGGTCTTTTTACCTTAGGAATTAGGGATTAAAATACTGCTTTTGAACAATGACCTATATTGGCGTTAAATCTCAAGTCAGGTATTATACTTTAGTGTAAAGAGAGTTTAGTTCGGTAAAAATCTAACTTGATGAGGTCCAAGACATGCATGCTTGGATCAGACCGTTTTGGATGCAAAATTCCAAGACTCCATCAATGGTTTTCTTAGAACTAAAAAAAAAGAAAATGGAGAAGATGAAGAAGATGAGGAAGAACGACACCATGATCCTTAGAGGAATGATAAGTCAAAGAAGGATTCGCTACAAAAAAATAACTTTTTTGATAAAAATTAATTTGGTTTCAGTCAAGAACCAAGAAGAGACCATGCTCTCTAGTTAAGAAAAAACTTAATTCATTCACCATATGTTCCCTAAAAATTAGGAGTTTCTGAGTATTTATAGAGCTAAACTTAAGGAGATAGCTAAGCCACTAATTTCTCTCAAACAAATAGTTTTGGGCCTTCTTATAACATGCATGAAGCCCCTTACACAAGTAAACAAAAGTTTACAAAAATTCTCGCAGAAGGTTTTCGCTAAGCGAGACATTCGTGCTAAGCACAAATTCTCCTATGGCTAGAGTTGCACTTGGCTAGCTAGTGTGGATAAGCAATTTTTCTCCTCTTAATGAAATTGCGCTTAGCAAGCTAGTGTCGCTAAGCTAACTATTCAGCCAATCTTCAAAAGTGTTCCGATTCAACTCCTTGTGGTTTCCTTCTTCCTTGTCTTTGATGAGTAGTTCATCCTTGATTATCTTGACCATCTCTTCTTGTAGAAGGTTGACTTTGGACCTTGTCATTGGATATTCAACTAATGAAGTGCTTCTAGGTTCTTATGTTCTTTGGATAGCCCTCTATCATAACCCTATCAAGCTTTGTTATTTGTATTTCATTTTCTTTTAACATGTTCTTATCTAAAAACCCAAAAATATTTTAAAAATTGTGTTGTTGTTTAACGTATTCTTTATCTTTGAATGCCAAAGTCTGTGCTTTCATTTTCTTTTTTGTTAGTGTAGATAGTAAAAAATTGTGAATTTACCAAGTATTATGCAAATCCTTGTGGGAACAATATCTCTTATCGAATACTTCTTGACGACTTGGTAGTTGGTACACTTGCTAATAAGTTAACAAGAGTCAAATGTATTACTTAGTCGTCCCATTGTCATACCTATCTTATGTATAGATATTTATGTTATGTAATTGTTTTAGGAATAAATTGAATGATAAAAGATAATAGAAAAGTAAATTGAATAAAAAATGTGATATATAATTTTGAGATTTATTAGAATTGTGTTATTCATTTAATGTAAGAAAATATGTAATCTTTAATGCAACTATATGTCTATTTTTTATATAATAATATATACTTTCAAAAACTTAAATATAAAACGGGCTGAATTAATTTTCACCATGAGCCCATGAAATATTAGGATCAACCTTAGATATATTTATCACCTTATTGTTTTTTTTTATCCTAGCTAAAAACTGCAATATTTATTAATAATAACAATGTATGTACTTTCTTTTGTCAACTAATCACCAAATGTCACATATTTTGAAAAAAGTGTCATATTCTAACTATCTTAAAAGTGAGACATATCATGAATTACAATTGATTGATAGTATAAAATTTACTAACATGTTCAGCAATTAAGCTCTATTAATAATATATCTTTATGATAATTTTTTTATGAAAAATATATATTTTTAATTGACAAAATAAGTAACAAAATCGATTTTACGTTTCATTAAATTTAAAATGGATGATTGCACTTTTTTTTAAGAACAAAACATGCTTGTCAAGAATCTTGCATTCAAAGGGATGACAATATAATATGATTTCTTTTCAATTTTATAAAATATACATAATTTAATGTTTTGAGTTGCTGCAATATACTTATTTTATGTTTTTTGTCCTTATAATTCTCTTTTTATGATTTTAGTTTTTATAATATACGTTTTCTACTTTTAGTTCCTATAAAATATTTTTAGTCCTTAAATAAAATATAAAATTGCAAATCTTTGATATTAATTCCTCTAATATTATATATATATATATATATATTGTCATTATTATTTAAGAAATGTTAACTTTAGTCTTCAATAGATTATGAACACAGTTTTAATAAATAGTGCAATGAACTAAAATCATAAAATAAAATTTTATGAGAATCAAAACTATAAGGACTAAAAGCATAAAAGAAGTATATTACATGGAATATAAACATTTTTTTTATGGAACATGGACTAGAATCATAATTAAGGTAGTTTAGATTAATTCAGTCACCTTAATCATTATGTGTTAGCTGTTGAAAATCTCGTTATACTTGTTCGATTTTTATGAATAAAAAAAACATCTTCACTTAAATAAATTATTATTATTTCAAAATAATTTGTCTTTGTATATTTTTTAAAAATATTATAAAAATGTTATTTTGGCATAGTTTTGCCCAAAAAAATAGTCAAGTGACTATTAAAGTTTATGAAAAGAGCTTATCTTAAATTGGTATGATTAATTTTAATATGTTATTTTAACATATTTTAAATAAATATTATTTTAAATAAAATTATAAGAAAACATAAAACATGCAATTATTTTTTTAAAAACAAATGTGTTTACTGTTGTTCACCGAACATGTAAATAATTAGTCAACTTTTTCAACATCACTCTTAAATTCTAAATAGAAACAAATATTAATATATTTTTTTTATTGTAGTTTGATTTTCAATAAAAGTATTTATTTGTTAATTTCCTCATCACTAATCAGATCTTTTTGAGATAATACTCAATGTTTATCCTATTTTTGAGGTGGATTTATGTGCCAGAAACAAAGAGATAAGGAGAAGAAAAAGAGAGATAGAAAAATGGGATGAAAATGAGATAAAAGAAAATTGTAAAACATGTATATGGAAAAAAATATATTGGAGGGTATTTTCGTCCAAGAAAGGCTTTTTAGTTGTGAAATTTGTGGTGGGACTCAGGAAGGGAGGGTTAGCGGTGGAATTTGGATGAAAGAGTTTAGAAAACGAAAGCAATTCAAAATGAAACCTTCCAACAACAACGTTAAGCCAGAAATGGAAAAAATTAAAGAAATTAAGAAACAGCTGTCACTACACAATCCCTAAATACAAGCTCAAAATTTGAAATTTGAAATTCTGAATTGAAGCCCCTAAACACACTCATTCAGACATTTCTTCTCTCTCTCTCTCTTCCTTGCAGCCAAGTGCTACACACAATTGCACGATACAGGTGTTTTTTTAATTGAATTATAGTTTTTTTTTGTTCTATACTGTTTGATTTACAATTAGCAGCTGGAAGCTCAATTCTTTTGTTTTCTTTTTTGTTTTCTATTATAAAAAAACTGTTTTTGTTCATATCTACTGTTATTGTGAATGCCCCAAAAGATAAAGATTTTTTTTTTTTTTTTTGGTTTGATTGGTAAAGATTCAAGATCAGAGAGGGAGTAATTGGTTTGCAGTTAGTGGGGATTTCCATTCTATTGTAAATTTTTATACTGTACCATTTGCAAGATTAATCATTTTGTGATATGAAGCTTTAATCCAAATAGTTGGCCTTTATAATTCAATTTTGAATTTTCAACTGTCCCAGTTGGAAAGATTATTCATTTATTCATTTTTGCCTGAAAACCCTATGAACTTTGACTCAATTTGTTGAAGAAGTAATGGGGGGATACCTAAAGTGAGATCAATCTTTTTATGTGTTTACTCATTCTTTTTTTATTTTTGTCTTTGTTATTGTTATTTGTTGCTTATGGTGGTGTTTTTTGGTTTTAGCTCTACAATGGGAAGGAGTCTGAGTCCAATGCTACAGAGAGAGATCCAAAATCTTGACAAAGATGCGGATAGCCGCAAATCCGCAATGAGAGCATTGAAGTCATATGTGAAAGATTTGGACATGAAGACAATACCCATCTTTCTTGCACAAGTTTCTGAGACCAAGGAAACTGGTTCTTTGTCTGGAGAGTTCACAATTTCACTGTATGAGGTTCTTGCCCGTGTTCATGGAGTCAAGATTGTTCCCATGATAGACAGCATTATGCAATCCATAGTTCAGACCTTAGCTTCAAGTGCAGGGTCTTTCCCTCTTCAGCAGGCTTGCTCAAAAGTGGTTCCAGCCATAGCAAGGTATGGAATTGACCCCACAACCCCTGAAGAGAAGAAGAAGCAAATAATTCACTCTCTTTGTAAGCCTCTTTCAGACTCTCTCGCGAGTTCTCAAGAGAGTTTGACATGTGGCGCGGCCCTTTGCTTGAAGGCCCTTGTGGATTCTGATAACTGGCGTTTTGCTTCGGATGAGATGGTTAATAGGGTGTGCCGGAATGTTGCTGTGGCATTAGAGGGGAAGTCTGCACAAACCAATTCACACATGGGTCTGGTTATGACCCTGGCAAAGCGCAATGCTTTGATTGTTGAAGCCTACGCTAGATTGCTCATACAATCTGCACTGAGAATACTAAATGCTGGCAGTGAGCCTTTGGAGGGGAATTCTCAGAAGCGGTTTGTAGCCATTCAAATGGTGAACTTCTTGATGAAATGTTTAGATCCAAGGAGCATATTTTCAGAGGTTGAACAGATAATCGAGGTGATGGAGCTGTGTCAATCAGACAAAATGGCATATGTCAAAGGAGCTGCATTTGAGGCTTTGCAAATTGCTAAGATAATTGCCACTAATAAGAAATCAAGAGGTGTGAAGAGTCCTGCCTCTATGACAGGTTTGAATTTCAGTAGAAAAGACTATATGGAAGGAGAAAGTTTTTCTGGTGACGGAGATCGTTCTCCCTCATCTATTTCTCCAGAGTCACAGACCTTGGACTTCTTCAATGGATATGCATCGCCTATCGAGTCTCCCATTTCAACAAGTCTGCCTTCGCATAACTTCTATGAGAATAGGAGTGTGAATAGGAAGCTTTGGAGTCATGAAAATGGAGGGGTTGATGTGTCTCTCAAGGATGGTTTGTTCTCAAAATCAGGGCACAGAAATGCCTCGTTGGACCACAGTCACCACACTATGGATCATGAGTTTTCTAATGGAGGGGGAGATTTAACAGGGGAGTTTGCTGGTTTCATGCACAAAAGTCCTTGGCATGGAGCATCTAGAAGTGCCAGCACAAGTCCCCTAGTAAGTGTATCAGACCAGATATTAGTCATATTTTATTAAAAAATTCTGGGAATGAAATTGCACATGCTATTGGGACAGCTTTACAGCACTCCCTCACAATTCAAAATTTACAAATGTCCATTTCTAAAGTGGTTCCTTCCCTCCCCCACTCTGTTAACATGAAATGGTTGCATACTTGCATGTCACATTCCATAATCAATTCACAATTGTATTATAGACTATGGAGCTTTTTCTTCCATTTCCAAATCCCCTTTACCTTTTGTACTGCACTGCACTTTGGCTCTTTCAGCACTTACATAATCTGTTAGTTTTCAACTAGTTAAATGTTTCAAGTATTAGATTTTTATCTTTATGTTTTCTGCTAGTGAGTTGTTTACGACTTTACGTATAATTATTACTGTATATACTTGCTGTTTTGTTTTTAATCCAAATTTTTATTCTTTTACTCCTTAACTCCTTAACTCCTTTTACATTTTGTTAACAATGATTTTAAAATAAGCTCAATGAAAAAACATTATATAATGAAGATTCTTTTAGCCATTAATCCTTGAAGTAATCTTAACAATGGTATTGTTAAAAGAAGAAACAAACTAGGAATAGGAAACGGAAAGAATATACTTTTTATGGTGATATACTTTCTCATATACTCAATTTAATTTATACCTAACATTTACTTTGTGTGATGTTTTGAGCTTTTCATTCACCATTTAAGAGTTTAATTTGCGTAAACATGAATGCTTCATTACTCAGCATTAGCTTTTCCTGTGCATGAATCAGTTCAAACTTTATGAAAAATTATTTTTAGTGCATACTTCAGTTCTAAAGAGCTAACGGTTATGTCTTCTCTCCTGTACTCAGAGATCATGCACCCAGGACAACATTAAAATCTTTATGACTCCTAGGAAACTCATTCACTCTCTTCAGGAAGACCTAAATGATGAGATTTCAGATTGCTCTGAGAAACCAAATAGAAGGATCAAGAGTCTATCATCAGGCAATATTAAGTGGAGTCCGGCATCTTATTCTAAATATGATCAAAATGGTATTGCAGATCATGTCAACTATGATTCTAAAGAGAGTGGAAGCTTGTATGGTGATGGTGATGTTCAGTTCCAAGGTGGGCCAGAGTCAGTCTCATCAACAGATGACATTGCTGGTAATACTGATCTGCAGAGGCCTTCTGAGGTTGGTCCTGAAAGTAGAAACGGTACCAAAACTGTTCTCATGGAAAAGCCATTTCAAAAGACCACACATAAATTAGTTTGTGGCATTTCTTTTGCTCTTTTGGCAATAGCTACTCCTTTACTCTGGATCAACAGTCAGGACGAAG
Source organism: Glycine latifolia (assembly GCA_013407115.1). Classification (NCBI taxonomy): domain Eukaryota; kingdom Viridiplantae; phylum Streptophyta; class Magnoliopsida; order Fabales; family Fabaceae; genus Glycine; species Glycine latifolia. The sequence goes on from CM023956.1 coordinate 24,332,131, forward strand.
GCCATTTTCTTGTGCCTACATAATGTGCTCATTCTTGTGTACAACCTGAGAATTGTAGAATAGTTCTGTGAAAGTATTAGCTCATTCCAACTAAAATGTTGGGAAGCTTGGTGTAGAAGTAATAGATCTGTAAAATTGGGCACACCTAATGTGCTTTTATTTTCTTGTAGAGTCTGTAAGAACTTTTGGCTGAATTTCTACCTTCTGGTAGAGAGGAAGCACAAATGCTGTACTTGGAATTGAATGGATCATTTCATTCAGTAAATTTAATATAGACGGTGAGGATATGCAGAATCATTATATTTATTTTAATTTCCATGTAATATCTGAAGTTATTTGTGTTTTTGAGGTTTTTATCTTTGTTTACATGATAAATTTAGCTTCTTGGCATTCAAAAAAAAAATTGCTTATTGGTTACCATATTAGATGGTTAACTTTCTCATTCTAATTATTTTTTGTGGATTAAGCTTAACCTTGACGAAGACAGCATGAGAGGAAAATAGAACGATTTTATCATTAGGATTTGTACTATGCTAATTGTTAGGCCATTTGGCATAATGGAAAATAATATATAAATGTTGCCCTTTAAAAGTTATCTTTCTTCTGTTTTCAACAACTTGTTGTGCACTTATCTTTGATCGAAATCACCAAAAATAAAGTTTCAAAAGGACACCTATGTTTTACCCATTAGGCATATTTGTGTCTTTTTCTATTCTATTAATTTGCCTAAGACAATCGCATAGGCAAGCTTACGCATCAAGATTTGGATTGTGTATATACTGCCCACCTCTCCATACATCTTCAGGACTTAGTATTATTGGTTTGAGGATGGCAGCTTGGCCAACACATATGTAAGAATACTTGCTGTAAATTTCAACCCTTGAGCCAGGACTGAAGAGGTACATTTCATCAAATCCATTTCTTCCAACTGACACTGAATTTCTTCTACCCTGATAAAATCAAAGATTTTGGAAGAGATCATGCAAATAATTAAAAAGAAACTATAATGCTGTTTACATATGTAACATTGATGCAAAAAGTGTTAGCTCTGTATGCTTACATTTAATGAGATGTTACTAAATTTAAGCAAGAAAATGAATGAAGATATGCAGCTGTGATTGATTTTGAAATCCTGAAAGTGAAATCTATAAAGGAATCCCTACTCAATAAAATCAGAGTCCAAGAAAAAGCAACTTCAAAATTGAAAATGTTCAATTTTTGACTGATAAGGTAATGAATATCAAGAAGACACATATGTATGGACTAGTACACTAAGGTGGATAGATGGAGAAGGAAGCAATAGCTACTGGATTATACGATCCTCAATAGTCCCTTTTAGTGCAAATGTTCAGCATCATGTTAGAATATATATTCTGACTTAACTATCTCTACAGAAAAAGATCCTTGGATAAACTATGTAAGGTATATGCATAATCTAAACAATTACCAGGGTATCTAATGGCCTGAATTAAAATATCTGTAAGTGCATGCCTACTTATCATTATTACTTATTCCACCAGTTGAGAATAACAATTACATACCCTGTCAATCACTGTAAAATTTCGAGGCACATCTGTGTACACAAGACTTAATTTGTCACTTAACTGCTTGTTGTTGTCTATTTCTTCATCCATTTCTTCACTTTGGCTACCTTCTGATCCATTATTCTGATTTTTCGTACCCCATTGAGGAAAAAGTTGCTGAAACATTTTTCCAAAGCCTTCTTCCTGGCCTGAATCTGGAGGACTCAACATAAATTCAGATTCAAACAAGGGCTTGCTACAGTAATTTGATCTTTCTAATCCTAGTGCATAAGTTGCTTCTGGTGAGCTTACTGTCAGATGACTTAGGATGGACCCTGTCATCTGAATGGGTAAAGACTTTTTGTTCGAGATTTCAAGCTCCAAGTTTAAGGTATCTTGTTCCAAAGTCACAATGTATTTTAATCCAATCTTGTCATCTGATGTTCTGTTTGTTAATTCTACCTGCATGAGATATCCTCAAGATGTATAAGTAAATAATTAGTATTAAGAAAATTGCAAGAACAGCACGTCACTAATACACATGACAAATAAGTACCTATAGGAACATATATGTTTGTGAGGATGGATTATAAAAACTGAACTTATAAGATCAAATGAACTGAAGTATCTATTGGCATGTATAGCAGATTGATTATCTAGCATTAACAAACTCCTGTTTAGTTCATTCAGGCATTTCTGAATATTAATAGGTTATCTCCCAGTGATATTCTAAAGGGAAGTTCCCATGATGTCCAAAAATAATTTATAATTTATTTCCTTACATGTCAAATGAGATGGAACAAACAATGAAGAGAAAAAAAAAGTATTTCATAAAATTACACCGAGAGCATAAAATTAATAAAAGTATTTTACTTTGTCATTTAATTAAAGATTCCCAATATATAGTAAGTTTGTTGGCTTTTATATTAACTACTTTAAAAGTCATACATAGAATTATTTCTAATTATTTTTACATTGACGATGTATAAAAATTAAACTCAATATAATTTGAAGTTTCTTTGTTACACACTACTGAATTGCACTTGAGAAAACAGACCTGAATTGATTCAGCAGCATTGCCTTGAATCTTATGCAGAACCCAATTAGTTGGAGACCAAGAAAGTTCACCATCATCAGTTTGAAAATTGAAGTTTAGAGACACCCCTCCTTGAATGATGGCATCACCATACTCTCCCTCTGACACATTGGTATGAAGCAACTCCACCTTGCCACCATGCCACATAGGAGCCTTGTATGAGGTGATCAATCCACTTGGCAGCATCATGGTCACAATGCTTCCATTTTTCAGCTCCATCTTGGCAACACAACTGTCTTGAACTCCTTCAAAGGTGACTCCATGTCCGCTGAATTCCTCTTGCAGGTAGTCAAAGTTGATGGGTTGGTAAGGGACTGAAGCCACTGCAGGGAGTGGAAACTCTCTGTTGTGGGGAATGTAACTGGCACAAGTGTGTGGAGAAGAAGGTATGTTTCTAGTGGAAGTAACAAAGGGTGTGAGAATGAAACGAGTGGAGCAAAAAAGTGAACTTAAAGCCATGGTCATGGTTCATACCAAATGGGGTCTTGCTATAGACACTGAAGAGGAAGAAGAGAACATTTTCGTGTTCATGTTGGCTTGGCTAAAATTTGGTTTATAAGTGGATAAGGTGGTGTATGTTATCGCCTTTGTTATTGCATATTAGATATTTCAAGATATTTTTTGTGACCAAAATTTGTCCCTTACTAAACACTTTGGCTTTGTTATTGTTATTATTATTCGTTAGCAATATACAGTGACTGGTACGATATTCAACCACAAAGGGTAGGGTAGATTTGGCATATTTGTGCACAACCGAATATGCACCGTTGATGTATTACTTCAACTAAATTGAAGGATTAAATATGTTTTTTAATTCTTTAAATTCGAGGCATTTTTTATTTTAGTCTCTTAATTAAAAATTTGTTCTTCTTAATTCCTCAAATTTGTATAATATTCTTTTTAATCCTTCAAAATGAATTTAAGGAACTAAAAATAATATAATTTCAACTCTTTTTAGTCTTTCAAAAGTAAAATTGAGGGACTAAAAATAATATTTTGAAGGGGTGTTTATGGATATAATTAACATGCAAACTCAAACTAATTAACTAATCCAATTAGTTAACTTTGGATTTTTTTAGATTTCATGTCAAATTCAACCCAACCAATTTAGACTTGTTCAATGTATTAATAAAGTAATACATCCTATTTTTGTAAATCCCTTACTTGATTTAATACAAACCATATAATTAAATTGTTTATATATATATATATATATATATAAATTAGATTATTATATACAAAATAATGTAACTTTTTATTAATATAGTCTATTAAATTAAATCATTCATTTTTCTCTTATTTTTAGTTGTTGTTTTTATTTATGTCATGATTTTTTTATACTAATATAATATTTTATTTTCATATAAAATAAAAATATTAAAAAATATAGTTACAATTCAGAGTCTTTGAAGAACATTTAGTCATTATATATTTATAAAACTTTAGATAAAAATAAATTATTGCTTTAAAAAATTTTAATTTTTACAACATAAACAAATTCAAATTATAAACCAGATTGACTCAACCCAATCCAATCTATTTATGATCGAATTGGTTTGAATCGAATCTACAAATAAAATTATACAAACTCGATCCAATTCATAAATTTGAGTACAACTAAAAAGAACAACATTTTAATTAAGGAATTAAAACAAAAAATATTCCAAATTTGAAAGACAAACAAAAAAAAATCTCACCTTTCAAATTGATCATTAAATGTATTCTTAAAAATTTATGAAAAACATGACGTGTTTAGAAAAATAGGAGTGTGAAAATTAAAAATCTTAAAGTAAGTTACAATAATATTCTTCAGTTTTTTTTTTCAAATTACACATAATATGTTTGTTTATTAACATTTACAATTACAACAACCTTTTTTTTAAGGGTATATAATATAATATTTTCAAACAATAAGGAAATTAATAATATATATATATATATATATATTATTTAAATAAATAAAAGGTGTAAGTGTGATGTTTTTTATTAAATTAAGAAATTCATGTATAGGAAAAGGAAAATGGAGGGTATTGTCTATAATATGAAAAAAAAATCAGAAATTATCGATATAATTTACTCAAAACCTTATTTTTCTTCTCTATGTCCAATTTTATATCCAAAGCCATTAAGTCCTTGCCACAAGAATTTCATTAATGACCTCACCCACAAAAAAACAAAAAAAACTTGCATATTAGGTTGGATTTACAAATTATTTATAAAAAAAAATGAGTACGGCGTTCGGGTTAGATACTGTACCTACGTATAATTAACTATAATTATAAAATAATATATTTGTTAGATATTTAAATTAGAAATTGATTTTTGCTTATTTATTTATTCTTCTGATTTGTTGTTTTTAATATTAAATAAGTTGTTACTCACTTAAAATTAAATAAGTTTAGATACAACAGGCTCATTTTCTTTGGAGCTGTGGCGATTTCTTTGACTCAAAAAATTGCGAGCATTCACAATCTGAAGGCATTATCATGATTTGTCCATTCTAACCCGCCAATGTCCGTAAAAGAGGCAGGAAGTGGCAATGCGAATGAAAGGATAATTTGGTAAATAAACATTATAACGGCTATATTCGTAAACGAAGAAGAATAATTGTTGCTGCCATTCAAACAACACAATCCCAATTATCTTAATCTCTGTTATATAATGATTCCCACTCCATTTAATTCACTTCACAATTCAAATTTCTCTCTCTTTCTCTCTGCGCCATTCGAAACATTCATCGCAAGGTTTCTCTAATCTCTCTCAATTTTGCTACTAATCAATTCGATTTGATTTTTGTTTTCTCTAATAATCTGTGTTTGCAGGGTTTTGTTCTGTGATTTCCTTTCTTTTCGTTTTTTGTGCTACTTTCCATATTCTTTTCTGTTCTTTTCTTTTTTTTTTCGTTTTTTCTCGTTACCTAACAATGGTATATGCAGATCTTTGAGTTTTTCCCCAGTCATCGAGACACGATCACGTTACCCTTTTCAGCAACAATTTCATAAAAAGAGATCCAAAGAAAATGTAAGGTTCTCTTTTTTGCAATCTTTTTCTCCATGAGTGTGTATAGCTTTCGTGATTTCTCTTTGAAGTTTTTCGATTAGGGTTTTAAATGTAAATTGAGGTTTCCGTGATTTCTCTGTATAATTCGATGGTTGAATTGAACGAGGTTCCAATAAATCTACACACGATAAATCTTTATTTCCCTTTATGAATTTGTGTATGAAAAACAAGTATTTGATTCTTTTGTGTTTGTTTTTTACATTGAAAATTGAGGTTTTCAATGACAGATTTGGTGTTCAATCTGTATAATTTGCTGGTTAAATTAATTGAGGTTCCAATAAATGGATGATTAAATAAATCTACACATGATATATCTTTATTTCTCTTTTTGAATCTGTGAAAAACAAGTTTTTGATTCTTTTTGGCTTGTTTTTTTATCTCTGTAAATTGAGGATTTTAATCATAATCATTTGATATTTAATGATTTCATTCTATATAATTCCATGGTCACACAAATCTAACATGATAAATCTTTAGTTCTCCTTTTGAATTTGTTTTTGCAAAACAAGTGATTCATTCTTTTGTGTTTGTTTTCTTCTCACTGTAAACACCATCAGTTGGACAGGTTCATACCAAATCGGTCAGCAATGGACTTTGATTATGCTCACTGTGCTTACTGAGAGGAACCAAAGGTAAGGAAAATCAAGTTGATAGCTCCCCATCTAAAGACACTTACAGGAAGCAGCTTGCAGAATTATTTAATATGAACCGCCCCCGAATTCTTGCTTTCAAGAACAACAAACCACCTGAGCCAGTTAACTTATTTCATCCGCAGATCTCCACTCTTATCCGCTAAAATAATCCAGCCAATCCACGAAGAGTTATTCTTCAGATGCACAACTAAGATCTGATTAATATTCCATCAATTTTATTTAATTTTATTCCTCAGTTTATAAGCAAAGGTCTAATTTTCTCTAGTAAGTTGAAGATGAGTGTTCTCAAAATTGATTTTGATTACAATTGATTTCAAGTGAAGTGATTTATTTGAATGCTTTTATCTTGGAAGCAACATCGCTGTAAAACGTGGTGTAAAATTTTCAACTCCACGCAAAAACTACTTTTCATCCCTTCTGGTCAAACCAAGATTTTGAGACAAAATCAATTTTATCTAGCAATAACCAAACATCTATATTTTTATAAAATTAAATTTGACTCTAGTCAAATCAATTATCATTATTCTCACCATGAAACCAAACACACTCTTAAGTGAGAATTTCAATTCAAGTGGGTTTGAATTGTAATAATTGACTAGTTTGGGTGGTAATTGGTAAAACATTATTTTGTAATTTTGTGCTAACTTATTTGTTGGTTATCATCAGATAGAAGACTTTGGATGCTCCAGAACTTGTGGATGACTATTATCTCAATTTACTGGACTGGGGATGCAACAATGATCTTGCAATTGCACTTGGAAGCACAATGTATTTCTAGGATGCAAAAAATCGGTTTACTTCAGAACTTGTTACAGTGATGATGAAGATGGCCTTGCCAAATATTTAGTTGGGCTCCTGATGGATGGATGTCATATAGCTGTTGGTTTGAACAACTCTGAACTGAAGTGCTATTAGTGTATTAAGTAAGTTTTACTTTATGATTCAATTAGAGCACCTATTATTCTGTTAGAGCAGTTATAATTTAGTTAGAACAACTGTGATTTTGTTACTTCTATTATTCTGTGATAGCTATTATTTCTGTTATTCTGTTAAAGCATTAACTAACTATGGTTAGTTGACTGTCTTAGTCAAGTTAAGTGTAACCACATCTGTTTTCTTTATAAATAGAGAAACATAATCAGTTGTAAGCCTTAGTCAGGTTAAGTGTAACCACATCTGTTTGCTCTATAAATAGAGAAACAGAATCAGTTGTAAGCCTTAGTCTGGTTAAGTGTAACCACATATGTTTTCTCTATAAATAGAGAAACATAATCAGTTGTAAGCCTTAGTCAGGTTAAGTGTAACCACATATGTTTGCTCTATAAATAGAGAAACAAAATTAGTTGTAAGCCTTAGTCAGGTTAAGTGTAACCACATCTGTTTTCTCTATAAATAGAGAAACAGAGTCAGTTGTAAGCCTTAGTTAGGTTAAGTGTAACCACATCTGTTTGCTCTATAAATAGAGAACAGAATCAGTTTTAAGCCTTAGTCAAGTTAAGTGTAACTGACTTTTCATTCTGAATCAATAATCTTCAATCGTTCTTCTTCTTTTTCTCTCTCTCAAACTCTATGATGGTATCAGAGCTTTGAGGTCTATCCATGGCGACAAATCAGATTGTGAAGCTGGAAATCAAAATCTAGCATACTCCGAATGGGAACAAGATCAGATTCTCTTGTTGTGGCTCTAATTGACTCTTTCAGTTTCAATCATCCTATATCTTGAATAATTGGATGCGTTCATTCATATCAGCTTTGGGAGCAGATCCATGAGTATTTTCAAAAGCAAACACGTGCGAAAGCTAGGATACTTCGAACAGATATTAGAACTACAATGCTTGAGCAGAAAACAATGCGTGAGTTTCTTCTGTGCATCAAATGCATAGTTGATGCGCTTGAATCGTGTGGAGATCTTGTTCTTCCGCGTGAAGACCTTGACGTGGTTCTTGAAGGCCTACTAGAGGAGTACGGTCCAGTGATCTCAGTGATTGAAACTAAGCTCGAACAACTTCCTTGACGCGGTTCTTGAAGGCCTTACAGAGGAGTACGGTCCAGTGATCTCATTGATTGAAAGTAAGATTGAACAACTTCCTATTGGAGAAGTAGAGGCACTGTTGCTCGCACATGAGGCACGCATGAAAAAGTTTCAGAAGCGCTTTGCTGATTCACCTTTGATTAATGTTGCTCAAGGTTACAAATTCATCTTCGAATTCTTACAATTCATCCTCGAATAATTTCAATTCACAAAATTGATCCAATTATTCTAGAATTTGTGGTGCATCAATCGTGACGGTGACTACATCATGGAGGCAATGATTCTGACCACGGCGATAGCTACAGAGGAGTACGGTCCAATGATCTCAGTGATTGAAAGTAAGTTCGAACAACTTCCTATTGGAGAAGTAGAGGCACTATTGCTCGCACATGAGGCATGCATGAAAAAGTTTCAGAATCGCTTTTCTGATTCACCTTTGATTAATGTTGCTCAAGGTTACAATTCATCTTCGACTTCTTACAATTCATCCTCGAATAATTTCAATTCACAAAATTGATCCAATTATTCTAGAATTTGTGGTGGCTTCAATCGTGACAGTGACTACAGTCATGGAGGCAATGACTTTGGTCGTGGTGGAGGTAGAGGCCGTGGTCGTTATGCAAATTTTTAGTGCCAAGTTTGCTTCAAATTTGGTCACACAACATCGTGTCATTTTCTCTATGATTCTGATTTTCTGCCAAATGTGTCTCTTACTCTGATGGAACCAATGAAGTCCAACTTCAAGGTTCATTGGGTCCTGATGACCTCTACATATTTCCACATCTTGCACTCGAAGACTCTGCCTCAACCATGTGCTTACTTTCAAATTCCAGTGTTGATTTTGCTGTTACTTCTATTTCTAGTTGTTCTAATACACAAATTTCTGATTCCATTGTAAATCCAGTTTCTGATGTTAAAATAGAACCTAGTACTAGCTCTCAAACTATATGGCACCTTGGATTGGGTCATCCTAATGCTAATTTACTGAGTAAGGCTTGTGCTTAATCATTGTAATATACCCATAGTTAAAAAAACTATGTTCGAATTTTGTGCTGCTTGTCGTGTTGATAAGTCACACATAGACTACCATCTTCTCTATCTCAAACTGTATATTCTGCTCCTCTTGAACTTATGTATAGTGATTTGTGGGGACCATCTCATATTTCATCCTCAAATAGTTTCTCTTATTATATCAGCATTGTTGATGCCTATTCTAAGTTCACTTGGATCTATTTTCTTAAAAAATAAATCAGAAACATTTTCTGTTTTTCAGCAATTTAAAACCATGGCTGAACTCCAATTTGATACCAAAATTAAAAGTGTCCAAACAGATTGGGGAGGTGAATTTAGACCTCTTACCTCATTTCTTCAAATCCATGGGATCATTCACAGGCTAATGTGTCCTCACACACATCATCAAAATGGTGTTGTGGAAAGAAAACATAGGCATATCGTTGAGTTAGGCCTCTCAAACAAGCTTCTCTCCCTTTAAAATTTTGGGGTTTTGCCTCCCAAATTGCTGTTTATTTGATAAACAGACTTCCCACTACCTCTCTTAAATTTCAAGTTCCTTATACTATTTTGTTCAACATGTTACCTAATTACAATTTTTTGAGGAACTTTGGATGTTCTTGCTATCATTTTCTTAGACCCTATAATAAACACAAACTTGATTTCAGGTCACATGAGTTTTTGTTCCTTGGTTATTCTACTTCTCACAAAGGCTACAAATATCTTCAATAATCCTTAATATCCTTACAATGATCTTTTTCCATTTTATCCAACTCTATCACTTCTTCTAAGAGTGATTTGTTAACTACCGCTCATATTCCTCTTGTTTCATTGTCTGCTAATGAGCCCACTCCTTGTCAACATGCTGAAACTAATTCTACTTCTATAAGGGCGGATCCCTCTATATCCCTCAATATTGAATTTCCTAATTGTCAAAATGTCACATCATCTTCTCCTCTTTCAAATGCTTAACCAAATTATGTTACTAATGAACACTAACACTGTTTCTGACTTAAACAGAAATCCAAGTGAATTGTCCAGTACCTTCTCTTCTCAGTCTCACACTGTGTTAGACTATTAGCAAGCGTACAATGTCATCCCAGGTTACAGAATTTATAAGAGATCGTCTCCACAGGTACCAGTACTTGAGCTACTCAGTTTTTCCAGATGAAAGTTAACAGTTCAATAGTTATGTACAACAAATATAATCCAGATTTCATGTGTTTGGGGAAATAAAGGAAATATGGATTTAAAGAAATAATGGAAATAACAGATTTAGTGCGTTGGAAATATGGAAAATTATGGAAACAACTAAAGCGAGTTTAATTAATTCAAGAAAAGTATATGATTGGACTTTATCGTTCTTACCCTCAATATCCAATCAACATTAACACATATGAATTATTTTCTAACATTACTGATGCACACATAAAATCACCCCAAATCGATCCCTCGCATTCGAGAATCCTAAGGATATTTACCAAATATCGATCCCTCGCATATGAAGTAAATAACCCAGCATTATAATCATAATCTCGTGCTATTTGCAATCAAAATATTATGTTGTGAACAAGGTCTGTCAATTCATGGCTAATCCTATGGACTCTCACTGGACAATTGTTAAACGCATTCTAAGGTACCTCAAAGGCTCTATTCATCATGGTCTGCATTTCAAGGTTGCTTCTTCCTCTCAGCCTTTTACTATCAAAGCCTTGAGTGATGCTGATTGGGCCTTAGAGGTCTACCTATGGTGCATTGATTTATTTTTGTCCTAATTTGGTCTCATGGTGGTCCAAGAAACAACAAATTGTGGCTAGATCTTTTACTGAAGTTGAATTCGGGAGTTTGGCTCAAGCCATGACTGAAGTTACATGGATTTGAACTCTTTTAACAGAGTTATTTGTTCCTTTTCAAAGCCCAGAGATTTACTATGACAACCAAAGTGCGGTAGCTATCACTCATAATCCAATTCTTCATTCCCGAACTAAGCACATGCTAAAGAGCTCAAAGTGTACCATATTCCTACTATAGATCAATGGGTTGATGCCCTCACTGTAGTTGAGTCCAAACTCTATTCCCAACTCGGTTTTTCTTTCTTAGGTCCAAACTCAATGTAGTTGAGTCCATTTCTGATTCTTAACCCCATTGAGTTTGAGGGGGGGGGGGGTATTATTGTATTAAGTAAGTTTTACTTTATGATTCAATTAGAGCAACTATTATTTTGTTAGAGCAGTTATGATTCAATTAGAATAGCTGTTATTTTGTTAATTTTGTAACCACATCTGTTATCTCTATAAATAGAGAAACAAAATCAGTTGTAACTAACTTTTCATTCTAAATCAATAATAATAATTTCAATGTTTCTTCTTCTTTTCTCTCTCAAACTCTATGAAGTGCAAAGGAATGAGAGAAATCACAAGCACACACACAAACACGAGATTTAATGAGGTTCGGCTATTGTGCATATGTACTCGGGATTTCTTTTTCTTACTTTTTTAAACAATGGGGTTACATCAGGATATATACGCGTACATTATCTTAAACACACATACATTATCTTAACCCATTACATTATCCTTACGTGTAGATTATCTTAATTTATACATTATCTTTATGCGTGCATTATCTTATCTTAATCAGCCTACAATATTATGAGTTTTGCGGGGGGGGGGGGGGGGGGTCTTTGCCTCCGCACCCCCAACCCGCTTCGTAACCCAGTGGCCCTTACACTTTACTCCAACTTTGTCCTGCCCATAAAAAATGAGTCATGCACAACAATTTTCACCTTGCGAATATTCAGCCACATGGAAGATAAACAGCAGCCCAGTTTATAGTGTCCTGTGTTGGGGGTATGTCTAGCACTGAGCAACATTCAACAAGTCTAAACAATGCTTGAACTTGTCAATTGTGATCGCTTGGAATAACATATCAGCTGCATTATCTGAAGTGTGAACTTGCCTGAGCAAAACTTGACCAGATGTCATCAATTCCCTAATCTTGTGGAACCTCACATCAATATGTTTGGTTCTAACATGATACACCTAATTCTTTGCCAAAACTGAACTCCACCTTGTTCAATGCACAGTTCCTTCACTAGCCGTGCTAACCACACAACTTCCTTGCTAGCCTCTGCTACTGCCATATGTACTTTGCTTCAGTTTCTGACATTGCCACAAGAGATTGAATTATATGGACTTCCAACAAACTGGTCCACCTCCAAAAGTAAAGACATACTTTGTTGTAGACATTCTGCCATCTAGATCACCAGCATAGTCAGAATCTAAATATCCCACAACCAAAGGATCAATCTATTGACTACCAAACATAATACCATGACCTGCTGTACCCTTTCGGTACCTCAAGATCCACTTTATTGCTTCCCAATGTCGTTTTACTTGGTTAGACATAAACTTGCAGACTTGGCTTACAACATGTGTGAAATCCAATCTAGTGCAACTGCACTGGCATAGGGAACCTTTGACATGTACTCCACCTCAACATTTGTCTACAAACATTGATCGATAGAAAGCTTAAAGTGTATTGCTAATGGAGTACTCATAGGTTTTGCATTGCTGATGTCAAACTCTTTGCTCATGTAAACACAACAGCCATACTAACATCGCCTATAGCCAATCCGACGTATGTAAGAATCAAACTGTTTGTACCACTGCCTTGGAGATTACTTCAATGCATACATGGAGCTTTTCAACTTACAAACCAACCGACCTTGTCCATCTTTACTGAACCCTTCTAGCTACTCCATGTAAATTTGCTATTCTAGAGCACCATAAAGAAAGGTTGTCTTCACATCCATCTGCTCCAAGTGCATGTAATGACTGGCTACCAAGGCTAGGAGTGCCCTGATAGAAGTGTGTCTTACGACTAGGGAGAAAATCTCATCATAATCAACCCCCTTTTGTTGTGCATACCCTTTTGCTATTAGGTGAGCATTGAACTTTTCCCATTCGTTTTCTGATACTAGAGGTTTCCTCTTGTACACCCATTTGCATCCTATGGCTCGGTTTCCCACAAAAAGCTCAACTAGGTCTTATGTCTGATTCTTTTGCAAAGACTCCATCTCAGTCACTGTAGCACCCATCCATCTATCTTTCTCCAGGTTGTTCATAGCCTCTTGAAAAGTAGAAGGATCTCTAACACTAGTGAAAAGTGCAAAAGCAACCAACTTAATGGTGTGTAACGATCTCTATCTTTGACAAGATTGTACTCTTAATGTGGTTCACCTAAACTCATTGATTCAAGCTCAGGTATGGATGTTGGCTCAAGTCTTGGACTACATGGTTCTACCCTCTCAGGAATCATTGGCAGTTGCCAAACTCCACCTGAACCTCTATAGAACTAGGGGAAGTTCCATCAGACACTGACATAGTTATTCCAACTATCTCTAGTAACATGAGAGGGTAGAGCAACAGGGTTACCAATATTGCAACCTCAGATATCGGGCCCTTTCAATAAGGGACTTATTCATCCTTTTTACAACACCATTATGTTGTGGTGTTTTCCGTACTGAGAAATGTCTCTAAATGCCATGTTCCTCATAGAATTTCTGAAACTGTGGGTCAGTCTATTCCGTGCCATTATTGGATCTTAAGTACATGCTCGTTCTACGCGTCTGGTTCTCCACCTCAGTCTTCTACAACTTGAACTTCTCAGAAACTTCAGATTTTTGTTTCATGAAGTACATCCAGACCTTGTGAGAAAAATCATCGATGAAAGTCACAAAATAGTGAGAACCACCTAAGGATGAATCTCTAGTATGACTCCACACATCCGTATACACATAATCTAGAATCCCCTTGGTGGTATGCTTTGTAACTTTAAATCACACTCTAGTTTGTTTCCGATGCACACAATACTCACAAAAGTCTAACTTGCAACTCCGAACTCCTTTCAATAGTCCTCTCTTACAAAGCTGTCATCCCACGCTCACTGAGATGACACAAACGCAGGTACCACAATCTGGCATCATCATCAGACTCAACTGATGCAACTCAGCCTACAACTGTGCTCCCCAACAGCTTGTAAATATTTCCCACAGTCCCCTTTCATCACAATCAACGCCTCCTTGCACACTTTGAGGGTATCCCGATCTCCATCAGTTCTGTAATTGAAACCATTGGCCTGCGAGGTACTAAGTGAGGTCAAATTTTTCCTCAACTCAATGATATGTCAGACATCACATAACGTTCTTACTCGACCATCATCCATAACAATCTGCACCTGTCCCATTCCAACAACACATGATATATGTTGTTACTGGATTTTGTCTCCATTGAGAGTGAGACACAAGTGCAGCCTGTGTCGCCCCCAAACTATTTAAGTCTTTCTTGTACGTTAAGGTTGTCATCAAATTTTCGTAAGAAGCCAAAGAACACTGCAAAATACATGCCTTATCCTCGTCCTCAATCTTTACATCCAGCCTTGCTAGATCATTGATAATCTGATTAAAGACATTCACGTGTTGTTGGAGATCATAACACTCATGCATCTTTAGCCCATACAGTTTCTGCTTCAGAGATAGTTTGTTCATCAACAATTTCAACATGTTTTGACTCTCCAATTTCTTCCATACTTCCCCAGAGACGTCAACTCCATCACGTGATAGAGAACCTTGTATGCCAAACATAAGCGTATGGTTGCCGCAATCCTCTCTTGCAACTCCTCCCAATCCAAAACCTTCATCTTCTCAGACTTTAAGTTGTGCAACACCTTCAGAAGACCTTGTTGTGCCAACAAATCCCAATCCAAATGCTTTAAGTTTATATTTATTGTCTTTGTAATTGTTCATAGCCATGTGAATTTCGTATTCTATTCCTGCTTTCCATATGCATTGGTTGTTCTGATTTCTTTTCCCTAGTCCTCACTTCCACCTCATATGGTATCAGAGCCTGATGGGGAAGTAGGAATATATGGCTAGATCTGGTTTGTCTTTTACTTATCTGAACTATGATCCAGATAGAATGTTTTTATGTTTTCTTTAAATGCTTTTGTACATGTTGCAAGTACTTTTATGTGTTAACTGGTTAGCATGATAAGTGGAGAAAATTCCGATCTAGTGTTGCTGGGGTAGTAAGTCCAGCTGAGATAAAGGCAGTAAAACCTACAAATTATTGGAACGCGAGATCTGAACTTTTGTCTGAAATTCATTGGTTTTAGTTAAGAGATAAAAAAAAAAGTCTGGAGTATAGCTCAGTAGGTAAATTTTAAACCCAGATCTATCTTTATATTTTTATAAAACCAAAGGATGGCGACGATATCAGGGGACTAATTTATGATTTCTTCTTCCATGTCTCTTTTTCGCACCTTCTCCTCTCGACTCTCTTTCAAGTCTTCACAACCTTCCTTCTCCTCTTTCAGTCCTTCTCAAGTCGATAACGCTTTAATCAAAACAAACCGTAATATTTTCAAAGAAGAAGTTTCTTTTGAAGATATTAATCAGGATCTGGATAACTGGAAGATACCCAGAATTCCAGATAATGAGCTTTACAAACCTGAATGTCGATATTTTTGAAAGACTGATTTTATCATTCGGACTGTTGAAACTAATATCCGCCTTAAAACTGATTTTGATGAAATTAAACTTCTTTCAAACAATTCTTTAAAACATCATAAACAAAATTATAATTTTTTGCATATTGGATGCATCCAAGTTGCTGCCAAACCTTTAGGGATCGAAGGATTAAACACCTCTATTCTTTTGTGTTTAAGAGACTCCCGACACAATCAGTTTACCGACTCCATCTTGGGCACCGTAGAGACTAGCCTTAGCAATGGACCCATCTATTTCAATTGTTAACCTGATAGGACTGTCAGCCTTGAGGATGCAAACATCCTAGATGTCTTGACCTTAGACGTCCAACTTCATGGTCTTGTGATATGAAAATTGGATCTATCCCGGTCAATATCATCTACCGAGTTCAGTACAAGGTAATGAACTCATGTGTGTCTAGAGTCCTTAAACCCAGAAAGACTGGAGAAACTACATTGTTCCTTACCGATACCACCAAAGCCAAGGTAGTCATTCCTAAAGTCATCAAGTGGGAAGACATCAATTTCCCTCAGACTTGGGCCATGGACAAAGTTGCTCCGACAAAATCTCAAACCACACCTAGTTTTGAGTCTGTTAAGCAGTATGACTCTGGAAGAGTAGAGATCACCTTCAATAGGTCCAACTCCTTCAACACCGCTAGGTCTTCCTTCACTAGAGATTCTAGATCTGAAATGTTTGGGTCTGTTTTCTCTAGGAAATCCTTTTCTGCTGCTCCTAGTGGAAGTAGTAGCAGAATCAAGCTCCAGGGTGTAGAAACCTCGTCCTCCATCCCTCAACTTGTTTATCAACAGGAGAATCCTGAGGAAGAGTCTAGATCTATCCCTTCTCCAACCTTTCATCTATGCAAGATTATGAACAAATAATTGCATTTACTTCTAAGCATTGGAACCCTGCCCAGCAGAATTATTCCACAGTTAAAAAGGAAGTTTTAGCAATTGTTTTATGCATTTCTAAATTTCAATCTGATTTGCTTAATCAAAGGTTTTTAATTCGTGTTGATTGTAAATTTGCAAAAGAGATTTTACAAAAGGACGTTAAAAATCTTGCATCAAAACAAATTTTTGCCAGATGGCTGATTTCTTTTCCCTAGACCTCGCTTCCACCCCATATGGTATCAGAGCCTGATAGGGAAGTAGGAATATATGGCTAGATCTGGTTTGTCTTTTACTTATCTAAACTATGATCCAGACAGAATAGTTGTCCAGTGAAATCAGAAACTAAAATATTTACAATAACTACTTCCGAACAGTTAAGGGATGTATCATAGGCTGTGGCCCTTACACCCTTAACCCAGATACAATATTATGCGTTCCGTTGCCCTTACACCCTTAACTTGCTTCGTAACCCAACAACAAGCGACCCTTACACTCCACTCCAACTTTTCCCTGCCTATAAAATATGAGTCATCCACAACAGCAACTATAGGATACAACTAAACACAAACAGGTATATCTTTATCTTCAAAAAGAAAATACTTTAACAAATTACTCCCTACTTCTTTCTACTTTGCTAATGTTATTCTTGTTTGTTTCTGCAGTTGAGAACTTTGAGAGGTGGGTATAGGCAGCACGTTGGGTCTTTGGCATGTGATATGCTCCTAGCATATGGTTCTTTCCAAACTATTAAAAGCAAGAAATCATTTATGAATAGTCCATAATTGCCCATATAGGTGCTACATTATGATGAATCATTTCATGCTACATCTTCCACTAATTTTAACATATTTGTAGCAGGAAACACATCAAAACAAGCTTAATGGAACAATGCACCATGGCGCCACCAGCGCCACATCCGCGCCACCAGTGTGGGCTGCATCAATCAAAGGAATTCTCACTGCAAGCCCACGCCATCAGCGCCACAGCCACGCCACCAGCGCCATAAGTGAAGGAAAAATGCTAAATTCCACTGGAACATGGCGCTACCAGCGTGGATCCCACGCTACCAGCGTGGCACTTCACCATCTATGTAATTTTAAAAGCTGATAGAGGGCAGATTTAGACTTTCACTTACCCTCATATAAATACTTGAACCCAGAGCTTTGAAGGCACTTCTTCAGCACGAAAATCACTTGGAAAAGGGTTTGAGAAAGCTTGGAGAGCTTAACTAGGGCTTGGGAGTTGAAGGCTCAAGTGGGGACATTTCTTCATCTTCTTCTCCTTTGTGCTTCAGCTGGGCATGTTTCTTTTTGTTAGCTCAGGGCCAAACATGAATAGGTTTGGCTAGTTTTATTTTGTAGCTAGGGCCAAGCACTTGATGTAAATTCCATTGGGATGTATTGAATGCTATTATTCATTTATCAAAAGTTATTTTACTGCACTTTGCTTGAATGTTTACATCTCTTTCTTAGACTTGATCAATTTATTAAAGGTTTAAGAGCTAGGGTTCACAATAGGGATATTGGGGCTTTAGTCTTGGAACTAAGTGAAGTAACTTGCTTTACATTACCTAGGAATATGAATGTATGTTGGTAGATCATTCAAAGTGTTGCTTAATGCTTAACCCTAGGGAAGTGACTAAGGGATTTGAACTTTCAAGTGGGTTAAAGGGTTATGTCACTGAGGAATTGGTGAATAACTAAGTTTGTATGCACACAATAGCTAAGTGACTTAGATAATCGAATGTAGTAAGCGATACGAATTCTTTGGAAGGAAACATTAAGTGTGGGTGCCCTGGCTACACTGTCTTTATATTGTTACAACTTAACTTAATTGTTTATAATCCATAGATATGTTTTAATACTTGTCTTTACTTTTACTTGTTCAAACAAACAAATCACTCTTTTACCAAATACTTTATTGTCCAACTTTTAGATTTAAGTTATAATCCAATTGGTGCACTAATCCTCGTTGGAACGATATCTTTCTTTATCACTTTATTACTTGAACGAATGGTCTACTTGCCGATTTCGCAACAAGTTTTTGGCGTCGTTGCCAGGGATTGGTAACGCTAATTTTATAATAACTTTTATTTTTTAAGATTAGACCCATTTTGTTACTTATCTACTTCTTGAGTTTATGCGAGGTATAGTTGATCCTGAAACTCTTCAGTTTGATCCCGAAGTAGAAAGAACTGCAAAGAGAAACAAGAGACTTGCCAGAGAAAGGAGAGAAAGGAGAACCATGTAGTTCACAACCCGTTGAAGAACTAGACATGGCTGGTAGAGAAAACAACCCGCCAAGGCCAGAGGATGAGTTGATGGAGGACATTCTAGCTCCATTATTCACCAGGCCTACTTCTAGCATCGCCAGACCACCAATTCAAGCCAACAATTTTGACATCCACCCTTCCTTGATAAGTTTGGTGGAGAGGTGTCAATTTGGTGGGGAGGACAATGAGGATCCTCATGACTTTGCGGACAAATTTCTTAGAATCTGTGATACTATCCGGCACCAAGGAGTGACGGATGACGCAATCCGGCTACGGCTATTTCCTTTTGCTTTGAAAGGAAAAGCCCTCAGGTGGTTAGACCGACAAGCTTCTAATAGCATTACCACTTGGGAGGAATTGATGGCCAAGTTCTTTGCGCAATATTTTTCTATGGAGAAGTACAACCGGTTGGTGAATGAAATCACTAACTTCACTCAACAGCAACGAGAAACTCTGGGTGTGCAGCTTGGAATCGATTCCAAGAACTCATCCGGCGGTGTCCCCAATATGATATGCCAGTGGGCAAAAAGGTACGTATTTTCTTTAATGGGATGACACCTAACTCTAGATTGGTTGTTAATGGTGCAGCTGGAGGTTCTATAAGGTCGAAGACGCTGCTCAAACCTTTAAATTGATAGACTCATTGGCTAGAAATGAGAATGAAAGCATCGCAGCT
>CM023956.1:24361896-24382092 GCA_013407115.1 Glycine latifolia
CCCCTCTTCATGCTGATAATACAAGTGCTATTCAGATTGCTGCAAATTTCGTGTTTCACGAACGTACCAAGCATATTGAGGTTGATTGTCATTATATCAGGGAAGCCTTGACCAGTAAAGTCATCTCTCTTCCTTACATCTCCACAAATCTTCAAGTGGCTGATATCTTTACCAAAGCTATGACTAGACAGTGCCATCAGTTTCTTGTTGGCAAATTGTTGCTGGTTGACTTACCAGCATCAATTTAAGGGGGGATGTTAATGTATATTAATGTAATTTATTGCCTGTTTTAATAGGTTTATAGCTGTATTAATTTATATCCTAACTGTTAGGAAATCTCCTATAATCTCTCCCCTGTATATCTCCTATAATGGAAAATCTCCTAGAATCCCTCCCTTCCTTGTATAACTCCAGTAATTTCTCATCTCCTTGAAAGGCACATGTCTTGCTGTCTATTTAAGAAAGAAAGGCCACAGAAGGCAGACAAGCTTTTCCAAAATAAAAAGCTCCTGTCATATTGTAATATGTTTTCTGGTCTCTTGATATTTTGACACATAGGAAATAACACGGTATCATATTGACTTGGTTTTCTTTTATCAGATCCTTTATACTAAAAAGATGAAAAAATAAAAGGATCCAACTAATTAAGCAATCAAGCAATTAACTCATTAATTATGATTTTTTCATTTTTAAACCGTAGCTGGTGTTCTAATGACATTTTTTATAATCAAAATATATAAAATAATTATTTACACAGTTTTTAACATACTATTTTAAACACTATTTTTTATTTAGTCAATTTTCCATTTCTATTAAAAAACTCTTTTGTAACACACTGTTTAATTAAACAATTAATAAGGGCATATTCATAATTTTCCAAAGCAAAGCCAATACGAAAAGAAAAGGAAAAAAGGGGATTACAATCCCACCCACATTTTCGCAAGATATACCAAGTGGCAAAGCCTACAAGATGAATATTTACTAATTTTCCTACTGTTTTCATTTAATTTTGAACATTTTAACCCTTAAACAAAACTAATTTTGAATTTTCATGTTATGTAACTCTTCTAATAGTTGTTTCGGTATATGCTTTTAAATTAATCAATAATATAATTCAAGAGACAATTAAATAAATATTTTTTAAAATGAAAAATATAGTAAAAATAAAATAAATTGTTAGTAAACTAATTAGTAATTATTGGTACAATAATCAACACTAGTAACTTATAACTTAATTCTATATCTTGGCCTTTTTCCATTTTATAATACTAATAACTATAAAGTCTTTTTATTATTACTTCATCATTATTAAATCAACACTAGTAATTAGTTTTTGTTCTGTCACATTTGGAGAAAAAACAAAGGAAAGCATGTGCATGTATCAAAAAGATGAGAAATAGTGATGGGTCAACTTGTGAGCTCAGATTAGCAACATATGTTGACAAATGACGACAATGTCAACTTGGGTAAGTCTCGGCCTCAGTGAAAAAGTACTGAAACGGCAGCCCTGCCTAATGTGGTGCTGTGGACTGCAGCGATGGTGATGGCACACTACTCAAATTATTAGATGCTCGAGTCTTTGCCATCACAAAAAGGCCAATGTTTTCAAGTTTCATCAGAACTGAAACACATTGGTTTTTTTTGTAGTGGCGAACATTCAAGCATCCAATGTCAATTTGGATATAAAGGTGGAGAGTCCAGACCAACGAGAAACTATTAAGTGGTCTCGGACCACCGTGATCCAGCTAATCTTGATATGGTAAGTAATAAGGGTTATTAATTTTTTTTATTGTAAATTGTAAAATTTGAATGTATTATATATATTATAAACATTGGTTGAAACTATGGACATGTGATAATCTAACACTACCTAATAATTTCTCCTGATTAACACCATGCTTCTGCATTATTTTACTTGTTTGATGAATCAATAGAGCAGGGATTTGGAACCCCTGCAACATGCCCTCTTGTGCTAATATTCGGAGGCAGCATAACGGAATGTTTTGCAATTATAAACTCTTTTACTTTAAGTGCTTCTTTAAATGTTTGGCAGAGCAAATCCTGTACAAAATGGGTCATATGCTGAATTTTCTCAGTGGTTGTCATGTGCATAATGCTGTTAATAAAAGATTAGAAGGTAAGTTATGCTTATTATTGTTGACTATAATCACTATCATTTAACAAATATCTTGGACCATCTTTTTTCTTTTTGGGTTTCCCATAGGTACTCCTTTGGAGACAATCCTATTCAAAGAATGGAACGGTCCAACACTAAGTTTGTGCAACTCTCCCTACTGGACGAATACACCACGTTGCAAGGGATTAGTCCCTTCTGCTAGACTCAACTCCCATTGGTAGCTCGGACCATCTTTGCTCGGGTTTGTCGGTGTTATCCACTTCTAGTATGTCCTGTTAAAACTTGGGAAATCTAGAGTTTAGGAATGTTCCAAATTTTTATTCCTGTAAAAGTTGAATAGTACAGTTTGCTGGCAGTTAAGAAGTCCTTGTTAAGTTTATACCTTAAGCTTTTTGGAGAGTCAGTTCTTAAAATGGCATTAGAGCCTCTTTGACAAATTTGTTATGGGAGTTTGTCCTTGCTGCCCCATTCTTGTAAGTTGAATTTTGACAATGTAAAATGGATATTTGTGCACTGTCCACTCATTAATCCTAAAGCGTTCATGCTTGAGGGTGTGTTTGATAATAAAGCCAAGTCATAATTCCTATAAAGTGAGTTGGTCCTTGACAGTTTATCCTGATGTAGCTGTTGCATGCTGCATTATGCCTTAGCAAACTAACTGGTTTATTTTAAGCCATAAGATTTAGAGGTGAGGAGTCTATGGCTTTCTTCTATTTTTGCTATTAGTGTTATTTAATTATATGAATTACTGTAACAATTATCGGCTGTTGGACTTGAGTTTTTTCTCTGTTTGAATTAATAAGATTTTGCCTTATAAGAAAAATAGATGTGTTTCTTATAAGCCAAAGTAACTGAATCCTATCCCGTTTAGGAGCCATAATTCGGATTTGCATGACGCTTGGCCAACCAATATTCCCGTGATTGTGAACGAGGAAGGGCAAACTGGAACGTGAACAGAAAGCATGTGAAATTATTGGAAGCACAATTTTTTGGGAAGATAATGTAGAAAGCTATTTAAAAATGAAACTATCTGAGTCATGAGTGTTACTAGGGCAGTGGTTTCTTGAAGTTCATTCAAGTACAGCACCATTAACCACCACTACAAGTGGCTGAGGACAATTAGAGTATAATAAGCGATTTAAAAAACTAGATTAAAATCTGATATGAAATTGGTTTGATTTTCAAAACCGGTTTATTTGGCTCTGCACCAGTTTATTAAAGTGGTTCGGATGGCTTGAATCTAGAACTGATTTATTAAAGTGGTTAGGTATATTCGATTTTTCTATTTAAAAAAACAGAGCATACAATCCTAATTTGAGGGATTTGGCTCCTCTAAAGTGAGGGAATGCAGTAATAACGGTTAATTCAAAAATTCATGGTAAAATTTGATATATATATATATATATATATATATATATATAACTTGTTAAAATTAATTACAATATTAATCATTAATTTTTGAACTAACAATTATTATACACATTAATTTATAGCTGGTTGTATTATGCAGAACCCAAAATGTTTAAGTTGTGTCTGTAACCTGCTAGCTTTTTTGCGCTTTGTTTCTTTCTCAAAAATGGATATATTGCAAGAGAAAAGGAGAAATGCTTTGATACTAAAGTCCTGATACCCAAAAAACATGCACATACAAAAAAAGAAAATCTCAAACAAAGACCATGCTCAGCAATTTAACATCACCACTCACAGGGCTATGAATAAAATGTAAATTTACAGACCACATCTCTTTGTATTTCATGGCAAAACAAAATTCAAAATTTGTTAGATTGCCACCACTACTAAAGTCTAAATAAAGAAAACATGCCCAAGGCAAATTCAAGCCATCATGTTGAGATACAAACATGACCAAAGCAAACCATCAATTCCCACAATAACTTTAGTCTTCATCCATGCCACCAGCAGGTTGCTCTCTCCTTGGACCACCAGCTGGTTTTGCCATAATAATCTGAAAAACGAAAATAAAAATCAATTTACACAATGCTGAGAAAATTAGACAAAAATATTGCAATCCAATTTCACGTGTATATGCAATTGGCAATAAACATGGCTTCGGCTTCGGCTTCAGGCTCAGGCGCTCAGCTATTTATTCCCTAATCTTTGTGTGCTTTTTAAGTTAGGATCTTCCCCAAAGAAAAAATTTGGGTTACATGGAGATCCCAATTTCTGAGCTTGTATGACAGTGGGAGATATAAAGGCCATCACTTTGCAAACGATCTAATGCCTTCATAACTATATTTATTAACCAAAACGAAACTTTTCTTTGAGATTGTTTCCCAAAGAAAAATGTGCTCGAGGTACATATTAAGGTGGCAAGCAGAAATTGAATGGGAACGTGACTGTTTTTAGTTGATTACCTGGTCCACACGTAGTACAGTGCATGCAGCATCTGCAGCATATTTAAGAGCAAATAACCTGACAAGGAAAAAAAAAGAGAGAAGATGAAACTAGTTTTCCAGGAGATATGAAGATAAATTCTGATTCAACATAGAATAGAATTATTTCAAATCTTAACAGTCGAAGGAAGTATCAGCTCCATCAATTACAAGAATCCTTAATTATTGTCTATATATTTTTTATATGGAAAGGGTTTTTTAGAGAAATCTCCAGTTCTCCACTACAGCAATGAAAGGTCAGTTCATTTATTTGCTCAAACTACGGGTTGCCACCATATAAAACAAGCATGTGTTAATCGTAGCTTACTTAGTCACATGGAGATCCCAAATGCTCAAGGTTGAGACATCCTTACATACGCCTTCTTCCAAATCAATGCCAACTTTGGCATTTCCAGATGCATGTTCTGCATACAGAGAAGATATGATCTCCATTGCATTTAGTCCAGCATTCTCAGCCAAAGTTCTAGGAATCATTTCAAAACTTTCAGCAAATTTTGCTATAGCATACTGATCCAACCTGCAGGGCCATTGCAAATGTTTAGTCCATCCCATTCACGTGTCAAATACCAAATAAGCATTGAACAAAATAAATTAAGTCCGGTGAATAGAGACATAGTAACTATTTCCAAACAATACACAGTAATATATGGTGCTGGGTTAAAAACATCCAAGATCAAGTTAGATTTTAGAACACATTTTTGTTATACCGACTTTAATAATTCTTGATAACAAAAAGATATTGACATATCCCAATAAACTGCACAAGACAGGTGATAAAAAAAGAGCAGCATCTCTACATTAGTGGTGAATGATTCCTACGGGCTAAAAGCCAATAAGATGCAAATACATAATAATGAAGGCATGTTAAAGCATGTCAGTATCAAATGTAGACAACTTGGTAAACAAAAATTGTTACAGAAGTCCCCACAAGTTTATAATCAGTGGCACATACTTGCGAATAAACATATTAAACTTCTTTTTTGTTTAAAATCAAAATGAAAATAATGCTACAAGTCCTTTTTACCCACATGTGCATCTCTCCAATATAGCACTCGATAAAAAGTGCCTTACAAGTAACATGGACTTCAGCAAATGATATAAAATGTTTATAAAATCATAACTGGATATTGATAGCCTTATACCCCAAATAACCATAAGGCAAAATCATACAAACAAAATTCCTCATGTAGTTAAAAAAAATCAATGAATGGAAGAGGCATGTGTGTGAAAACAACACATCAATGTATCCCCAAGAATGCAAGCCACTGTCTTTTACAGGGAAAAGGGAAATAAAAGTACCCTGTCTCCTTGAAGGAAAAGTCTTTCACCCTTTTAGCTAACTCAATTTCAGTTGCTGCAGCTCCAGGTACAAAGCGGCTATCCCTGCACATGGCCTGACGAATAATTGTATAAATAAAGATTAATCAGTATTTCAAATTACAATTAGCCAAAGTGTAAAATTGTTATTAAAATAAATGCCTTCAATGTGTAATCCAAACAAATGTAGTAAGTAATAATAACCCTTAGGTTTGCAGCCCTATTTTTACTAGATTGAAGAAGAGAAACATCAGAAAATTACCTTTTCAATATCATTCAAAATTACAAAAATATTGGGGAAATTACCTTGTAAGTGTTCACTCCATCATCCACTGCTCTTTCAAGATCATCTAGTATACTATCAGTACTTCCTCGTAAAACAACAGTGGCCACAGAATTTCCACCCTCTTCATTTTTCACAATGGTCACCTGCATATCATATCATTATAAAAAAAATAAGAAAACTGCATGCCATACTTAGAAATGAGAAGAACAAATAGCAGCAAGGGAAAAAGCTAAAAAAAAAAAAAAGGAACATGGAACCCAGAAAATGGCAGAACCAAAATAATCCAGCTTTAACATACCCTGACACCACCAATTTCCTGAACTGAAACAGAATCTACATATCCAAGATCATCTGGGTTTGGTTGGCTAAGTTTTAGCTATTGCAGGAAAATAAAATGGGTTAGACAAAAAGTAGAAAACCTCTTTACGTAGCCAAATAAGCAAAAGCACAAACCATGGCAACAGAACCAGTTGTCCGACAAAATCGACGTAGTTCAAACTTTGAGCTAATTTTCAGAACCATAAGCCTACAAGCAGGGATTTTGAAGTTAGAAAACAATCTAATGTGCACTTATAAGTTATAATGTTCATATTAATTCAATAGCAAGAGACAATTAAAACCACCAAACATGAATAAAGACTTCACATACTTGTAACGCTCACAGAAATGCAAAGCCATCTCTCCTACTGCTCCTCCACTGACAATCACTTTGGCACCAGAATCTGCTACTGCCTTGATGAGCTCCTCTACTTTAGCCTCCTCGGTTTTTGAATAATTTTCTAGCTATATAAATAAAAAATTAAGAGTAGAAATCCAATCAGCAAAAACATAAAATAATTCAAGAAAAACAAAGAAAAAATTGGCCCATAAAATTTTAAGGCTCCACCAATACAGCATCAGGTATAAAGTAAAACCATTGCCTAATCCAGCAAGAAACAGCTAAAAACCAAAATAACAAGTTATCCTAAAAGTTTTTGCCAAATTGTCATACAAGTTTAAATTTAAACGTTCAAAATTGTTTCCAATCAAAAGCTCTAGCTACAAATTTACAAAAAAAAAAAAAAAATCACTTGAAAAAATTCAGCATGACTGAAATAGATGAAGGCACAAATAAAAAGCTGAAGAATCAAAATGATGTTTTATACAAATTAAATGAAAATATTGCACTAATTATTAAAAGACATAATTATAGTTTACTATTGCAAATATAAAGTAGATTCAGTTATAAAGTTGAAAATACTCCGCATTCTGAGTTCTTTATAAACTTGAATAAACTATTGACCAAGCATTACAAACCTTTTAGGCTTTTTATGAATTTTAAGTTTTAATAATTAGCAGAATATATAGAAACAATAAAGCATATGCATGCACAAATATCAAGCTAAAATGAACATAGAAACTTCAGCAACAATGTCACCAGACAAAATCTACAAGACAATAATGACAAGGCCCAAAATAATACCTTATTAGAGGCTTCCAAATTATCAGAGGGAGTAAACTAAAACTTTGTAAAAAGAAACAATGACATGAGTTTAGGTTGTCATTACTGCATTAGGATTTAGCCATAGTACCCTATCACAATCCACTTTCGAATCTGGGAGATGGGGATTGATCTCAAACTTATAGCAGAAGACACAAAATAGGCTTTCACCACTCAAACAATAAAAAAATATAACAACTATATAAAACAGTAAGGAGGCAGTAATAATCAAATTCAAAACTCAAGTCATTTTGATAAACCTGCTCAGCTGTATGTATGAGGACAGTTCCTTTAGTCTCAGTTGCAGATGTATCAACACCACTAGCAAACACAGCAACCTAAAACCACACAAACAAAAGAACTCAGTACAAGATAGTATAAAGGTTTGCCAATATTAGACTTTGTTCCAAGATGTCAACGATTGGATCACTTGCTTTTTGTTACAAGAGAGATTAAAATATTGCTTCATTTGCTTATCGAATTTCACTGACATTCATATATCACATGTATCAATGTACACATATTCATAACTTCGGTGAAGAGATTTTCAAATGGAGATCGTGTTTTGAATTGCGGCAAAGGGCTTCACTGCAGAGTTGTCAGTACAAGATAGTATATTTTTAAAAATACCAATTTATATACTTCCACATTTATAGGATGTACTAACAACATATAAGACTGCCATATAGTTAAGAATTAATTTTTACAATACCTATACAAAGTTGGTGTAATTCACTAATAAATAAAACAAATTATGTTTACCTTTCCTTGTCAATTGTAATTGTGTATATTCTATTAGAACGTTCATAGATTTAAACTATATGGCAGCAGTGTGAGAGCTGTCAGCAATGTGAGAATTGGTTGTTTATTTGGTTCTATGTATGATATTTCCCATGGGAGAGATTCGTTTTTGTGGTTCAACTAGTGTATAGATCAATTTCAATGGGTTTCATGGTTTCACCCTCAAGAGTAGAACCCCTGTTTCTAATTCATTGTTGCAGAATGGACAAACATGTCGAACATTTAAGAGTTAGACGACTAAAATGAAACCATGTTAAGCTAAATTAGAAGACACACCATTAACAGAGTTATTACGGGTGTTGGATGGAGCTAACAGATAGAATTAACTTGTTGAACATTTTGAAGTAAGGACTAAATTAAAAAAACAACAAAAAAAAAGAAGGTTAGAGGACTAAACCAAAACAAAAAAGTAAAGTCAAAGGATCAAAGTACTAACTTCATCTATATTTATTGTTTACAGCCATACACAAATTATATGGGAGAATATGGTGAAGGCAGATAAAGTAGACCAAACTAAAAGTGTAGCCTTCATATATTACTCAAGAAGCAGGTCAAACAAAAAGTATAGCCTTCCATTAATCAAATATAAAAAATAATGAACCAATAAAGAGCACACTGCACAAGCAATCCCAAGAGTATATGGCTTGGAAAAATGAAAAAGTTGAGACAGTTGTGAAGGATCTCATTCTCAACAAAATACAAATAAATTATACAGTAGACTCTCCAATTAAACCAAAAAAATCCAACACAATAGAAAGCTCACCTTCGCCTTTTCTGCTTGCTTTATAGTCCCGACAGCGTCACTTTTCAGAACCAATCCTCGAACTACAGTACTGTTATGCAAGCCCCCTCCCAAGAGCTTTGCAACACGAACGTTGTCCACATTAAAGTTTGTAGGGTTTTTGGGACACACTTGGATGCATGCCTGTATTTTCCAAACAGAGGTCGGAATGTAAACAGTGTTGTGCTACCAAAGAAAGCATTTTATCATAGTAAAATGCAGTAAATCAGGATACACTCACATCAGCAACAAGCAAACATAAGGTATCTTCTTGGCCAAATTGCTTGCTGGCAACAGCTGCTTTCATTCTAGAAATAACTTGTTCCTTATCACGAACATCCATATTCTCGGAACCATTCTCAACCAGTTCATCCAATATTTGAACAGTCTGAAACAAAACAATACATTAGAAGAAGAGAGAGCAGCACTATGACATTTAAAGACGAATGACTAAGGCTCTCATCAAAACCTTGTTGATCGCTTTAGTGTATCCACTGATGATCTCGCTCGGATGCAAACCCATCCTGATAAGTTCCTCAGCACCCTGCAGGAGCTCCCCAGCAAATGAAATAGTTAAATTAGCTCCATCCCCAATCTCCTCTTGTTGAGCCTTCCCAGCCAAAACCAAAACCTTGGCAGCAGGATGCTGAACTTCAAGTTCATTCACAATTGTCCCAGCATCGTTCGTGACAAAAAGCTTGTCCAAATGATTTATAACCATCTTATTCATCCCTGAATCAGATCAAACAAAACATTTGAAAACAAGACCACCACCAACATTCTAAATCTATCCAAAACAAACGCATTCTTCAGCAACATATTTATACAAGCACAAACACAAAGCTTCTACAGAACCAAAATTGGCAAATTCTCTTTGTAAATGAAAAACAAAAACAAATCTACTTATTCTCAATACCCCTCAAATTTTCAAAGCACTGCATCACGTAAAAAAGCTAGATCAACATAAGATGAAAACGAATACATACCCACATTACAAAAATCCAAACTTTTGGAATCTGAAGATGCAGCACCCACTTGGGATGAATAGAAAAAAGTGAAAACGAAAAAGGGTATGCGTGATTGTTACCATTGGGACCGAGGGAAGTTCGAGTAATAGTGGAAAGTTGTTTGCAAGCGTCGATGTTCTTGAGAACCGCTTCATCGAGGCCGGAAAGGTGCTTATGGCCTTCCTTGAGCATGGATTGAATCCCATAGGGTTGCATGTTGAAACCCATGTTCTTGCAATTTGAGAAAACCCTAACCCTAAAACCCTTGAAATGGCAAGTTCTCGATTCAACTTTGAAATTTTATGCCCACACTGTATCACTGCCCCGCCACTGTCTCACTAAAACCCTAATAACGCAAGTGAGAGGAGAAAAGAAAAGCAGGACAGGAAGTGAGAAGAGTCTGGAGTAAATCAAATCAAAGAAAATAATTAAATTAAATTTGTAAATAATAGAAAACTCACACACAAAAATTACTACATGGCTTACTAAAAAAAATAATAGCAAATTTTGAAACTCCACAAAATATTGAGACAAAAATTAATTTAAAATTTTAATATAAAAGGTTTTATATTATAGTGATTAAGAAATTATAATAGGTATTACTTTTCCAATAGTTTTTTTCTTCTAATAAATCATCAATTTGATTCTTAAAACATTATTGTTTCTCTTAAGTAGTCTTTTAAAATATAAGTAGTATCCAAATAATAAAAATCAAGCTAATTAAATAATCATTAAGTATTGAAAAATCTTTCAAATTAGTCTTGAAATATTAGTATAATATATTATAATTAGATATCATTAGGATTAGTCTATTGATGGAGTTGAAATAATTTGCATGAGATCTTAGGTTCAAACCTCAATACAATTATTATACACACACAAAAAAATCAATCTTTGAAGCTAAATTGATAAATATTCAATATTTGAAGGACTTTCATTACTTAAAAGGAAAAAAAATACTTTAAAAACCAAACTAATGGTTTGTTCTTTTTTATATATAAAACATATATATATATATTTTATGATAAATAATCGAGTTTGAATTTGGTATAATAATTATAAGTAATATAATATTAAATATCCAAAACTCAGATTTAATATCACTATTAAAAATTTACTTTGAATGTATATTTTAGATTGTTATCTAAAAAAATACATTTTAGATTCAGGTGTAGTTTAAATTGTGACATAACATTATTTTTAACTATTAACAAAAAAAAATATTGTATGTCTACCCTAATTTAAGGGTTTATTCTTTGAATATCATTATTGAATCTCAGGTTCGAGAAAAAACATCCTTTATCCTTAAATTAAACTCATCCAAACTATTAACAATTTTATTAAAAAAATGTTGAAATACAATTAATTTAGGGATATAATAAAATATGATAAATTGAAGGGGTAAATAATATTTTTATTGTTTTGTTCTTTATTTATAAAGATAAAGTTTTAAAAATTGCGCTTTGATCTTCTTACTACAATATTTGTTAAATTTAGTTCTCAATTTTTTTTCACCAATTTAATCTTCCATTGTTTTCACCGTGGAATTTTGTTATATTTATAAGTGGTCCTTAAAGTATAAAATATTTATTAATTTTATTATATTTTATATTCATAAATATCTAATAGTGTCATGTCAATGTTTTCATTAAATATTAGACATAAAGTTAATAGGTGGACTAAAATTAGATGATTAAAATAGGAAATGAAAATGAAACACACCATTTCATTTATATATAAAAAAAAAACATAAAACACACCATATCATCCCCTTTTCTTCCTCTCCTAATTTCATTCTTTCAAGAACCCACTCCCATTTCTCAAGCCCTCCCTCTTCATCCCCATTTTCCATCTCTCATCCTTCAACTCTTTATCCTCTATTATTTCAAAATTTATCAAGTTTATTGTATCTTTGTGGCACTCTCAAGCATAGGAAGGTGGATGGAGAAAAAAGGAATAACACTCATCTCCTTAAAATTCTTTATTTGATCTCTTTAAGGTAAATTTATAACTCATTGAGTTAGATGAGTATCTTATAGCATGGTTTAGTTATGAGTTGTATGAAAGGGGTTAGAAAACTAAGTATTAGGAATTATTGTGATTTTCCTCAAAATCCTATGTATGTTAAATTTGGAATTGTTGTCTAATCTCTTGTTCTTTTTATTTTAAATGCTTAGATCATGTGGAAAATACGGTAGTTGATCCTCCCACGACATTGGAAGACATTGATTGTGTTCTTTTTGGTTGTGACTAGCTAATCTACTTAGTGATACTTTTTAAATTCTGTTAGAAGAAGCATGTAAATTCCAAAATATACTCTTTGTGATCTTTGAATTTTAAGAGTACTTGAAAATGAAGTAAAATATTTATTTTTGCTTAATTGAAATTTATTCTTTGAGATTCTTAATAGTTTTGATAAGGTATTTAAAAGTGGGCATTGGATTTTTTTTATTGTGAGTTTATGATTGATTACTATTCGTTACAACAAAGAGATAATGTAGCTTATGAGTCAGATACTCATAGTATATATGTTTTTTGTTTGCTACAATGAAAAGATAATGTAGCCTATGAGTCGAACACTCATAGTATATATGTATTTTTTCTGTTTGCTGCAATGAAGAAAGAATGCAGCCTATGGGTTGAATATTCATAGTTCCTAAAGATTTGTTTGCTACAACAAAGAGATAATGCAACCTATGAGCTAAATGTTGTAGTTCTATAATTATCGTTCGCCACAACAAAGAGATAATGTGGTCTATGTGCACATAGTAGAATGAAAATTTTTACAAAGTTGTTATTCTTGAATACAAATTTATATGTAGTTCTAAAAATTTCTAAGGGAGTATACCATAGTTTCTAAAGATGAGTTTTATTTATTTCGCTTTTATTTAATGTCATTTAAATTCTTTTTGGATGTAAAAACTCCTACTATATTTGTGCTCTCTTTCCTATCAGCTTTGTATTTTATGCTCTCACTAATTCTTCGTGACTTACCCATTTCTTGCATTTTCCCCAGATACACGGGTGGTTGAGTAGTTAACTTCATGGGATTTGCTGACTTTTCCAGGAATTTGTTTATCTTTTGGTAGCCCTCCATTGCGTTTGATGGATAATATTTTTTTGTGACTCTAGTATAATGCATTTATAGGGTAAGGATAGGAATAAATATAGAGAAAATCTCTTCATTTTGAGATGTAGATGATCTTATCTTATACATATGCTTATGGTTATGGTGTAATTTTGATGTTTTGAGACACTTTGATAATTAGTATGTATGACAACATTGCTATTTTGGATATTATATCAAAGACCTATATTGGGAGTTGATATTTGTTTAAATTTTGTTAGTAGTACATCATATCTCTAATTTTGTTCATAAAGTTAATGATAAATATTTATTATAACTTATTATTTATTAAAACTTAAATATTTAAATAATTATGTAAAATAAAAACCCTCTTCGATACACTCTTAAACCTGTTCATGTTCTCAATTTCTTTTTTTTCATTTACAAAATTCAGAGCAAGTCCTACCTGGACCAACGTTCCCTTACTTTTATTAATATTTCGATTCGATTTCGATGTGCAGGTACTTTCATAAGTGGTGTGTTGTCCTTTAAATACACGCACAAAAAGTTTTGATTTTAGTGATTAGCCGCTCAGTCCTGAAATCAGGCTTCTAGACTAAAATCTAAAATATGCTTTGATCAATTTGCCTATCCACCAAAAGCATGGTTTGGTGTCTGAGTTCGTTTGTCTTCAAAGCACTTCTGTGAACTACAAAATTAAGCTCAGTTCTCTTTGTGATAGACAAGCTTTTCAAGAGGATATGATGGTTCACAATCTTTTTAGGGACCATGTTGCATCATGGAGTATTGAGCTGATTGACAGACTTATCCCACCTAGTACAACAACGAGTATAAAGGCTATTCCTCTTAGAATAATAATGTCAGAAAATTATATTTGTTGAAATATACTCCAAATGGAATATACACAGTGAAATCTGGATGTCATTTAGCTAGAATGAAGTGCAAACCTGTGGATTCAACATCTAACTATTCGGAGATGATATGGAATCCGGTTTGGAACAATGAAGCTCTCCCTAAATTTCATTTGGCGTGCTTGCTCATATATACTGCCAATGAAAAAGAATTTGGCTAAAAAGAACATATTAGTTGACACCTTACGCCCCATTTGTGGTTTCGAAGAAGAATCAGTTTGTCATGCTTTGGTCACATGCCAAGAACCTCAGTGTATCTGGTTTGGTTCACCTATTCAGTCACTCTCATACCAAAGATCTTGGGTGTTTAAAATGCTTTCTTGGTATTGAAGTGGCTCAATCAAACGAAGGCATCGTTATTTCTTCAGAGAAATTATGCTTTGGATGGATATTTGGAAAGACAAACATGCATGATTGAGTGTAGGCCCATTGACAATTCCATGGATCCAAATCAAAAGTTGATGGCAGAATAGGGTGAATCCTTTGCAGATCCCAAATGATATAGGAGATTACCTGAAAAACTCATGTACCTTATAATTACTAGATCTGACATCTCTTTTGCAGTTGGGGTCGTTAGTCAATTCATGCAGGCTCCTCACATCGATCACTGGAATGTTGTAATTCGCATCCTTAAGTATATTAAAAAGGCTCCAAGACAAGGGTCGTTGTATGAAGATAAGGGAAACAACACCCATGTTACTAGGTATTGTGATGCTGATTGGGCAAGCTCTCCTGTAAACAGATGCTCTACCACAGGAGATTATGTATTCATAGGAGGAAATCTCATTTCTTGGAAGAGCAAGAAACAAAATGTTGTTGTCCAGTGTAGTGCAAAAGCTGAATATAGGGACATGACTTCAGCCACTTGTGAACTTATATGGGTCAAACAACTTCTCCAAGAACTTAAATTTAACTATATTGTTATAATCAAACAACTTATCATATTGTTTCTAATCCATTATTCCATGAAAGAATCAAACATGGAGAAATTGATCGTCATTTTATTTGGGAGAAGTTGTTCACTAAGAAAATTAGTACTAAAAACATCAGCTCTAATCATCAACCTACGAATGTTTTTACTAAAACATTGAGAGGACCTAGGATTCAGTTTTTATGCTCCAAGTCTCGTTCATACTATTTATTTATCTGCCCAGTTTATTTTAGGAGGGGTGTTAGAAAATAGGTTATGTCCATATTTTTCTAACTTACTGTGCTTACTTTGACCTTTTCTTGTGTACCTACTCTTTGCTGAGTAGTAGATAGTAAGCTAGGAGTTGAGTGTACTTTACCCTTAAACTTCATTTGTAGCCTACGTTTAACATAAGAGGAGCTGACCGCAGTGAAAACACTCGTGCATTTACATCTAAATCTTTTGTTATTTTACCCAACTGAAACTTATCAAATAAAAAAAGCACATATTCCAATGCACCAAATTAAGAAGCAAGTATTTTGTCTCGTTAAGATAAAAAAGTCAATTATGTTGAAGTTAACTTTTATCTAAACACACCCTTAATATAGTCAATTACAAAGGCAAGAACAGTCCACACTTCAACTCCCTAAGCATCCAGTTGTTTGTTACACGTGTTGCTGTCATAGTCTCCGTTAATTGTTAAGGTGATGGCTCAGTGGTTGGACTAGGAGGAAGCTCACAAAAAATGAAACTTTTCACCATTCATAAAATAGTCTTAAATTATAATAATTACAATTTTTTTGTCAAAAAGAAAAAACCTCAGCTATTTCTGCGTTTTCCTTGTAAGCTACGAATAGTAACTACTGGAAAAAGAAAAAGTTCTTAACAAGCCCTAGTGTCTTAATGCATAATAAGCCGGCAAAAAGAAACCCCTACGGCCCTACCATAACCCCAAAAGGACATAATCGTTTCCTCAACGAATCCAATACACAATGAATAGTTTATTTCAAATTTCCAACATCTCGATGTTTTATGACCAACATTTGTAAGAGCCGAAACTCCCTCACTAGGAGACTCAGTATAAAAACCGGGACAAAAATAGCTTGTCCCTCGTATGTGAATCAAAGAAAAACTTACCACCTAACAAGTTTTAGATTAGGTAACCAATATCTTTTCTAAACGCTTTATCCTGACTCTGGAACTTTCACTTCCCTTAGAACCTTTGCAGCATCCTCGGGGAACACAGGATTTATGTAACAACCAGTTCCAAGCTCAAAACCCGCAATCCCAATAAGTTGAGGTATTATCTGTATAAACCAATGAGTGTATGCTAACTCTGACCCTTTAGCATGAAGTGGACTAGTGTGAATCATATAGTTGAACGGTGGATTGTTCAACTGCAAGGCCATCTTCCTGAGCATTAGTTTCAACAAACCTCCAAGTTCAACTGCCTGCAAAATAAATATCAAGAAATAATGATCAACCTTTGGAAAAAGAAAACACGAATAGAGGAGACATTAGCACAAGTTTATATAGTTGATAATGGCATGACACAGTGCAAATTCCAATTTAGCAATACGAGGTGAATCGGTGCTATGTTATGTTGAACGCATAGCATTGCAAAATTCACTGAGTAGCAATAGCTTGAGCTATCTGTGTGCTATTACAAAGATGCTCAATCTGTATTATAATATAATAAATCCACAAAATTCTAATTGTCATTTTTTAATTATATTAATATATAGTGTTTAAAGTGTGGTCAGATTTTGTTATGCTATGCGGTACAGCAATAAGAGCCCCCTATTGCCATATAAGTGTTGTTCGCTATCAACAATTATGATATAAGGAACACATAGACATACACTATTCAGTTTACCCACACATGAAGATGGCATGAAAAGTATTTGTTACTCAGTTACATTTCTGACATCTAACAGTGACAGTTCCATATTAGAACTTGGCGTCCCCATATCTAATCATAATTTCTAAGCACCAACCATATCCAATCTCATATGACTCAAGTACCAAAGATAATCCAATTATATTCCAAAATGGCAATAGGAACAACTGACTGTTAACATGATTTCGGATCTACCAGTTCCGTATGTTTCTGTCACATGGAATCAGCCCATTATAGGAATCAGCATCAAGCCTCAGAAAACAACTAGTTAAGCCTTTAATTCACACCTCATATAAGATGCATTATATTGAGATCAAACTAAATATTTGGCACTTAAGCATCAATAAGACTTTGCAAATAAAGAAGTGGTACCTTTTCAGCATCCAATTCATGGAAGTGAGCAGTGTGGTACCGAGGAACAATCCATATCTCAAAAGGAAAAGTAGCAGCAAAAGGAACCAGTGAAAAGAAGTTGGTAGATGAATCAATCAAAAGATCTTTACATTTAATTTCACAAATAAAGCATTTCCCTGTCTGATCAAAATGATCTTTCATACTTGTAAGACGGGCAGAAACACTAGGTGGAATAAATGGTAGGGCCATCATCTGACTGTGAGAATGACTCATTGATGCACCAGCTGAAGCACCATGGTTTTTGAACACCTTCAAAGATTAATAAAAGCAAGTTTACATGATAAAACAAGTGCAAGAAGAAGAAAAACAGTAATTTATTTATGCCAAATGTGTAAGACTGGACCAATTACAATTATTAATGCCATTGTAGAAAATGACAGAAATGTAGACTGCAACTACCATTTGATTAAGACAGTTACAACTGTAACCATAAATGTTAATAGATCTATCGTGACTGATGCAAAGCAGGCACGCAGCCATTGCTTATTACTCAACTTCTCTCATTACCCAAAGTAAAATCAACAATTATACGTAACAGCCAAACTAAAACATACTGCTATTTATCTAAGTGCAAATAAATCCAAGATCCACACACTATTTCTGAATTTCATCCAAGGGTTTATACCTTGCCTTGAAAACTATTAACACAACATATCAACACATATAACATATGCTGCATAGAAAGCATATGTGGCATACTATTACATTCAAAATTCCTGCCTTAGCTTTTGCGAAATGAACATGAAATAAAAAAAATGATAATAGAAAACAAGAGATAGAAGAAAGCAACTTCATGTATGAAGCATGGACACCTCTTGTTTGAAGTGTCTCCGTGTCAAACATGTTTCCAACACCGCACACCCTAACACTTGTTTGACACTTCTTATTAGGTGTCTAATTTAAAATTTATTTTTTGTTGACTTGAACACTTAAGCTGTCATCTTTACATAACTCATACACTTATAGAAGGTTGATTTAAAAAGATGAATATACTATCAATTTAGATATTTTGTTATATGTTACTCATATTTCATTTCATTAGAGTCTCTCCTTTTGTGGGTGAATGCAATGTCCCCGTGTCCTAGATTTTAGACATTAGTCGTGTCGAAGTGTAAGTGTCCGGTGTTTGTGCTTCATAGTACATCACATAGTCAAAGCACCAAACTCCATAAGAACACAACCAAAAAAGCCATCAAAGGGCTTCACACACCCTTTGAAGCAAAAAGAGCATCTTGGAGCGCAAAATTATGCTAAGATCTAAATAAATCATAAGGACTAATTTGCCAGGCAAACATAATACACATTCAGTATTACAGACATTAGGGATTAATTTCAAATTTTATTCAGAAGATTCAGCAAAATTAAAAGTCAGCAACTGATAAAATACATATTTGGAGACTTAATACATAATTTCCACCATTCTGAAACTAATATCACCTTTTACTCATAGAGTGAATATTCAACTTAGTTCCTCAAAGATATAATAGTGTGGGCAAAGTTTTAAAAAACAGTCTGCAGCCACAAGTAATGGTTTTTGGACTTCCCACAACTGCACCACCACCACAATAAGTGACAAAATTAGAAACCTTGAGCGTGGTTGATATTTATGCCTAAGCTCCTTAAATGTGCATTTCTTTCACTAGTCGTCACTCACACCACCAAAACCAATTTCAAGGACTAATTTTCTTGATGGAATACACGTTTATAGACCAATTCAACAATTAAATAATTCGATTATGAAAATTAGGGGGCACTAGAGAACGAAAGAACGAACGAACCTGCACGTATTGGATGGATTCATGGCTCGCGAGCTGTCGAATTCTCTCGGTATAAGCGAGGAAAACTTTCCCAATTTCTGAAGGAGACAGATCGCAGAGCTGAACCGGGTGAACCGGGGTTTCAATCACCACGTCGTGGAACCCGAACCCGGTCAGGACCGAAACGGAAGGCGCGCCTTGGGGTTCGGGGAGGGTACGGGAGAGGGCGGGGTAGAGGTTCTGGATGACCCGGATTTTCCAATCCGGGTCGTGGGTCGGGACCCGGAATATCTCGGGCGCGCACTCGTGCTCGTGGCCGATGCAGAAGGGGCATTGCTGGTTCGGGTTCGGGTCGGTGGGGGACTTGGACTTGAAGTCCGAGGGTCGTTTTGCACGAGCGGGTGAGAATATCACCCACCGGTTCCACACGATGTCTTTTCTCACTTCTGGGTTGTTCGGGTTTTCTGAGGAGGATGAGGCCATCGTCTTACGTTGTTGTTAAGTTTGTCTTTGATCAGTGATTGATCACTGTACGCTATTTTTCAGTTTTCAGTTTCATAATACCTTGCCTTACTTAGAGTACCTTTAGTGCTGGATCTTAGAGAGAGATCTTGAGTT
Source organism: Glycine latifolia (assembly GCA_013407115.1). Taxonomy (NCBI): domain Eukaryota; kingdom Viridiplantae; phylum Streptophyta; class Magnoliopsida; order Fabales; family Fabaceae; genus Glycine; species Glycine latifolia. Next base: position 24,381,715 of record CM023956.1, read on the forward strand.
GAAGATCTGTGCTTTCTAAGAGCACCTTTAATGTTAGATTTTAATTTGAGATCTTAACTTACTTTTTGACGGACCCCACAGTGTCACGTAGGATTGAAGATCCCTTAAGATCTGTAACATTTTTTTCTTTAGTGGTAGATCTCAAATTGAGATCTTAGATAAATTTTAATGGGTCCCACATAGACCCCACTTTTAAATTTTTTTAATTTTGATTAAAGTAAATTTAATTAATTAAGTAATAAATTTTAATTAACCAAGCATATAAAAAAATATATTAATATTAAGAAATCATAAAATTTAAATAATTTTATTTATAACTAAATGTTAAATGAGTGAAAAATACATAAAATTGATAATAAAAAATACAAGACATTAATT
>CM023956.1:24392092-24421079 GCA_013407115.1 Glycine latifolia
AATTAATGTCTTGTATTTTTTATTATCAATTTTATGTATTTTTCACTCATTTAACATTTAGTTATAAATAAAATTATTTAAATTTTATGATTTCTTAATATTAATATATTTTTTTATATGCTTGGTTAATTAAAATTTATTACTTAATTAATTAAATTTACTTTAATCAAAATTAAAAAAATTTAAAAGTGGGGTCCATGTGGGACCCATTAAAATTTATCTAAGATCTCAATTTGAGATCTACCACTAAAGGAAAAAATGTTACAGATCTTAAGGGATCTTCAATCCTACGTGGCACTGTGGGGTCCGTCAAAAAGTAAGCTAAGATCTCAAATTGAAATCTAGCATTAAAGGTGCTCTTACCAGCTGGATAGTCTCTTCTCCACTCTGCTGTCTGCCCTCTCGCATCTGATTCTTATTCTGTCTTTTTTTTCTTTCCCTAGATTTCCAAAATTGTCTTGTGGAACCAAACCATGGATTACACTAGAATTATATTTTGCCTTAAATATCTTTTTAATCATGTACTTTAGTGTTTATTATTTTAAATGAAAAAAGTTATTTAACAATTATAAAAACAAAAAATAAAATAAACATAATTTATAAAGATTAAAAAAATAAAAATATTAAATTATAAAAATAAAAAATATATTTAAATCTTATTTTTTTTTTATTTACCAACTTTGTTGATAATTAATCTATATCAGGGTTGATCATCTTTAGTGAGATTTCTCCTCACTATTATATTTTTTCTATCTATAAAACTCGAATCCTAGACCTTATTTAAAGAAAGCAAACACAATTTTACTTGAACTAACTTGTTAGTTATATTTAAATTATATTTGAAAGGATAGAAAGAAGAATCCAATAGATTGTCTCATTTTATCATATATGAATCAATTGAGATAAAATTGTATTAAATTTTAAGTAATAAAATATTTAAAAATATATTTTGATTGTCATTTTTCTTTATGTATGTACATTTTGAGTTCATACTAGGCTTTAGGACTCTTTAATGGTTGTGTTCTCAAACGTGAGCTAATGACCAAAATTACATTCTTGTTATGCTAAATATGATTAGTGCACACTTATTTTGCTTCTTTTTTTCCTGCAATGGAGTTTAATTTTGCATCTATAATTTGTTTTTGTTGGAATACTTTGCATCTATAAAGCACAGTCAAAAGTAGGATAAGTAAATTATAGAGGCTTTTGAAAAAAAATTCTGGAAATAATTTAAATTAGTGCCCAAGTATACGACAAAGATGCTCAAACCAAACGCATTTGTAACTTGACCATTTTGGATTTATAAAATTTAGTATGTTGCTCAATATAGGAGTCAACATATAATTAGTTTTGTGATGCAATAAAAGTGAGAGAAAAACAGTTATAAAAATATGATATTAATGTTCCAAAAAGTTATACAAGTAACAGAATTCTTTAGTCAAATGTAAAATGATTTCGTCGGTGAAAAATTTGTCTTTGGATGTCATTTGATATATTCATAGCATATAGTGCTTTCCAAGCCAATAGAAACAAGAAATCAATCATAATTCATCGATAATTGCCCATAAATGTTATAAACTTTTATTATTCCCTTGTTATCATGTTCTCAGCTAATTTGGGCAATTTTATAGCAGGAATACAACAAAACAAGCTTGTTTGAGAAAAGTTGTGGTGCCATTAGCGCCAATGCCACGCTACCAGTGCCAAATGTAACAATCCAAGGCAAACTTCACTGCCAACTCACGCCATCAGCGTGAGTTTGGCGCTAACAGCGCCAAATGCACATTTTTCATTGCCATCTCACGCTACCAGTGTGAGAGTGGTGTCACTAGCGCCAGAAATGAAGAAAAACAAGACATTTGCCTCTGATTGATGGCGCCATCAGCGTGGATTCCACGCCATCAGCGTGGGATGTTACAGTCTGCAATATCAGCACTTTGCTGAAGATAAATTGGGAGTTTCACCTCCCCAAGTATAAATACTAAAACCCACAGCTGAGAGAGGACTTTTTGGCACGGAATATCAATAAGGAAAAGCTAGAGAAAGGCTTGGGAAGCTTAGCTAGGGTTTAGGAGTTGAAGGACCAAGTGGAGCTTTCTCTTCTCCTTCTTCTTCCTACTTGTACTCAGCTGGGCATGCTTCTTTTTGTTGCTGCATTGCCAACCATGATTAGGTTTGACTAGTTTCCATTTGTAGCTAGGGTCATGCACTTGATGTAAACTTCCATTGGAATGTATTGAATGTTATTATTCTTTTATAAAAAGTTATTTTACTACACTTTGCTTGAATGGATTATATCTCTTGATTAGACTTGATTATTCTAATGAAGGGTTAAGAGCTAGGGTTCATACTAGGAATATTGGGGTTCTAGTCTTGGAATTAAGTGAAGTAACTTGCTTTACATTACCTAGGGATATGAATGTATGTTTGTAGCTTATTCAAAGTGTTTATTTAATGCTTAAACCCTAGGGAAGTTGCTAAGGGATTAAGACTTTTAAGTGGGTTAAAGAGTTATTTTCACTAAGGAATTAGAGAGTAACTAATATGTTGATGAAACACAATCGCTGAGTAACTTGGATAATTGAATATAGTAAGCAATACGAATCCATTGGTAGGAATCATCGAGTGTGGGTGCCCTGGCTACTCTTTTTCTCACATTGTCATAAACTTAGCTTTATTGTTTATAATTAATTGTCATGTTTTAATTCTCGTCTTACTTTTACTCATTCAAATACACAAATCAAACTTTTACCAAACATTTATTTGTCCAACTTTTAGATATAAGTTATAATACAATTGGTACACTAATCCTCGTAGGAACGATATCTCATTTTATCACTTTATTACTTGAAACGAATGGTATACTTGCCGAAATCGCAACATCATTCTCAATTTATGATATAGGAATCAATTCTAACAATTGATGTTAAGTGTGTTTGGTTCTAGGTTGAATTGTCCAAAATCAAGTTGAAATATAAGCCAATGTGATATTAGATAAATGATTCGGGCACAGTGGTTCAACGCTGTTATTTTCTAACAAAAATCTAAATAGAATTATTTTGATGAGTGGGGATGAAAAAACAAAACAGCACAGGAAAAAGGGAACTACATCCTTACAAAAGAGACACCTGAAGCATCAGAAAACAAGTGATGCCTCATTGCAAGTGGACCAATCTAAGGCATAAAATGGATATATAATTGCTTGTGTTCTAAAAATATATCTAAGGCATAAATAAACCAATCATAAATTGGAAATGAATTTCTTTATTTAAAAAATATCCGTAAAATTTCGGATGCGTATGCAAGAATTGTGTAAGGTGTTGCTGAGTCTGTAAATGGAGCTTTGAGTCTTTGTACAAAGGAGCAACAGTATTATGATTTCAAGCTTCCCAACCCCTAAGTACAGTGGCCCTTGCCACACGGTTAACTGCAAGGGTGAATGCTCCCATACGAAGATCACAATTATGGGTGTTGCACATCTCCTTCACATCTTTGAACCCTTTAGTCATGTATGTCTTCAGCTCGTTGTTCACCTTCTCCTCATCCCACATGAACCCTTGAATGTTCTGTGTATTACATAATTATAATCATCATTTAATTATCCTTATAATGGTTACATGAAGTGGATTAACATAACTGTAAAATGAATGGTGTTTAAGATTTTTTTATAGAGACCAAGAAAACAAAACAAGTATTTCAAGAAAATTATTATTTATTAGTAAATAATTTTACTAAAATATCATTTTTTATGTTATCCTGTGATTTATATAATAAATTTTTTTTTTAATTTCTTAACGAATATCTTAAGGACACTAATCAACAAAAATTTTTTTCTTTTAATTTCAATAAATATATATTAAGTCTTTCAAGACAACACTATTTATTACATGGTAAAATTAAAATAAATATTTAAATATCTCATTGAAAAGTAAGAATGAGAATCAATTTGAAATTTTTTTCAAAAACTAAAATTACAGTTATTTTTGGGATGGAAGAAAAAATATAAAAACAATTAATAAACACTTTATAAATATCGTTAAAAAAAATGCGAGCAACACATTTTTTAAGATTCTCTTTACGAGATATTTTTTTTATCGAATGAAATTCATATAAATCTCACAGAATATATAATGGTTCTCACTCCCAAGTTAATGGGATTCACTTAAATTTCAATGATGTGTAGCTAGTATTCCTCGTAATTTGTTCTTCTATGATTATTTTTTAGCATTTTTAAAAAATGGTAATATGAAAGGAAATGCATCCATGTGAAATCATAACAGTTAATTATCAAAATAGTTACCTGCACCCACTCAAAGTAGCTAACTGTGACTCCTCCTGAATTTGCAAATATATCTGGGAGGATCACAACCCCTTTCTTTTTCAGAATCTGCAAAGCAAGGAGGTATAGTTAAAAACAAGGCTTATTTCTTATTGTTTTTCTTCTATTGTTTTCCTTTTTTGCTTTTTTAAAAGGAAGAGAAAGAAAGAATACAAGCTAACCTCATCAGCCTCCGGGTCAGTTGGGTGATTGGCTGCTTCAACAATAAATTTGGCCTTAATCTCATTTGCGTTTTCCCTTCAACCATATAAAAAAGAGGTAAAGAAAAAGGTTTAGACTTATGTTTAGGATGCTTAAGGATTGCAGGCAATGAGTTAATGCAACAAGCAATATTGCCAAGCTCCTCTAAATTTGTAAAATATTGCAAAATGTCGTGTCCTTAAACTTTTTATATTACATTTTTTCACTGACATTTGGAAATAAAGTGAATGATGTTTCACAATACTGTGCAAACCCAAAGACCAAAGTAAAAAATCTTGCAAAGAGATTATATCATCACATGGCCTAATTAAAGTGGAGGTTTACTCTAGAAAAAACGTGGGGTGCTTGACAATATTTTGATGTTTGCTTCCAAGGTAAGATGTGATGATAATTAAGCGATCTTAGTAGTTCAATATGCACATAAGAATTATATAGTTAAGCAAAAGCACCTATTGATGACTCCACCAAGAGCTGCTGGGACAAGAACATCACAGTCTTCAACCAATATTGAGTTGGGGTCAATTGCATCACCACCATGGAATCCTTTGACTCCCCTGTGTTCTCTAGAATGTTTGAGTAAGCTTGGTATGTCAAGGCCATTGCTATTCTTTATGGCCCCAGTTATGTCACTCACTGCAACAACTTTTCCACCTTTTTCACTGATCAATTGGGCAGCCCAAGACCCCACATTTCCAAAACCCTGAAGAGACACACAACAGGATTGATTGCAGGATTTTGTCTCAAATTCATCAAAATATTAGGTATGCATTGATGAACTTTTCTTGGAGCATTTTTACACTTTACTATTATATCTCTATCAATCATTGTTGTGAACGTTATTTTCAAGCTACTATGCATGATGTTAGAGGCACCAGTCCTTACATTAACATATAATGAATGTTGTTTTCATTTAGCATAGAGATCAATTTAAGTAATATAAAACAAGTAGTACTTGTATGACAAACCGCTGTCCGGATACACTCATCCCATGCTCCTTAAGCAAAGCCTCCGTTGCAAAGAGGACTCCTCGTCCGGTAGCTGCATCTCTGCCTAGAGATCCACCGAGTTCCTTGTTTGAACATGAAAAGTTCGATATGGGAATTGGTTTAGGGGATGTTATCAACAAATTTTTCTGAACACACTTTTTATTTTTGGTTGAAATTCCTGTTTGATGCACTAAATAGGGAGTGAAACCCTCCTTATTTAGTAGGGATAATACTTAGATACAGTTTTTTAGTGTTATTCTCCTGTCAGAATTGGAGTTTCACCTTGATAGTTCACATAATAAAGATTTGCATTGTCTAACATAGAAATTCTGATTGGACAAAAGCACTTATAAACTGTATCTAAGTTTTGTTCTTCAACTAATAGTCCAATTGTAAAAAGTGTTAGAAAGAGTGTGTTCATAAGTTGCTGTTGTGGCACAGTTCAATGCCCATTATAATGAGAAATACAAACATTTTAATCTACTTACTACAGGTTTCCCAGTCACTACTGCAGGAGAGTGGCCATGAAATTTGGAATACTCATCTAGAATCCAAGCCATGGTCTGCATTCACAAGTCACAACCATGTAGTAAGCTAGTGAGTGTTTTATATTGAAGTCCAATATGAAGAAAAGAGAGCATATAACAAATAAGCATAATAATCATCAGCAAATTCACAAAGCTGAATTGTTGTACTGACCTGTGGTCCTGTTCCCATATCAGGTGCAGGAACATCTGTTTGAACTCCAATCAGATCATGAATTTTCTGGGTAAAAACTCTAGTGAGTCTTTCTAACTCTGACACAGTTAATTTTGCAGGGTCACACCCTATTCCTCCTTTGGCACCACCATATGGTATATTTGCTACAGCTGTCTTCCATGTCATTAGTTGTGCCAAAGCATTCACTTCATCTGGTTCAACCTACTCAAGCCAATACATAATTGTGTGAGGGAACTTAAACCTTATAAACAGAAAAATCACTAAAAGCATATTAAACAGTTATGAGCTAATTCAAGTTGTTGTTTTTGTTACATATGTGGTTGGTTATTCAGTGGAATCATCCTTCTCCTCATTGTAGTGTAAAATATGTTTTAGGTCTCTTAATTTTAAGTCAAAATTAGTCTTAGTTCTTGATTTTGATTATCGTATTTTTTATAATTGGTGACTTTCGTTCCTTTTGATTGAACTTAAGATATTAGAGTCAACATCAACATCCACATCAACAGCACCTTTAACCCAAGTTAATTGGGGTCGGTGGTAGATGAATCCAATGATAAATCGAAGATAAAACAAACTAAAATAAAATAAAAGAAGGGAGAAAAGAAGAGGAAAAGAACTAAGACAAGGGAAACAACTGGAACATAGAACTACTAATAAGTTTAACCCTCCACCAAACTTAAGATATTAGAGTAAGGGACGAAATTCATCAATTATAAAAAAATACAAGAACCAAAACATTTTTAAAGTCTAGGAACTAAGATAAATTTTGACAACAAATTAAGGGACTTCATTGTATTTCTGGCCAATGGTCTATCCATCTAAGGGGAAGGAAAAAAATCTATAACTAGTTTGTGTTTTTAGTGTAGAGTTGTTGATCAGTAACTGAGGTTTTTGAAGGTCAGAATATAACTAACCTCAGGATGGTATCTGATCCCTCCTTTCATGGGGCCTCTGGCATTATCATGTTGAACCCTGAATCCAACAAAAGTGGCCAAGCTGCCATCATCTTTGGGGATGGTACATTCAACCTGCATTTTCATTCAGCAAGATTTAGAACTGGAGGAGTTGCTAAACTATGTTATGCATATCATATATGTTAAAGGCACAGTATGCACAACAAAACTATGAATGACTTTTCTAACAAGTTTTATGAATTATTTTTCAACCAGTAAAGAGAGGGAGAGGTAGAAAGAAGTCAGTTTTATCACACAGTTAGCACATCGGAACCATTGAATGAAGATCAGACGACTCATTTTATCTTGGTAAATCAGACTTAAAACATGCATTAAAGATATGAGATTGACAGCAAAAAATCTGGAAGAATGGAGAGAAAAAGGTTTTTTCTTCAACAAAATTGTTTTGTACCATCTAACACTTTTCTTTGAACCTAGTAGGGTCGGCCTAGTGGTGAAGGACTAGGGTAGAATATATGAGGTCATAGGTTCAAAACTCAGTGCCATCATTATAAAAATAAAAATAAAAAATCTGAACACTTTTCTTTGTGAAAGAAGGAAAAAAAAATCATGGTAAGAACAAATCATTTTACAGGTTTACTTGCCTTGATTTCTCTAAATGGAATCAGCAAACTTTTCTCAAGCTTGGAATCCAATCCAAGGAGCCTAGAGGCCAGCCTAAAGTTCCTGTTGGTGGCTGCTAGTGCATTCATTGTTCCCAAAAGAGTGAAAGACAAACACAAAATTCCAATGTTTTTGAGACGCGGAAAATAGATGTTGCAACTTTGCTTTTCTTACGGGTATATATAGCTATCAAAGGGAAGAAAAAAGGGAATGAAAGAAAGATAATCCATTTGTGCCAGGAAAGTAGGAAATACACACAAGCAACATCTCGTCAACAAATATACTACATCAACGTGACACACCACGTGGATCATAGTCAGCAAATAGTATAGAAATGGTGGTGGAAAAGAAAATAATGACATCCTCAATGTTCATAAAATTTAGGGGAAATTGCTGCGTTTAGTTGCTTTTGTGAAGCATATTTTATGTCCCTTTTATCAAAGGTGTATGTTAACTTAATAATTTTATCTTGCAATTACAAAACGTATCTATTGTTTATGTCATTTATTTTATGGAAAATAAGACTTCTTGCCCAATAATTCTCCTAATAATACTCACAAGTTGCATTTGTTTCAGGTCATGTCACGCGATGTCTTGTGTTTTAATTTAAAGTGTTTTTTTTTACCCAATTTTTAAAAAATTGAGAAAAACATTTTTTTTATAAAAATTATTTTCAAGTTTAGTCATTTTATATTTTCCTTTCATATTGGAGGGGGAACAAAAATAAAGTTACTGATCCAAAATGAGTTGTTAGATTATTTCTGTATTTATTTTTCTCATAACATTAGAGGAAATATGAGCGAACAACATTTTATGAGGGAAATATTTCATACACTCTCCTAATTAATGAGACTTATTACAATTGTTTTATTTTTCTCTCTTAACATACTAAAATCTAACATAAAAATACTTACTGTAAGAAAAACATAAAAATATTTCATCTCTCTAATGTGAATATAAATAGGTAGGTAGATCAATCTTTATCTTTATTATAATAATATGATAAAAATAAACAAGTCTGAGAGAAAAATATTAATTTAGTAGGAAAACTTTAGAAAAAAATTCGATGTTTAATTTATAAATTATTTAAATATAATAATTAAGATAATTAGAACAACCTATAAAAAATGATAATTAGAATAACTATCTATTTCTAATTGAAATAATTAAATTAACTATTATCAACACATATAAGTTTTAATTAAGGTAATTAAGATTCTTTTAAAATATTTATTATAATAAAAATAAACAAGTCTGAAAGGAAAATCTTGTGCAAATGAACAGGAAAATTTTAGAGAATTTTTTATTTTTTTTATTCATAAAAATATATAAATACAATAAATTAGGCGATTATAACCATCATATCTTCTAATTTAATTACTATCAACATATATATATATATATATATATATTAAGTTAATTAAAATCATTTTAAAATGAAAAATAATTATATGTAAGAATTTTGTCTTAAATTATAAAATACATTTATAATTAATAAATGTTTCATGACTTTAAATTATCAGAAAATATGTATTTATTCAACTAATTACTTTCAATAGTGTGAATATCTTTCATTAAGCAATTTTTAAATCTACATTATTATAATAAAAAGTCAGAATAAATATTAAAATTCAAATTTAAATATATTATTCATTGACTAAGATGATTCATCTAGCTATTTACTGCTTGCCACAAGTTGATACTTAAGATAAGCGGGTTTCGTCAAAATTGGTAAAAGCTGCACACACGCATTCATCCTGTCAATGTCAAATTGTCAATGGATAACTTGGAATGCCATATTTGGCAAATCGTGAAGACCCTAATGCAATTAAATCATAACTAAACAAAAAGTGTTATCTTATTCAAAACATGAAAATTATATTGATCATTCTCGTCTTTGGACGTCACACTTATTTAAGAACAGTCTTCAAACGAAAAAAAATGTTATACATCTTTATTTTTATATATATACCTACATCTTCATTAGTATGCATTAGTTCGTCTCCTACATCTTTATATGTTTCTTATAAGAACTAAAACATGATATTTTTTCTTACAGGAACTGGTTTCTAAATTAATGGTCCCCATATATAAAAACTAAATGATTTAGTTTAATCGTCTGAGAAAACATTGATTTTGTGATTGCTTACACACTCATGGATCATATTCAAAATTGGTGGGCTCAATTTAAAAATGTACGGCCCAACTACCAAGTATTGGGTCCGCGCAATGTTAATCCTTACCAATACTACACTTTCTTATCTAGCTAGTTAAAATACACGTCAGTTTCACTTCTTTTATATATATATATATATCTTGACTTGAATATGTGAACTCATTTTTACCAAAAAAAAAACAACCGTTAATCATTGGAATCAAGTGAAGTTTTAAATAGGTGACTAAGTCTCATGATTAATTTTATAATCAGTTCAAAAGATTGGAATTTGTAAGAATGCCTAAAAGTTTCACCAAAAAGTAAAAAAATCCTAATTTCAAAGATTTAAAAAAAAATCCAAGCTATATTAATGCTTTTAGGATCCATTTAAAAGGAATGAAAATTGAGAGAAAAAAAATTAAAACACACATAACGATTTGTTTCTTTTGTTTGATTGAAGAAAAATCAGAAAAAAAGTTGACTTCAAAAAATATTTTTTTCTTTCTTTTCAATTTTCCTCTAATTTAAATTTCAAAATTTTATTTTCTCACTTGTTTTGTTTTCTTTCCTCCCTGTCAAACATTAAACAGATTTATAGACTGGTTTAGAAAAGTTCTTCAAGGGATAGTGAAAAACGTTTTGGATTTATACTATGAATAATTTATATGTCTTTTATCTTTTATATGTGCTAAAGATAAAATTGAGTTGAACTTCTAATTATTTAATTGTAAAAGCTTCAATAGCATGTCAAAGATAATCTCTTTGAAAAATAAAGGAGTTAAATTTATTTTTTTAAGGACCAAGAATTTTATTAAAAACATTCAGACCTGGGACAGGTAATACCAGCCTGAACCGAATACAAGAACCAACCAAAAAAGGTTATTATAAAAGAACAAAAAAAGGTTGTTATAAAATAACCAAAAGAGCATCACTATTCCCTGTGTCAGAAGAACATAACCTCCCTAATAACAATAAACGAGTTAATTAATTATGTAAGATCATTCATACTATCAATCAAGCAAATGGACTAAAGTGATAATAATGAATAACAATTCATGTTCCACTATTTTCCATCATGATACTCAACAGAGAGACAGAAAAAAGAACCATGAAACTAAAAAAACACATGAAAGTACTTGAAAAAATAAATAAAAATGAGCTTTTATTTCAACTTTGGTCGGATATGGAGTACAAATGAAATGGTCATCGTGTTTCTCATACAAACACGCTTAACACATTCATCACAGAAGAGGCAATGTATGTTAGTATTCAATGCATATTATTTTTCCTCTGCTATTGTACCAAACATAATTTCAAAGCAAGACAACTTTTAGTTGACATTAAGCTCCTAAGATAAATAGCATTGCATTTCTTGTTTCCAAATTCCAACCAAATAAAACCATTGAAAAAAGTGACCAAAGCAAACAAATTTGGTTTTTAACACTTGCAAGTGGCAATAACATACTAAGGAGTTGGGAAAACATGCCCGAGAAGTGGAGGGGGAGACAACAAAAAAGTGTGTGAAACCAGGTTCAACTGAACAGCATCTAAATTTGGAATTTGATATATATATATATATATATACACACACTATGGTTGTAAGAGGAATGAGAATCAGAATTGAATTCTCAGAGGAATGAGAATCAAATTCAAAAGCAAAATCCTTGATGAAAGCAACCCAATTCCAACACGTATGCATGCTTTGATCAGAATTACAATTCTGCTAGAAAATATGATGCGTATGTCAGTAAATAAAACTATAAAATTTGAGGGTGATTTAGTGTGTGTTTGGTTTTTCGTTGGAAGGTCTCCAAATAGTTGTTAATTCAAAAGTTCTGAATTTTTATTTCTCACAAAATGTGCATGAAAATTGAAAATTTGTGTTCAATCATTTTAACTTAAATCAAACATACCTTTAATGTTCTATCTTGAGTCCTTGCAATCACTAGGCAATTACTACGCATCATTTTTTTTTCTTGAACTCAAGTAACAGATATTCTTTAAAGCACATTGGCTTTAAAGATCGAATCATTGCCATATACTTTTTTTAGACGAATTGTCACATATGTAAAAGACACAATTAACTGTGATCCGTGACACACCATGTCATAACTAGTTTAACTACACATCATATCTGAAGTCACTCTCAGCACACGGCCACCAAGGTTTAAAATTGCAATCTGTAATGGCAGCTGTGTTGCAAGAACAAAGTTTTTGGGGGCCTTTACATTCATATGGCAAATGCAATTACAATTATATCAGTCATATTTTTTACGTCAAGTTTTTTTAAGACTCTAATAGCTCAATCTGGAGAGGCAAAACGGATGATTTTAATGGATTTTGAGTTGGATTAGAATTAATGAGTAAAAACCAATTCATTAGATTAGTTATATAATTCATTAAAAAATTATAACTATGTTATAATTTTGAATCCTTACTCCTGGATAAGAACATTTTTACAAATTATTTTCTTTCTTATTACGTAGTTTTTTTTTAATCTAAGGTGTTTTTCGCGCGATCTCCTGAATTTTCCAAAAAAGTACCTTCCCACACATTTGAGCATCACATTTTATTTTAATTAGTATTTTTAGTTACTTGTACATTATATGATAAATGTTTATTATTATATGATTTAAATTCATAATACACATTTTAAAATATATAAATTTTGTTTTCTATTTATAATGAATCATTTAATTTATCATATAAATTTATTTTTAATTATTGACAATTTCTTTTAAATAAAATAGTATTAAAATTCAATAAGAGATGGACATAAAAGATAGTCGATTAAAAAGAATAGACAAGTAAGAAGATCAAATATATAGATAAAAATAAAAGAAAGATAGTTTGAGATGGCTGAAATAATTTTTTGCCTGGTTGTATGGGTAGTGTGCGAAATAGACCACCAAATTAAAAGAGATAAGAAAAAACATTGAGAATGTCAAATTGAGAGAGCAATGAGAATAAGAAATTAAGAATCTCCCTAGTTGTATTTTATAATTTATAATACTCTTTGATTTTAATTTCTATTTAATTTAAATTTTAAATATTAAATCTTGATAAACTATATCAAATTGAATATATATCTCTTTTTGGTGAATAAATTGCATTTTAAGATTACTGCACGTAATTTTAACAAGTCCTATGTTTATTTAAATAATTTATACAAGTCCTATTTTTATTTAAATAATTTATGTCTGTAATTGTCTTCTCAATTTTAAATGTCTTATCTCTTTAATTTTTCATATCTACCAAAAAAATTCTATCAATTTAATTTTTAGGAGTGTTCATGGGTCAGTTTAATTTAAATTTAGGAAAAAATAAAATTTGAATCAATTGATTTTAATTGATTCTGATTTCATACATCTTTTGTCTAACTCAAACTAAACCAACTCAATGATGAATGGGTTGGTTTGGTTTGGATAATTGGATATCTGATCAATTTTTTTTTACAAATAGTTTTGAAAAAATAAAAAATAACATGATTTTCTCTTAATTTTGAAAAATAATAAAGTCATAATATAATGTAAGCAACATATTTAAATATTATTGACTTATAACCAACTAAATAATAACATAAGTTATAATAAAAAAAGAACAATAATTAATTGATTAAATCATAAAATTTCATCTATAAATAATAACTAAAAGGAAATAAATTAAATCATCCAACTCAAACTTTGGTTCTAAAGACAAATTAAAATAAAACACAATGAAAAGGGTCAAAAGAACATAATAGTAAGTAAATTAAGTATTAAAAAATAAAAAACAATAATACATATATAATTGATTTGGTTCACATTGGTTCGGATTTGGAAAGTTTGAATTCGCGTCGGCTTTCAATTGGTTTGATTCGAGTCCAACTTGAACACACAAAAATCCAAAACCAATTTAATTGGTTTGGTTTAAATTATTGGGTTTGTCAAAGTAATTTGAATCGATGGACGATGAATGCCCCTGCAAATGTTTGTATCCATAAGGATTGGTTAACCACTAAGGGCATGGGCAAGCACCCATTTGGCCATAGTCGAACAACGAACACCCCTCGCCCAAGACCAAACACCTTATAATAATAGACATGAAGTGAACAAATCTTCAAGTTATCATTCGGGCATGGTCGAGTACCCCCTTATCCAAAGAAGAACACCACTCAATCCTAAACGAATTCTTGAGTTCTTACTCGAGTATTGAAGTGTCTTTGTAATCTATAAATACTCACTCCATTGTTATTGGAATAGGAAAAGAAATTAACATCGTATCGGAAAGAAAAAAATTACCTTAGTATCCCATGTAGTTACAATTTCTTTCTATTTAATAAAAATTATTTGAAGATATACTACGAGTCTTTGAAGGGTTTTAATTGGTTGTTGGCTAGATAAGGCATAATTGTGGTATGTCTTGACACTTGGTTATGCATGCTATGCAGTTAGTTAGGAAGCCAAAATTTCCTACAAAAAAGTTAAGATGCACTTTGCTTTCACCATTGTGCGCTTTGATTGTTGACATTGTTGATGCTAAACAACGTTAGGTTCCGGTCTTGATTTTAAGACTCTTCAATCCGTATACAACGTTAACCACGATACCATTGTTTTTTGAAAAAAATAGAAATGAAAGCCCAATGTCTTTTGAAAATGAAAAATGCTTAAATGATAACCCGATTTCATTTCTGGAGTGTACACCCATTTCCTGAAGGGGTTGTCTGTCAAAGCATGTCTCCGGAAATGGGTTTTTGGCCAAAAAATCTTTTACTTTTGAATTGAGGATATTTTTGAAAAAAATAATAAAAAGGAAGGTAATTATTAACAAAATAAGGAGGTATATATCAAATTACATTGACATTGTACTTATATTTTTTATGCAAGGAATGATATACCGGTACAATTTCGTTCCTAAATCTGTATATTTTTCTTTCACTTAACCAAATTAGTATTTTTTTTTGTTTTGATAATGAAATTAGTATATGTATGTTTCCTTCTATAAAAAAAAAAAACTTCTAACGATAGCAAGGATTGAGATAGGGACCCCAAATTATTTAAAGTAAAGTTAATTGTATCATATCATGGTGTGAGCTGGCCCCACTACTTCAGGGCTATCTTCTAGATGCACGCCAACTACCAAAGTTGACTAAAAATACACACACGCGTATATTTTATCCGCATAGATTAAATAAATTAATAATTTCTTCAATTTATATCGCGTAAATTAGATTACGACCCAATCAAAACTCATTGTTACAATATTTTACAGTTAATTATTACAAAAATTAACTAACTTCTCGTATATATATTTTAAAATTAGTTATTAAATAACACTGTAACTATTATTAATTACTACATTTCCATTGAATTGTTAAAATTTTATACAATATTCTATTTTTGATTTTTGTCAGCATCATCGTTACCGAAGACCTAGCCAAAAATGCTGACCCAATATGCAAAAAATGAGAGCAGTTGGAGAAGGTGCCTTTTGACATTGTAAACAAAACAAATCTCATTCTCAAGCAAGCAAACAAAGTCATATAGTGGTGGTTGAGAATTTTCTTTTTCCAAAGAAAAACAAACGAACAACTCAACGCGTTCTAGTTTTTCTTATAGACACCTTCTAGAAAAAAAATAACTCAACCCCAACATTCTCGTACGCTTGATCCTTCCTGGGTTGTCAACAATTTTCCGTCTTTTCATTTTCTGTTCCTGAAAAATCATACCTTGAAATTGAAAGTCCCTTGTTTTGTTTATTCCTTGGTGTTTTTTTGGTTGCTGTGAGAGAAATGTGCCCTTTAAGGTTTATCTTGGTGTTCTTCTCCGCCGTGCTGGCGGGTTATTTTGCGTGGAAAACGGTGCGTTCTGACCCGAAGATCGAGGTGTTTCCCGAGGATTCTGCCGAAGAAGATAAATCCTCCAAGAAGGAAGATTTTGATTTCAAGAAGGTACCCTCATAATCCTCTTTCTACAATGATCATCATATGAAATTATAATTAATTTGCAAATTCACCTTTTAAAATTTTAGGGGTGGACAAATTAGTTTCATAGAATGAACAATTGGTTTGCTATTGTTAAGGTTGCTGTACAATTTTTTTCAAGACAAATTAAAGATTTTTTAAGAGATAAAAAGATAAACTTCCAAATTCATGTTTGAGAAGTTCATTTTCTTTTAAAATGCAAAAGTTCTGGAGTTGATATTTGTGATTCTTAAGGATTTTTGGAATTTGTATATTTTTTTAGACTAATGTGGATTTTGTTGGAACAAATTTAGAGAATTTTTTTTGTTGGGGAGGGGGAATAAACTCCCAAATTCATGTTTTGAGAATTTTGTCGGGGGAGAAGTTGATTTTTCAAAATTCAAAATTTATATAGTCGATATTTGGGATTCTTGAAGATTTTTTGAATTTGTGCATTTTTAGATTAATGTGTATTGGAACAAATTTGGAGATTTTTTTGTTAGGGGTCTAGTTGTGGTTATTGTATTTATTGACCAGAATGTTTGATTGGGTTTTCAGATGATTCAGAATGGATTTTGGGGTTTCGTTGACATGGCTAGTGGGAGGTATCTGTGGAGGAATTTGAGGCCAACCAACAAAGATGCTGAATTGAAGAGCTCTTAGGGACCTAACCCTCTTCTTTAATCACAAGTCTTTGTTTAATGATTTGTCTTGTGGAAATGTATGTTAAATTATTATATTCCCACTTCTCTTTATCCTTGTTTGTGGGTTCAAGAATGTTTGGTGGATAAATTTGGCGCAAGAAACGTTGTGGAATTCTCATCATTCTGCAGGTTGTCTTATGTTTTGCAAAGCCTTGTTAGTATCTCTCATCACTACTTTTAGATTTTTCTTCTTGCATTTCAATGTCAAAAACGGCACTCGGGCTGTATAAATGGCAAGCTAAGACATAAATTTAGTGAAAGTTGACAAACACTAGAGCTGTTAGATAAGCTGATCAGAGGTAGGGTTTGTCCAAGCTTGTTGAGAAATAGAGAACCACGATCAGAATATAAAATATCAGGCTTAACATGAAAACTTAATTGATTTTCACTTGACAGCCAACGTGTTTGGTAACATGTTTTAGGCTCGATGCAGAAACTTGTATGATTTTCTCTGGATGCACCGTCACATAATGCTTTATATATAAAAACTTAAATCCTAACAATCAAACAATGAAAGCATGCTAACAATGAAAACATGCTCTCATACTATTTGTTAGAATATTTTCGATCTTTATTTTTTATGTGAAAACTAAAAATTTATAGGTTTATTCTTTGTGGTTATCTATCTCGAATCACGATCACGAACAATGATATGATTATTCCTCAACCAGAATCTCTTTATTCCTCAATGAGACCTTCTCATTATCTCTTAATGAGTCAACAGATTTACTCATTTAAATTCATATCATGTTATTTATTTGTCTAACGGATCCACTTAATTTGATCACATAAAATAAAATTCAGTAATATTAAATATCTAATATGATTATCTTATAATATTAATCTACGTTAATTATTGGAATATAAAATTTTAACATTCTCACCAATATGATGATAACCAACAAATAAGTTAGCACAAAATTACAAAATAATGTTATACCTATTAACACCCAAATCAGTCAATTAAGATTACGTCTCAAACCAATTGAATTGAAAAAATCCCACTTAATAGTGTGTTCGGTTTCATGGTTAGAAGAATGAGAATTGATTTTGACTAGAGTTGAATTTTATTCTATAAAAATATAGATGTTTAGTTATGGCTAAATAAAATTGATTTTGTCTTAAAATATTGGTTTGACTAGAAGTAATAAAAAGTAGTTTTTGCATGGAGTTGAAAATTTTACACCAAGAATTATAGTGATCATGCTTTCAAGATAAAAACATTCAAAATATATCATTTCACTTAAAATCAATTTCATTCAAAATCAATTTCATTCAAAATCAATTTTGTAAATAGTCATCCAAAAATATATACTCTGAACTACTACTAGAGAAAATCAAACTTTGCTACAGATGTTATTGTAATGTGCGTAGTTATTATATGTACCTACAGTCGTAGGATAGTATCCAACCCGAACGCCGCACTCGTTTTTTTTTTTTTTCAATTTTAAATAAGGCAATTGCTATTTTCACTCCTCTTTACTAATACACTCCCCCTCTTCTTATTTTCCTAAAATACCCTTTTAAATGCACACTCCTCAGTCATCACTTTCTACCTCACGTTCTTCAAGAAAACACACACTCCCCTTGTTTTTAAATTTAGCAATTGCATCATAACCACAATTAATGCCTTTCTATTTGAGTTTTATTCTCCTCTATCAGACCCTTCTCTTTACAATTGCCCCTTTACCCTAGTTTGTAACATTTTTTTCGTGAGCAGGTGTTGGGTTCAAATTGGTGTTGTTTCGGGCAACCACGGATCTAAGGGGAGAGAAGGGGGTTTATTTGATTGAAATGATGTTTAGGATTTGGTACAAGATTGACTATTGAGGATTCGCGGATGAATTTCTTCAACATGACTCTTGTAGATGTTGAGATGCATGGTAGGATTCTTGACACACAAAACAAACGTTGGGGGTATGATACAATTGGTAAATTTGCAGATAAGAGGAGTTTTTCTGTTTTTTTCCAAAAGAACATGAGGAAGTAAGTGATGAGGGAGGAGTGCGCATTTACAAGTTAGAAAAAGAAAAAGAAAAGAGAAGTATAATAGTAAAGAGGTGAAGTAAAAATAACAGTTGTCATAAATAATTACCTTGGTTCAAAACCAAACCCATTTGATGAATAAAAATTCTATCCATGGTAAATAATTTTGTAAATACTCATTAGATATGATCATATGAGGACCATGCCATAATTTTGATTATCGCATCATGATTCATGGGATGATAGATGGACAGATTTTCCAACTTACACGTGGGTCAACATGTTGATAGTGAAGTTTTCAATTTGTCAAATCCAATGCCCGTACTAAGGTAAAGCTAATAATACCATGGCCTTGGGCCCAACTTGTTTTAATACCCATAAAATTTTTAATTTTATATTAATAATATGTTATATATTGTATTTGACATTTTAGTTACATTTTAGAAAATAAAAAATATTCTTGATAATAATATTAAATTTAAAACTCGACAATATTGTATTTCGAATTCCATCTAATTTCTTTTATGCTTTCCCTCTCCTATTTTTTTCTTTTTTGAGAAGAAGGACTCTTTGGTCTTTAAAAACCACACGAAAAAATTACATGTACTTATTTCACAATGAATCATGTTGAAAATTTATGCTGATCTTAAAGTTACTATTACTGTGTTTGGTGTAGTGGCACTGATAATAAAACTTATATTTATTTACTACTATAGTTAAAGTATTTTTTTGTGTGATTTAATCAAGTGGTGTTAATGGTTTAACCATATATCCAAACATTACTATTAGAGTGTGTTTGACTTTACGGTGAGAATAATAAGAATTGATTTGAGCTATGGTCAAACTTGTTTTTATAAAAATATAAACGCTTGTTTATTGATAAATAAAATGATTTTAATTCAAAACCTCAATTTAACCAAAAGTGATAAAAAAAAAGTAACTTTTTTGTTGAGTTGAAAATTTTACACTAAATTTTATAATAAACAAGCTTTCAAGATTAAAGCTAGCATCATGTTAGATCAATTTTAATCAAAATTAATTTTTACAAAATCAAGTTTTTAAATGCTAGTCCACAAAACACACTTATCAAGTAAATAAACGACTACTATTTGATTAACTTCCTCAAGAATGTAGGACCACTGAATATGCGCTTCCACTGAACAAATGCGTTTCATGCTATTGACGAGAGGAGCACTACTACAGTATTAATCAATTACTACTTGCTTCTGAGAGTTTTTTTTTTCCTTCCTCTCTAGTATTTATCATTATTCTTATACAAATTCTCTTTTAATTTTCATCAAATGCTTTTCTTAGAAACAATTCCCATTGCATTCAAATAAGGTATTTACTTTTTTATTTTTTGCTGAAAAGGGAGGGAATCAGCCCCACACCCACGAAAGATTATAATGCAATAAGCAAAAACGTAGTCAGCATCACCTAATAATTGGCCATAAACAAAAGGAGGAACATGAGAAAAAACTTGACAACCTAAGTCTAAAGAAAGACCAAACTTAGCAAAATTAACAAGGTATTTACTAATTATTTTAATTATATTTCATAGTTTTAAAAATTGTTATAAAAATATATATTTGAATAGAAATGAAATTTAGTCATCTTTTTGTTTTCAAGAGAAAACTTGCAAATCCTTCTATACATGTAAGATTTATAAATACCTTTATTGAAAAATATTATTTGTTATGCAAAAAACAAATGATACATTCTACGATTAGATTATAGATTATAGGACCTTAAATAGCTTAAGCCACTCTGGCTGAAGCAAGTCTATAAACCTTGAAAGAGTTCTTCATGACAAAGGGAATTGAGTTTTTGTCATGTCACACCTAATCAACACGGAATGTGAGGCAATCATGTAACACCCAATTAGAGGTGCAAAATGCAACAAAAAACCTTTTGCCATGTGATAGCAAAACTTTTTTTTTTTTCAGTTTTTTTAATGGAAGTATTGCCAAAAAATTTAGTATTTTTCAACTGCTCAATCATCACGAACCACATGGCCAACAGGGGAGAATAAGTTAATGAGATTAGTTAGTCGACATCAAAATTATCAATTATCAATTTATATTTATATAATATATACACACAATTGGAAGGACCAGTGAATCCAGGTAACAAAAGTCTATAAACCAGCTGAACAGGCATCACCCTCAGCATTTTGTTAAATTATCCACGCGTTGGAAATACCTAAACAACATATAAACTACAACTTAAATCACTGAAAATCTTTACAGAAATTATTAAATAGAACCATTAATTTATTATATATCTATCTATTAATATAATAACATATGAAAGCTAAACATGTAATGACAATAATGATAATTAAGGTTCCCCAACAAATTATTCTTCACATTGTTAATTCATGAATGCTCAGCGCCTTCTTAAATTTACACTCAAGCAAATTTTATTTGGTTCAAGTAGATAAACAAATTAATTTTATGAAATGAAAATATATAACCATTATTTATTTTATTAATATAAAAAAACATTCATTTTGAAACCAAGTACTATAACAATATCAGGCTCGGACGAAGTATATTCAAAGTTCACACTCAATTATTTTACTTTAAAGAAAGGCAATAAAAAATTTAATTTTAAGAAGAAAAGGAAAAGTAGCTATAAAAAAACATGAAAGAAGAGTAGTGGGCCTGCAAACCGTTGGCGACAGCTGTATGGCACCAAGAAGCCCAATAAAACACCCTGTCCAACAACCAAACGGGCAGGTGCAGCTGACCGGAAATCTGAGAAAGGATTACCCAATAATTTTTTACTTAAGCTTATAATATATTTCAAATTTAATTAAAATATATTGATTGTATTTTTTAAAAAAAATTAAGATATTTATGTAATCAGAAGTTATAATACTATATTTAAGGAGTGAAGATTATCGAAACAAATTTTATCCTTTTTAACAAAATTTTCTCAATACACATTATTTGAAAAGGTGTTATTTTCTTTTAGTATTATCATTTAATCATGAATTGTTGTCTATCATAAAATTATTGAATATTATAAAAATTACTTTAAACTAATTTATAGAATAAAAATATTTATATTAACAATTAATACAACAAAACTAAACCTTATAAATAAAATTATTGTAAAAAGGCATTATTTCAAAAATATAATCTTTTTTGAAAACGCTGAATAAAGTGCATGGTTTTGACAATAGGATATAACTCATTAGATTATTTATTTATTATTTTCATATATAATGAAAATTTTATGTATATTAATATAATATAGTTTTTATACAATATACAATGACTTCATTATGTTTTATTCGTATTTAAAAACTACAAAAAAATAAATTATAATTAATGTTGATGTTGATAATTGGGGCTAAAAATATGGTGCCCATGCTATAATTTATACATCTTGAGAAGCTTGGTGACTATTTTGCATTAAACTGCATATAATATAGGATTGAATGGTGTGAAATTAGATTATTCTCTCTCTCTAAATTAATATGTTGCATTGGTCTATGATAAGTTATATAAATATAATAGATTTTTAATTATATATTTAAATAAAATAATCTAATGTTATTTTTTTTAGAAAAACTTAACTTTAAATCAGTCCAATATTGCTTGTTCTTTCAAAAATTAAAACATAACTTTCTATGGTGACTCCAATAATTTTAGGGATTTTGATATTGTTAGTTTTTAATCAATCAAATTATATGTCATCTTCTCATTGATCATTTTTTTTTGTTTTTTCAAATTAGTCCTTAATTATTATTTTTTAAAATTTTTAAATTGAAACTTTTTTAAATTAGAAAATATGATTAAAGATAACTTTAGAAGTTTGAATCCAAAAATCTTTTTAGTTACTTTCAACAATTTTTATAAAAAAAATCTTTTGGGATTTACGGTATAAGGTTTAAAATTTTATTATTGTTGATTCTTAAACATATGCTTGATAAAAAGTGTTGAAAGTAACTAAACAGATTTTAGGATTCACACTTCTAAAGTTATCTTTAATCATATTTTCTAATTTTTAAAAAAGTTACAATTTTAAAAAATAATAATCAATAATTAGTATGAAAAAAAATAAAAAATAATTAATTAGAAGATAATATGTAATTTAATTGATTAAAAAATTAAAAACATTAAAAAAACCTAAATTATTGGGGTCACCATAAAAATTCTCTGACTTATTTACTAAACACAAGTAAAAGAAACTTATTTACTAAACGATGATAATAGGTCTAAAATAAAATAAAAACATAAACTCTGAATGATCTTTTCTTCTTGTCCCTAATAATAATGCCCCATGCATACCAACATTTTACAACATAAATTAGGACATATATTTTAATAAAAGCTGACGAACCCATAAATAAAGAATCTACTTTCTTTGTGGGAAGCCATAAGGCAGCCTTGAAATCCTCGAAAATTAAAAAAAAAAATGTTGGGGCAGCAGCTATAGCATGCCCGTTACAAAAAACAATAATCCCTACACATTTTGTTGTGTTCTTGCATCAACTATATAAAAACACCCTACACCATCACTTTGTTTTCACCACCCACTACTAGTTTTGTGCATTTGCTTCCTCTTCTCAAGTCTCTTTAATTTCTCAAAGGAAAGAAAAGACACCAAATTTTATTTTCAGAGAAAAAATGGAGGCATTGAAGATGAAGTTTTTCTTTGTTGTCATGGCCATGTTGGTCATGGCAGCATCAGCTGCAGATTCACCAGCTCCAAGTCCCACATCGGATGCTACCACCTTGTTCGTGCCAACAGCGGTTGCTTCACTCGTTGCTCTTGCTTTTGGGCTTCTCTTCTGAGTTTGTCAACAATGAAGCAAGCAACTAATTGTATTGTATGGGATTCATTGTGTTTTCATCATTTTTATGATTCATATTACTTTGTGACACATTCATTCCCCACTGTACTTTTTTGTTTGTTATGTTTATATTATGGGCTTTAATTTGAATTTGATGATGTAATATTAATGTGATTTGTTTGGTTTCATGAATTTGTTCATGATGCCCCCCTTCTTTTGGTTCGATTATTGAGTACTCTTCTTATTCTTTATGAAGAGCTATGAGGCTTATTTCACTTTCTTTGCTACCATCGACAATTTCTCCCCTGAAAGAAAATCTAGTTGTAGAAAAATCAATATGATCCTCCTTTGTTTGGAAATCAAAAGACATTTCAAAAAAAAAATGGGAAAGAAAATTTAAGTGAAAGCAAATCTAAAATCATAGAATAGTATAAAAAAGTCATGAATAATACAATTTTACTTCTCTCAATAAAAATATTTCTCTTTTTAATTCCTTAATTAATGTCTTGTGCACCAGTTAACATTTATCATATGTTTTATGACACTTTATTTGGTCTTTTAGTTATTTCTTAGCTGTTTTTTCTTGCATTTTTATTGTCAATTATTAGGCTAATATCAAGTTTCCATAACGATTTTAAACTTTAATTCTTTTCACAACTTAAACGTGATTGTCTGGGACGGAGCCAAACTTGGCTATTAGGGGGGGGACCATTAATTGATAAAAAAAATATTGGATACATATATATGCATTGATTTTTATGAAAATACTTATAATTTGATAATCAAAATGTTAATTATTTTATATAGGAAACATAAGTTAAGGTAGAAAACGAACAAAACTAAATGCGAAACATACTAATCAATTATTTTATATAAACCATAACCTCTTGCACTCTCATTTTCGGAATCCATAATAAAACAATACATGTGTCCATTTTCAATTCATAATACACTAAATATAGATGGATTTACGCTGATTACATTTTTTTTAGGACTATCGAATAATATAGAAGTATTGCAAATAATTTGTTGTTGCTGATGTCAAGCGTTTCTAAAATTGATTTCAGACCAAATGTCAATCAGGATTTATGAGTGTTGCTCACTTGTTCTTATGTGACTTACGATTGAAAATTAAGAAAATATTACTATTTAATTTTGTTCAATTTATTTATCTTTAATATTAACTAAGAAAAAGCCACACTTCCCACAAAAAGGTCCATAACAATCAACCCATACTCAAGAAAGTCCAAAAATATAGAAACTTATTACTCAAAAACTAAGACTTTTACAAAATCTTACACTTAATAACCAAAAACTAAAAATTATTTGTATAATTTAAAAAAATTGGGGGAGGGGGGAGGGGTGCAGATTTATTGTCACAATAAATCTTTAGTGGTCTTTCAACACCACCTACTATAGTAGAGGAAGTTACAAGTATATGTTTAACACTCTTTCAAGAAATAGCTCTTCCAGCCAACATGTAGACGTAACCTGACGTGAATATTTTACTATGCCTCCGTCCCTGGTAATGATAGAGAATTTGAGTAATTTGTACAAAGATCCTTTCAAACTTTGTTCTTTTTATGATGCAGAAACACTAAAAAAAATGTAACACATGAAATGCCTATTGCATATGCTAAAAGCTTGTCACTTAAACTGCGAGGACAAGCATTGTAAACAACAAGTTGGCTGTCTTGTGATGCTCCATGCCTAACAAGGCTATCAGCAATTAGGGATGAAAAAAAAAAAAACTTCACCCGCAAATAAAATCTACACCAAATAAATTAAGGGATAAAATATTTTTTATTTTAATACTTATTAAATTCAAAACTTCTTCGTTCCCAATTTTTTTTATAAGAAATATTGGCACACTAATATTTATAAAAAGTTTTATGAACAAATCGTTATATAGTTGAGCTTTCATTATACTCTAAGAGAAGGACATAGCCGTGCTGATTGTCTTCCAATGAAGGGAGTTTGGGATGAGCAATAAAATTGTCATTGTGGATACTTACCCTACTAGTCTTAAACCTATAGTGTTAGCTGATGCCCTAGGTGTCTTCTTCACTAGAAACAGGTTGTTTTCCTCTTTTCTATCTTTTATTTTGCTATTTATATATATATATATAAATCTTTACATAGGGCGAGAGGTAGGGAGAGAAAAAAAATTATATTACATACTTCCCTAAGGGGTGACTTTGTATTTTAATTTTCAATTTTTTTTAGAATCAATTTTCTATTTTTAATACAAGAAAAAAAATGATATAACACTTACATATTAAAAACTAACAAAATCTTAACATTTTAGTTAAAAAATATTTTTAATAAAAACAAACAAAATTTAAACATTTAAAAAAAAATAGATAAAGTATCATATATTTAAATTTGTATGGAAAAAAAGGAGTGCATGTGTTTACATAAAAAGAGAAGGTCGAGTAACATTTGCATATGTTAAAAGAGGAGAATGCTATTTGTTCTGAATATTAGTATTTCTAATATCGAGGGGTTCATATATAATTATTTTTAATTAAATATAAAAAAAAACTTATCAAGAAAGATAAAATTTAGAACAAATAATAAATTTCATCATGAAAATGTGAATCACGATCGGTTAGTCCTTATGTCACTTAGCCCAAAAATTCAAAAAGTCATGTGATTTAATTGACAAATTTAAAATACTTTCAAGAATGACAATAAGTAGTTAAGTTTATAAACTAAAGTAACACTATAGAAACTTCTAAAGATTTTTTTGTCATTTAATACTTTACTAAATTCATTGTGTCTTTTCAAGGACAAAATTGGTCATTCATCATAAAATTTATTTTGCTAAATTATGAAGAAAAAAAATGTGTTTTCAGTCCTTATACTTTCATGAACTCTTGTTTTTAGTATTTGTAATTTCATATTATCTAATTTAGTTATGTACTTTAAAAAAAACTTATTTCTAGTTTTTTCTTACAAATGGTGTTGATGTTATTTCCTACATAACAAATAAATTATATTTTCTATGTGTCATGCAAATTCATGGACGTAATGTTCAATAAACAAACAAAATAAAAATGAAGACATAATAATAAATATACAAGAACTGTTGAAAAATGATGAAAACATAAAAAATGGAGTCATTAAAAGTTTCAATTTGATGTGTTTGGGGAGACACTAATAACTTTTTAAAAAATAAAATAATTCCCACATCATTTTAATCATTTTTTATTAAAAATGCACTATATTTATCACGTCACACAAAAATTAACGCTATTTATGAAAATTCTACGAGGAAGAATTAAAAAAAAAAATACATAAACTAAATTAAATAATATAAAACTTTGATAACTAAAATCAAAATTTTAAGAAAGTATATGAGAAAAAAACATTTTTTCCTAAATTGTACCTCTAGTGTGAGTGGTATCGTAGACAAAAAAAAAACTTATATAGAAAAAAACTTAACTAAAAGTCTTATATTTTAGTTCTGAATATACAATTATTATGTTGAATAAAAACTTTGAGGGAAAACTTTATTACATTTAATGATTTTGTCTAATCAACATGTGTTCTATGAAAAAAAAAAAACAGAACAAGGAAACGGAGGGTAATAAGGTCAATTGAATCCGAAAACCTTCATTTTAAATTGGCAACAAGGAGGAAACCCTAAAGCCCAAACTGAAAACCTCTGCATAAATCTTACGTTGCTGCTGCGCCGCAAAGCCCATTATTCTCGAACTCTCCATTTTTTTCATTATAATATCGCCTTTTACTTCTCTCCAGTTCATTCAACGCCGCTTCAAAATTCAACCACCAAATGAAAAATAGGTTTCTAACAACGCACATTCTCCGTTCACAAATCACTTCTCAATCGCAATCGCGTCGCGTTTTTGCTCGCCTCTTTGAGTAGCCCTATGAAAATACCCAATTTCATACGCGGCTTAGTTAGGAGGCGCACATCAATCGGAACCAAATTCACGTTTGCTTCCATTCAGAGAAAGGCCTTTTGAAGGGACTCTCTGCATTCTCACATCAATTGTTCCTCAAGCAGCCTTTCACATTTTTTTATAATTAAATCTTTTTATTTTAATTTTTTTTTGCCTCCCGAATAATTTAACGGCGAACACAAACACCGTTTTGTTCAGACAGAGGCGCAAATCCAATGTTAACATCCGAATACGTTTGAGGTTACGGAACACATCATCCCCTGTTCCTTACCTAGATATATTCGGATATTCACATTTCTTTATTATTTATTATTATTATTTTTTCAATTTTCTAAATACTATATAGTTAATTTACTGGTAATTGTTTTTGTTGGCTTGAAGATTATTAATTTGAAACCTTATAATTTGTATATTATTAAAGTTGTAAAGTATTGATTAAAAGCCTCCACCAGAAAGCTGAAAGAACTGAAAATGTTAGAGCACCTTTAGTGCTAGATTCCAATTTGGGATCTTAACTTACTTTTTGGTGGACCTTCCAGTGCCAAGTAGGATTGAAGATCTCTTAAGATTTGTAACATTTTTTCCTTTATTGGTAGATCTCAAATTGAGATCTTAGATAATTTTTCATGGGTCCCACATGGACCCCATTTTTAAATTTTTAATTTTGATTAAATTAAATATAATTAATTAAGTAATAAATTTTAATTAATAAAGTATAAAAAAATATTAATATTAAGAAATGATAAAATTTAAATAATTTTATTTATAACTAAATGTTAAATAAGTGAAAAATACATAAAATTGATAATAAAAAAATGCAAGACATTAATTTTAAATATAAATCAATTTTCATCATTTTCGTGACCGAAATGTTCCCAAATATGCTCTATCAAGTCTGCTTGAAGTTGTTGATGAATTCCTCTTATATGCATAACACGTCTTGTTTGCAAGTATGTAGCAAAATCAGGAGGAACACCACGAGATACTTCAACATTTGAAATATCATTATCTACGTGATCATAATCAACATCGACATTACCACCAAATTTATCTCGTTCGTCTTCGACAATCATGTTATGCAATATAATGCATGCCAACATTATATCCTTCATTGTATCCATGTTCCAGGAACGCGATGGACCGCATATTATTGCGAATCGAGATTTGAGCACACCAAATGCTCGTTCAACATCCTTTCTCACCACTTCTTGACATTTTGAAAATAATTTCCTTTTCGGACCTTGTGGCATTGGTATGGTCTTCACGAATGTGGCCCAATTAGGATAAATGCCATCTACAAGATAGTACCCCATATTGTATGGAATTCCATTAATTGAAAATTGTACTGGAGGAGCTCGACCTTGCAAAACCTCATCAAACACAGGTGATTGATTTAACACATTAATGTCATTGTTTGAACCCGCAACTCTAAAAAATGCATGCCAAATCCACAAGTCTTATGAAGCAACTGCTTCAAGTATTATTGTGGGTTTGCAATGATCACCTCTACGAAATTGACCCTGCCATGCAACTGGACAATTTTTCCACTCCCAATGCATGCAATCAATAGAACCTAACATACCTAGAAACCCTCATGCAGCTCCAATTTGTAGAAGGCGGTTTATGTCATTGTTGTTGGGCC
>CM023956.1:24421479-24459154 GCA_013407115.1 Glycine latifolia
TTTTTTCTCTTCTTCCCCCTCCTTCTCACAGTGCCTCCTCTGCAGTCTAAGCCTCCCCCTCCTCTGCTTCCCTCAGGTATCGTCGGTTCCTTTTCTTTTTCTTTTTTTCCGGTTTCTGTTGGGTTGTGGGTTGTTACTCCCCGCCCATTTTGTGGTCTGTAGTCATAAAAATATATTTTTTTTTGAAAAATGGATGGATCTTGAGGGTTCTTGTGGAAGACCCAGATCTCCACGTGGAGATCCTCATCTCCCCTTTAGTGGTGGATCTTGTAAAGCACAGATCTTCAACTCAAGATCTTTCTCTAAGATCCAGCACTAAAGGTGCTCTTAGGTCTTTCGGTTCGCACGGAGGCCAAGAGCTAGACGAATCTTTCTAGTCCTGGATTCCTGGATTCTTGAGACTCGTGTTCTACTATTGCTCTCTCAAGTCTCGTATATAATGGTCTAATGGTAACATTGCCCATAAAACTTGAATTTTTTCTATATTTCAAGATTTTGTTTAGACCAGTGAAAACAAATAAAATTATAATGTATTGCTGTTGTGGTGAGAGTGTAACTTTTTCTTATAATTTTACAATGATATCTACATCGGGGAAAGTCATATAGGTGGTGTAGAGTGGGGAAGTATTTTATGACCATTAGATATATTAGTTAAATATTCAATAATTAGGATTATTTAATTGTTACTTATTGTTTCAATTTTTAACATTTAATTGCATATTATTTTTCATATTACACTACACTCCATCTCTTTAATCTTTTGCCATCTTTTAGCCTTCACCTTCAAATAACATTGTTAGGGCTCAATTCTTCATCACCACAACCATTTGTCACAATCCAAACAGGCTAATAAACCAATTCAAGAAAAAGCAAGAGCCCTACCATATTCCAAGGCAAAGCCCAAAACACAACAATTTGTAATACTAAGAAGTAGTAAAAAAAAAAATAATAGAAAAAGAAACAAAAACCTTTCTGCCACTAGATTTGTCAAATGCCACCATTAGAAGCAATTTTTGACAAGGACGCTTTTTCTCCTCCCTTCTTCACCTTTCCTCCTTTTCCCTGTCTTTCTTCCCTTCATCGTCAACCTTCCATGGCTGCGCAAGGCATGGTGCGTTGGCGATGCTATCACACATCGCCTTTTCTTCTCTTACCCACCTTTTGTCTTTATTTCTTCGATAGTGCATGAATCACACCCTAGAAGTTATGTGCTCGTTCCTTATGTTTTCAATTACTTTTTAATGAGGGGCTCTAATGTCATTCTCAAGTTTCAAAAAAATATGTATAAAAAAGTGAATTAGTTTAACCTCTTATTGTAAGAAAAAATAAATGATGTAATCACTTTTATATACATAAGAAACTATTAGATCAAATGCGGAAAAATTAAGATCATAAATACTTTCTACTATTGCTATTCTTGTTTGCTTTGAAGATGATTTGCAGTGGTTCGCGAGTCAAGTAATCTGTAAAGTTTATGGGTATCAAACTAATCTAACTTTTGGCTTAAGGATCTTCTATGCTTTCACTATCACTCACTGATTGTGTATTAAGATTTTCAGATAGCACAGGGACCTTGGCCATGGTGCATATCTCCTTTTATAACCTATTCTCATCAAAGAGGTTGTTTTTGTATATGCATAAAATGTGGGCATATTTATTTAAAATAAGGGATAAGATGAGCTGATAAGATTAACAACAACTTATTCCCAAGAAGATAAGGGATAAGATTAAACCAACACTTATTCCTAGTAAAAACTTCTCTACCTTAGACCATTTGTCTTACTTCCTCACCTTAGATGTCATCTTTCACAATGGCCAAAGATGTCAATAGTAATTTTTATATGTGAGACTTGAAAAAGAATCAAATTTAGAAAAGTAGCCTTAAGTAGCAACTTAACAGTAACTTTTATTATATGTGTATCCTGACTAATTTGATGACATTAATACAAAGTCAAAAGCATGTTTAGTCTAACAAATGACTCAAATTGAATATAAATTTGAAGTCAAACGGGCTAAACATGTCATTTGAGCTAGATGTAAAATGCTTAGCGCAACACAAAGATCTTATTTTGAAAAACCTAGACGAGTCTGATCTTTGTGTTGTTCATGTCGGTCATAGGGTTGATTTTTGCGTCAAATGATTCGACTAATCGGTCTTAGTTTGATGACACTAACAATAAAAATCATTAATTCAAAATCAATGGTGAGATTTGTGATAAATAAAAATATTACTTCCTTTGGACTCATAAGAAAAAAGTGATATTATTTATTGGACTTAAATATAAGTAAATTTAACTAATTTTATCATTTTTAATGTTATTATTATTCATAAAACATCCTTCATTTAATTTTTTTTTTATGATAGCAAGTTCTAATGAATGACATTTTAGAAATAATCTTATTTTTCTTATGTTAGATTAGTAAAATTAAATGATATCAACTAACTTTTTTAATTAGTGAGAAATTAGTTATTTTTACTTATATATGAGCCCAATTGGAGTATCAAACATGCAATTTCAGTAATAATATTGGACAAAATCAAAATGGAAATATTTTCGTAACAAAATAAACATATTTTCATTAATATCTTTTTTGCATCCCATATAACAAAAATATTTTTTTGTTGTATGTTTAATATAATATAAACATATCTCATTTGTAAGGGAATTTTGGGAAAATAACTTATGCATCTGGGTGAGAATTGCAATTTCCTTTAAATTTTGGAGAGCTAAGGACCCGATGCAACCATAAAATAAAAAAGTACTTAATTTAGAACCAATTCAAATGGTTTGTTTTTCATTTAGACTATGTTCAAGAAGCTATTTCAGTTAATTTTTTAGTTTTTTCATCTAGTTGAAAATTTTATTTAACTATTCGATAAACAAATTTTTTTCAATAACTTTTAATATTTTTTTTTCAATTAGAGTTAGATCTAGCAAAAAAGTTATTATTTCACAATAAATCAACATTTAAATTTTTATTAAAACTTAGAAGATATGTCTACATAGTGTACATCATGTCGAACACCAAAAAAACATAACCGAGATTCCCTTATATCCTTTGTGAGCTTTTTCTTTGATCCCCAAGTTGTGAATCTCGAATTATTGGAATCTTTGGCAATCCCACAATTCCAATGGTTGCTTCCAATTCAAACTACAGGGTACATTCAAATACATAGATCCGAAATGGGGTATCACCATCACAGCCAATTTTCTCATATTTTAAATGAACATTCACCACCCCACGTCACTTATATTGACAATAAAACAATGAACACCGTGTGCCATTGGTGATCGTCCACAAAGGCAACTAGAGCGAGTCATTGTCCCAAGTGGGTCATGTCTCAATTAATCTTACTTTGTTTGGATGGGTGGCTTCTTCAATCTCTCATTTTCTCTCTTCATCACAATTTGTGACTTCATGCATATCACAAATATCTTCACGTGAGTGGGGGAATTCTTGTCAATTTGCTCTTTAGATTTATGTGGTTTCTCTTTTTCATTAGAGACGTAAGCAGAATGAAGAAGCAACTACTTGACAATAACTAGTAACCCCTGCCTTGACTAGCTACCTCAGTGGTTGATGGAACTAAAAAGGAAACAAATAATAATAATCTAGAAACAGAATAGAACATTAAGGTACCCTCTTTAATGTACTTAAGATTCCTTCAAGTTCTAAAAATTTGATGAAAAACATGGATAATTAGTTATTTTATAATTAAGAAAGAAATAATAGGTAACACTAAGGTACGGGCTTAAACCATATGAAAGGAGAGGATCATTAATCAAACATTGGCCTAACCTAATTTAGCTGGAAAATAAAATAATTAGTTGTTCAAAGGCCTGGTTTAAGTGAATTGCACAGAATTGATAATTATCCAAATTTGTCCTAATCAAACCCAATCAAAGTATTTGGGCTCTTGTGGTCATAGATTTTGGGCTAGAATATGTATTTTGCGTATTTCCAAAAGTTTATGATAGCATCCCAACTCCCAAGATAGCCACAAAACCAGGAGGAAGAAAATATGGAGAAACTGGTATTTTCTTTGAATAAAACTTTGTTCTGTACTGTCTTCATTTGGTAAAAGATGTAGTCATAATTTGACTAAAGCAATAAAACCTATAACTCGTTTTCGAATGATCTTAAAAATACCAGAACTTTAATCATTTGATCTATCTAGATATTGTTCTAACATTCTTCTTCAACCATTATATTTAGAACAATATTAAATAAATTAATAATGTTATCTATTGAAAATATTCGAATCATTTAAATATAAAATTCAATTAAATAAGTTTACAACTCGTAAACTTAAAAGATTAAAATAAAAATTTGTTCATTATCTCATTGTCAAACATACTTTCATAAGTTTCAATCTTAGTGGGATGGAAAAATACTATAAAATAATTTTTTTAATGAAAAATTCATAACATGCTAAGAAGTTAAGAAACATGGACACATCTATTAAATGATATGATGATATATCAAACATTTTTTGAACATGATACTTGTTTGACATGTCTTCAACACTTGTCAAACACCTCTTAATTGTGTTGTAGTTAAATAATATTATTAGTTTTTTTTTTTTACTTGAACACCTCTTTAATACAGTTTAGACATTTATTGGAAACTGTTTGGACATGAGTTAAAAGAGTGAGTTAACACTTATTCTTGACTAAATACTTGTTAAACATTCTTATCATACAAAAATTTAAAAAATTAACTTATATTTAAATATTATAAGGTTTATAACATTATTTTTGTTGACTCATTTTCACATGATTTAACTAGTTATTTTAACTTTTAGATATATATATATATGATTCATTTTATCTTCCTATTTTTGTTTTGTAAACATTGCATTATGAAATGATCCTTCTTAGTATTATTTGAAAATTGTGAAACGTTATTAACAACTTTGTTTTTAGAATGTGAATGATATAAATCTTTATTCTCAATTTATTAACCGTGTCTAATATCTGTATTCGGTATCGTATTTGATATGTGGAAGTCAGTACTTCATAGTTAAGAAGTTTTACGCTTTGAATTCTTAAATTTCTTTGGGTAATAGTTGTCATATATCATACTGAATGTAAATCTTCCTTAAACTATATTAACATTTTCAATTTTTAGATCATTTTACCTTTATAAGTCGACGATTCACTACATATTTAAAACTTCGCATTGTTTCACTGTTTCACCTGAGCTGTCAATTACAAAAACCAAAACTAAAGCTAGAAACATCATGATACATAAATTCCAAAATATTAATCAAATAATAATAATAATAATAAAAGTGCCGCTAATCTGTGACTTAATTTACAAGACCAGAGAAAATATACTGAACAAACATCAACAATAAGGTAACATCTGGCATCATGTTATTTACAGCAATATAGGATAGGGCCAGATAATAGATCTTATGGCATGGTTGATCCATTGTAGACTCCAATTGCTTCATGAAGGTACCTAATCAATGCTTTCAAAGACCATCATAGTAACCACCAACGCTTATGTGAGCTCTGCTCATAGGAACACCTCTTGCTGCAGAAATTGCATCATTCAATTTGGTCGCATGCTGCACCACTTGCTTAATCCTCTGAAATCACAGTCAAGGACTACTTCAACACCCAACAACCCATTAAATAAAACACAATTGGACTAAAACCAGTAAACTATTCAGTATTCCAAATTCCAATCATAGTAAAATTCCAAACTTGGCACAAAATAAGCAGACTTTTTTTCCTATCCATAACATTTCCTAAACAAGCAGTAAAAAAAACATTTCCTAAACAAATAACGCAACCGTATACTAAATCATACACAAACTTTTACTATTTTAACCAAGGTTTTAAAAGTATGGTCACAATTTTGTCACGATCTTTGATATTGCAACCTATTCAGCCACAATTTTAGTCGTGTTGTGGTTGCGAATATTTCAAAGAACAAAACTTACGTGCAATTTCATTAGTGCTTTTGATGTTGTTCTCTAATTAGAATTAAAGTTTTATGTTGATAATCTACCAAAGGCTTTCACTAAATGTCTATGCAGATTACCAAGGTGAAACTTCAATTCTGATTGGAGAATTATACAAAAAGACCTATTAAACTTCAAAAACCTTGAGGTTGCAGCTAAAATTGTAGTCGAAGACAGTTTTTTAAAACTTTTGATTTTAAGATTTTTATAAGCAACAAACCAAATGAAAAAAAAATTGAGAGACTAGCTAACCTTGTCATCATTATAGATCTGGAACCGAATCTTCTGATCCTGCTTTAGTTTGTTCCTCTGCTGGCTTCCAAAGAAGAGAACACAAATAGTAGCAGCAGCAACACCAAAAGAACAGATAGCTCCAACACCTGTCAAACTCCACTTCCACAAGTTGAAACCACTGTTGTTCTCTTCCTCCCAAGTGGTCTCCTCTTCTTTGTCACACACATCGTTCTCAATAACCTTCCTTCTGGGAGAGGTGATGATCTCCATGGCCTCACCTTTGTCCTCAAATTTCAAGGCACCGGCATCCATTGGAGGCAAGATCCCCCTTTTCATGTCCACAAACTCACTTTTCTCCTTGATCTTGAAGAAAACCTTCACTCTATCAGCTTCCACTGCCTCAAACTCCTTGGTTTTCTCTGATGGGGCCATAACAGCCACTTCCATAGGACTACTGTTGATGATGTCTTTCACCAAAACATCTTCTGGGGCCTTCCCAATTCTTGGCTCCAGTTGAATTGGCAAAGGGACTAGTTGAGTTCTCACCCTTGGTGGTGGTGATGAGCAAAAGTAGTCCATGTCAAAGACACCCTTTGAGTCCAATTTTCCAAAGGAATTTTGCTTTTGCTTCCCACCCTCTTCATTGAAATCAAGGTAGCCATCATCAGAGAGAAACTCCCACTCATCAATATCCATTAGGGTGGTTCAAAGAGTGATCACAAGAAGCAACGAGGTTGGTTGATTGGTATGGTGTGACAAATGGAAAGAAAATTGATAACAATTTACAAGTTGGAATTTTGAAAATTGGGTGTTGATTTATTGAATCAAAAGAAGGTGGCTTTGGGGGAATTTCAATTGGGAATTGAAAGAGCATGCCACCATGGATGTGTCCTGATGGAACTCATAGGCCATCAGCATATGACATGGCTTGCATGCTTATCTTTGTTGAAGATGACAAATTTGAGTATGGTCCATGTGGGCCCCACCAAGGATAATTGCCTCTAAGACAGCATTCCTGGATATTTCTTTCCAATTTTCTACTGGATTATTAAACTCTCTTATAAGTAGTTAAGTACACCCAAAAAAGAGTATTGAAGTTCACCAAAGAAATAAAAACTTTATTATATGCCAAAATAATAGTTGACGGTTTACTTTGGATAAAGCTCAGTTTTGATTCTGTGCGCAAAAACGGAGTAAGTAATGACTAAATGACCAAGCTAATCAAATTAGGTTCTACCTTTTGGTTCTTATTTATTGTTATCAGCCAGTGATTCTGTAACAGCTACAAGTAGAGAGGTGTTTTCACATGTGAAGAAATATTTTTTTATTTTTATTTTGTTGCATTTGTTCTGATCAGTAGAGATAGAAGGGGAGAGACACTGTCGGTTGCTTGTTGAAAAAGACATAAAGAAAGTAAAAGAAGGAAGCTAGAGTGAGACCTCAGCACAGCACATTGACATTGTTCATAAGTTTGTACACTTTTCTGGCATATTAATTATTAAATAACATTAAAATTTAATATTGTCAAGTGGATTTTTTTATTAATTATAACTATGTTTTTTTCTCGTTTATTGTAATACTGGCACCTTTATTTTTATTTACAACATTCAATTACTTAATTTATCATAATTAATTAATAAAATAAATAATTTAATTGATATAATTTTTTATCTAAAATAAATATTTAATATTCTTCCATCTCTTCTAAAAATCATCCTTATATGCCTTTTAAAACAAATTACATAATTCACCACCCAAAACAAACGTAACTCAACCGAATAACACAAATACATTTCTTATATAATTTATTTTAAAAGACACATAGTGACAGTTTTTAAATGTTAATATTATAAATTAATTATTTTAAAATTTACAAGTTAACAAAACATTAACATTTTTCACCAAAAACAAAAGAAACAATAAAAAAACTTTCAAAAACATAAAAAATTATAATAAAACTTCTAAAATTTAATGTATAAAAATGAAAAAAATATTAAAACTTAAAGAATCAAAGTTGACATTTATCTATCCAAGGTTTATATAAGGTGATGCTTTGTTTTGTTTGCTTGCTCCAGTGCATCACTGCGTTGTGTGCGAAAAATAAAGCTTGCATTTTTTTTATTAATAAAAAAAAGTAAAGACCAACAAGTTAAAAAAAATACCGGGAACCAAAACAAAATTTTGGTATTTAAGCCTTAAATTTTTTAGGGACTACATTGACAGTAAGTGAACCAGGTTAGGGACTAAACAACATTAAGTTTTGTGTTCAATTTGACAGGGATTGATTCTTGTCATGCAAGAGGCGATATCATTCCTACAACACATATTTTGTGTGGTATTTCTGTAGAGAAATTTCAGAAAATAGTAGAAAGTTATAAAGTTGAAGTGATTTGTTTGAAAGTATAAATTCACAATGAAACTTCAATTTAACCACACATTGAATAAGTTAAGAGAAAGAACCATTTCTGCGGAGAAACTTCACAGAATGGTGGAAAGCTATGAAGTTGAAGGGATTTGTTTGGAAGACAAAATCCACGATGAAACTTCAATTTAACCATAACATAGAAAGTTTGTTACAAGCAATTTTTTTATCATTTAAATATTTAATTATTTTAAATTTTTACTATTGGAGATAAATTTAGTTATAACATATTTATAAAATTAAAAAAGTATGTATAATAATTAAAAAAAGGATTTATGTAAAAAATTAAAATTTATAATAATGATATTTTTATTACTTTTGTGTGTTAATATTTTGAATTTAAGTATCACATAGTTATAAGATTAGGGGTGACAATTGGTATTCATGGGTCGGGTTCGAGTCGACCTGACATGAAAACGAATAGGCTTAACCTGAATACGGCACGATTAACAATTCGTGTTATAAAACTCAACCCGAACACGACCCGTTGATTACACGGGTTGACATGATACAACTTGAATTTGAGCACAACTTGTTTTAACACCACATAAACCGACCCAACACGATACAAGTAAAAAACTTAATGATATTAATTCAAATCATATTTAATATGTTTAATATAATTCAAATCAAAATAAGTTACATTTAACTTCATCAATCAAATATGAAAACATAATTAAATGCAACATACAACAAATGTCTCATTCTTACATTAACTTCTTCCACCAAAATACACATTAACATCATAAATCCACAATTTTAGCTTTTTGATTTTATACCTGCAAATCAAATTACTATAATAGTCATATAAAAATAAATGAAAATAATAGTTAAGGGTCAGCGGGTTAACGGGTTAACCTGTAACCCAACACGATTTTTTGTGTGTTAAATTTTTTTAACCCGAACACGATCCATTTATTAAACGGGTTGACCCAAATACGAAAAAATCATGTCGGGTCCAGGTCGAATTGACGGGTCGAGTCACAAATTGCCACCCCTATATAAGATAGAAGTATTATGTGCATTTTAAAAATAAATATGACATAAAAGTAAAAAAAAATTAGAATTTAAGCATCATATAGTTATAAAATAGAAGTATTATGTGAATTTTAAAAATAAATGTGACATAAAAGTAAAAAAAAAAGATTG
The DNA here is from genome assembly GCA_013407115.1 of Glycine latifolia. Taxonomy (NCBI): domain Eukaryota; kingdom Viridiplantae; phylum Streptophyta; class Magnoliopsida; order Fabales; family Fabaceae; genus Glycine; species Glycine latifolia. The sequence continues at coordinate 24,431,262 of CM023956.1, forward strand.
ATAATTTATTCTATTTGACCTTTTTCACTTCATACACTTCTTGTATATAGATACATGACTTAAGCGAGGGCAGCCCAAGAGTGACAAATCACAAAAACAATACTTACGGAAGTAAAGTCTTTAGGAATTTTTGTTTGCCAATGGCCATGATAGAACAATTTTCTTATTACTTTTTTATGTTAAAAAGAATCTTAATTTTTTATTAAAAAGTATATCGCAGGTAATATACTAGCCTGAAGAAGTAATAAGCAATGAGTGGTAACAAACCACAATTGAAAGAAAAAGTGTAATATATCAAAATTAACCATCAATTGAAATTATGCGCACAAGCCAAATTAATTTTTAGAATTACAAAAATATTACATTAATATGTTTGAAATAATCAAACGACAATAATTTGTTAGTTTTGAAGTTACTAATCAACAATTATTTTAGCCTTTAAAATTACAAAACTAAAGACTAGTAACTTATATTTGAATTTCATATATTAAAATGACATTTTTGTAATTTTAGAAATTATTAACTGCTACTCATAATTCCAGGGACTAATTTAATGTATTTATCCCAATGAAAAACGTTGCTGCAAGACTCTTTCCTATCAATTCCACCAACAAAAACTTGAAATTGAAACATAGCAATAAACAAACACATGCATAAGAGAGCTGCAAGCTTCGACACTACCATAAGTAATTATCGAATGTTGCCTTAGTTGCCTATGCAAACAAACACATGAACCCTGTTCTGCAAGCACAAGGATGCAAGTATACTAGGAAGAGTGATATCAACACACTTCTAACACGATCTTTACTATTAATTAAAATTTATTAAAATTTATAAAAATCATTAATAAATCTCATTAAATACCAGCCAATAATAGATAATATGTTCAAAATAGAATATTAGAAAGTGTGTTACTAATAAATAAAAGATAAATCTTTATTGGTATTTAGTCACAGTTAGCCACACTTTAGATTAATAGACAAATAGATGATAGATAATACCTGAATTGACTTTTTCTTTTTTCCCGACTTTGAAAACAATGGAAGTTGGTTGAGCTTCAAAATGCTTTAAGTGGGGCTAATGTGGGGTGTTAAAGGTAGTTGAGAAGGATGCTTCATGCTTATATCACAACAATGTGTGTATGATTTCATTCAGAAACAACTAACTTACATGAAAGGAAACAATTTTCAAATTTACATGCTTGTTCGCTTCCTCCCAAAATCCAGCTTAAAACATAAATCAACGTTTCGCTATTAATAATACAACAAGATTAGCAAGAGAGAAGAAGACTATGTGTTGCCAAGCTTCACTGCAAGCTTGAGGATATAATATTATCTGATAAAATAAACTCTTAACTACCCTCAAAATGAGATAATAATAAGGTTGTTAGTTCAAACCCTGGGTGGATGATCTAGCTGACAATGACTCACCAAGAGCAACAGAAGTTATAGATGAAGCCCAAACGCGGGCACTCCTTGCCTTTTCGTGAAAAGTTCTGGTCTTACACAGTCTTAGCTTGTTCCAAATCCTCCTGACATCGATCACCTGAAGCACCCGTCCCACCATTTGGCTAGTCTCGCCAAAAATTTGCAAGTTCAGATGAGGAATGCAGGAAATCCAAAATGCTCGGAGATGTGATACAATCTTGGGGAGTACAAAAAGAAGTAACCTCAAACACAGAAACCATACAGAGAATAGCAAGTAGGGTTCCCTACTCCATGTTTCTTTGGTAGACAAACTGAATAGGTTTGTAGTTGAATTCTCATCACTCATCATGCTGGTTGATTGACTAATAACAATATTACTACTTGGTGCAAACCCTGATACAAGCAGACAAGTCAATGGAGGTAAATTGGGTAAAAAAATATGCTGGTTGATTGAAGTTTCTTCCAGTTCACTTGGGGAAAAAATGTTTCTTTTAAATAATACATTGTATATTTACAAACAAGAGTTGGGATATGCTTACCTGTCTTTCTGTTGTAAAATTCCAAAAGGGAGAGAAGATTGTTTGGACCGTGATATCTCAACGTTGATGTCTGGTTCACTAGTAATATTGCAGGCAAGCTGTGGATTCCATATTTTGAAAAGAAGCTACACAACAAAAAAGATGTTGACATCAACATCCATCTATAAAGATAGCCTATTGATCATGTCATAATTTCTGCTAAATTTCAAATTCATATATAAAATACAAAGTAGAAAAATGAAAAGAATATATATATTACTTATGGCATTAGCCCAACTAACAGGAAATTGAGAAATGCTAGCAGTTGTGTGAAAAATCCATGCAGGTTTTCACTCCTTAATTACAAGGCTTATACTTCGTATTTAGTGGATTCCACATGGCTTTCATTTATTCATATAGAATTTGTTAAAAAAAGTGTGTCAGAGAGAGTAGCGTTAGAATTCCTTAAAAGGAAATTAGATATTGTTGATCCAGGAATAGAACTAACCACTGCAAATTATATGTCATTGCCAGAGTAGGCAAACAACATACAAAAAAGTAGTTTCATCCTTATTTAGAAACTTTAAAATAGAAGCAGGGATAGCTTCAAAACCTTGGCAAAACTGATGATTTCTCAAGAACCAAATGTTCTACTTGGAGAAACGTGGAACTAAGAATTTCAAATTGAGGAAGCATTTTACGAGAAAATGGGCACCAAGAATCATAAAAGAGTATAGACGTATACTCTTTCCTTTTTAAGTCAGACCAAATTCCTTCAACAAAATTTCCGTCCACCAAAACAAATCAAAAAGAAAAATTAAATAAATATCATTAGAATATGCAAATTGTTACAAGTCTATAATAGTACATCTATGTAACTACTACCTCCTTTCCTAAATATAAGATTCTTTTAACTAATTCACACTATTTAAGAGAGTTAGTTAATTTAGTTAGTAGCATTAAATTTGTTAGCAATTTGTATTATTTTTCCAAAATTATCCTTAAAATTAATGGAACTTATCATCTCTCTTTCTACTTAATTACTTTCTACCTAATTAATTAATGATTGATAGCTTGCTTCTCCAATCCTTATAAGAGAGACAATGCATTCATCCTTTTAATTCATAGCATTTATTGTAAAGTAATTAAGGGTATTTTGGTGAAAAAATAAGTAATGCAAAAGACAACATGAAAAGAGTCTTTTTGAACAAGTAAAAATTCTTACATTTAGGGACAGAGGTAGAATTTACTCAAATCTATAATTGGTATTCAGACTAAAGCTTGTGTGAGTAACTTGATAGAAAATTGAAATAATCAAAAGATTATCTAATTTCCTGGGGAAATATAATCATTCGAAGATTTAACATGATCTTTTTTCAAGAATAGAATACAATGACAGTTGTTGCAGTGGTTCTAAAGATGCTAGAGAACATCGTAAGAGTTAACAACACTATATAGCCATCTATAAAAAAATTAATGCTAAAAGCAAAATAAGAAATTTATGCAATCTCCTCATGAATCAAAGCCATAATTCATATATATATTTTTATCACAATTAAATTATTTTGAGTGATACATATGGATCACTCTTTAGAGGTTATTCGAGGACATCAAATGTACATATTTTATTGTTATACCAGTGAGACCATGCCATCCAATAAGAATAATAAAGTCAACTAGTTCTCAATCAGCTACAAACAAAACAGATAAGACCCCAAAATAATTCCACAGAAGGCTTCTATTAGATCCCCAATCCTAAACTCACAAAAAGCATTCCTCAATTTTTTTGCTTTTAACTAGACAAACTCTAGTTGATGCCAAAGGATTAAAGAAAAAAGTCAAAGACCACAAACAATATACCATCCTGGTCATGAAAACATTGGTAACAACTCCGTTTTCAAGAATATTTTTAAAATTTTTCACTTCTATGTCACAATCCTAGCCATGACAAGTACAATATTTATTCGTTTACAAGCACTTAAGCGTAGGCGCGTAGCAATCTTTATCCTAACAAAATCTTCAAGGTCCAAGGCAATAGGATAAATTCAATTGTTTGCCATAAAAAAAAGCAGTTAAGAAAAAAATAGTTAACCAAAATAAGGAAATAGGAGAAATTATCTCCACAAGCCGGCAAAGTCAAGACTTCAAAACCATTCACAGGTATGAAATTATCCCTATTAATGAATAGCAACATGATTCAGGTAGGTTAAAGATCAAAGTATACAAACATTGAAACATAAAATCTAATAAAACCAGAAACATAGGAACAAACAAACACAGAGCACAAAACAACCTCAACACATGGAAATTAACAAAAATCTAAAAAACGAGGTACCTGAAGAGGTGGATTCGATGGAATCAAGATTGGGCACTGCGATTGGAGATTGTAGCGAAACGAAGGTGACTCGGGAAGGCACAAAGAGGAAGAAGAAGCAAACGTGGATTGAACCATTGCCACACAAAGGAGAAGAAGCAGAAGCGAAGCAGCCATGAAGGAAGGAGAAAAGCAAAATGGCAAAACGGGAAAAATAGAGGGAAAAAAAAGAACGAAAGGTTTTAGAGTCTCTCTCTCTCGTCTTTGTTTTATTGTTGTATATTGTGTTAGGAACCTTTCCAGCTCCCCCCCTCTATCTCAGACATTCATATGCTTAAAAATTATTATGCACCAGTAATGCTCTCTACGCGTTAAAAAGAGAATGGGTGAGAGAGATGAAAAAAAGGATATAATGGGTATTGATGATTTTAAAAAGAAGGCTGGAGTGTACTTAACAAACGGGAGTGCAATTAGCAATATTCTTAAGAAGACTAAAATGACCCATCTTGGACAGCTGTCAGTGAATAAAGGAGGTTATTGAGGTAATTTCCGGTGTACATTGTATTTTTTATAAAATTATTATTATTATATTTATTATTATTATTATTATTATATTATATTACTATTATTATTATTATTATTATTATTATTATTATTATTATTATTATATAGATGACATAGATCGCTCTCTCTCTCCAACCCGGAGTATACCTCGTGTGTGTTTATTTTCAATGGCCATTGTTTTTTCAAAAGTGGAAAATTCCACACTTTATTTTTTTTAATCTTGTATTACTTTTTTTAATGAATCTCTTGTCCGAAAGCCACAAACTAATCTCCCAAACATTGAGATTCATTTAGGGAACGTTTATTAGGGATAGATTGTTTCATATAAAAAAATATGATTCTTGAAAAATATAAAATATATTTAATTAATCTTAATATAGTTTTTGGAATTAATGATTTATGTAAAATATATAACTAAAATTTAATTCCACTTTTTGGATTCTTGCACCCCTCTTCAAAAATATTTTTGGAGGAAAGGAAGTTAAAATTGAATTTTGGAAATCAAGTTTTTTACAATCTTTTTTTTATTAATTTCATACCAAACACGAAAATCATATTCCACTTTAATTTCCTGAGAAAGTAAAAACTTTTTATCTACCAAACAAAAGAGATTGATCTCTCCTAATAAAAGTTGAGTTATAGATCAAACTCATGATTAGATGTCTAAGGGATAAAATTATCTATTAATTATGTCACCCCATATTAATTTTAATCTTATATTACTTTTACACTTTTATAACACATGAAATGAGTAAAAGATTAAAAAATACATTAAATTTTATTTATTTTTTTATGTTTTTAAAAGTTTCATTTCGTTTATTTCTTGTATTTTTCGTTAACAACATTTAATTAAAATATTAATAGTGTTAAATGTTGTTAAAAATGAAACCTTTAAACTTACTATAGCAACAAAAAGAATTGAATCTTAATGGATAAAAATGACAATTAACCTATTAAAAATAATTAAGGACAAAATATTATTTCGGGGTTCTGAAGGTATATAGGTTTGTCATATTAATTTATAAAAGTAAGAAAATTAATTAAAAAATATTTTAAAGATTAAAATAATAATAAATTGTTAAGTCTAAGGATTTAGTTTACATTTAATGATTAAAGTAATAATAAATTGTTAAGTTTAAGGATTTATTTGATATTTTAATGACTTGTTTTTGTTTTCAGACCTTAAAAAAATGTCACAATGCTTTACCTTTCACGACCAAAATCACGATTTTATCAAATAATTAAATAACAATAACAGAAAATGTTAAATAAATAGTTGACATTTCTTTATCTAAGAAAACTATTTTTTTAGTTAATAAGAAAACTATAGTATAATAATATATTTTTAAAACATATGCTAATAATATAAAATAAACAATCAATTTATTTTTCTTATCAATAAATTATAAAAAATAACTAACATAAAAATCAAATTATTACATATACTCAAACCAAATTGGACATATGACTACACAAGTCTTTTCTAAGTCACAACAAGAGATGAAAAAAAAAAGAAAAAAAAAAGGTTAAAATATTTCTGAAGTGAAGCCTACCTATAAAGCATAAAAAACCCAAACGCGTTGCTTCCTCTGATCCGAAACGAACCTCAACAACGCTGAACGCAGAAAGGGGAAAAAGGGAATTAGGGTTTCGGAAGCAGCGACAACAATGGATTTCACAGCGGAGAAGAGGGAATCAGAGAACAACACAGAAAATGCTCATCCAACAACGTTAGATTCTTCTTCTCAATTGGCATCGGCACTTGATTCCAACAACAAAGAAATCGAAGAGCGACAAGCTCGTGAACTCAAAGCCGGTCTTCACCCACTAAAGGTTCCTCTCTCTCTCTCTCTCTCACACACACACACACACACACACACTTCTATTTTCATTTTTTTACCACTCAATCGCTCAAACACTACCAACAATTATTAGTATTGCTGTTGTTGTTGTTAGAATAAAATTCAGATACGTTTTTGGTGCTTTTCTCCTATTAGAACGAGTGTTTCATCTTGATAATCTATAGTGATATATGTAAACTTTTCATTACGCGGATTACTGAGGTGAAACTTCAATTTTGATTAGAGAATGGGTTTAAAAGTATATGAAGAACTGTATCTAAGTTTTGTCTATTATTATGTGTTTGTTACTTACATTAGGGTAATTTTGAATTTGAGCCTGGTCTATGGTTTTATATTTGGTACGAAGTGGTTTGCGATGAGAAGTTGGTGATTGATATCTAGGATTTTTATTTTTGAATTTTGGTGTTTTTATTGGCGAATGGCGATTTAAGGGCCTGACTGAAGTTTGCACTAACGCATAGACATGCTCAGGTGCGATGTAATGGCTAAAGTTGGAAGTTTCGGATTGTGGGTATTTATTATTTGCTGAGGAAGATGATAAATAAATTAAAATTTTGGATTGGTTCTTTGTTAAGGTTTTGTGTAACGGTAGCCTGCTTTGATGTATCACTATGATTCTGGGATCTTTCAATTTGACGTAAGGAGGGGTTTTAATTCTGGAAGAGTTGATTGAATGCTGTGTTGGCTGCTTCTGCTTTGAAGTAGTTATATGAGAGATGGTTATGCCCTGGATTAGATTGTGGGTCTTGATGATTTGACATGCTTGTTGATTACGTATGGTAGTTATGTTTGTTTCACTCTATCTTGTATTCTGCTTTGGGGCTGTTTTGGTGGATTTATTTTGTGTTGGTGATTTCTATGAGCAGCACAAGTTTGTCTTCTGGTACACACGTCGAACACCTGGAGTTCGAAATCAAACATCATACGAGGACAACATAAAGAGAATTGTTGAATTTAGTACGGTGAGGTCTTTGCTTTGTTGATGGTTGTAGTTGAATATGAATTCATACTTCATTACAAATTTCCTTACCTTGTTGATTTCGTGATTGTATGTATTAATAGGTTGAAGGATTTTGGGTCTGCTACTGCCATCTTGCTCGTCCTGCTTCTTTACCTAGTCCAACAGATTTGCACCTTTTCAAGGAAGGAATCCGTCCTCTGTGGGAGGTAGATACTTAAAAGTAGTAGCTGAAGTTTCATTTCTTGCTGATTGAGAATTTATAAGCTGTTTCTATTTTTTGGGTCCGCGGGGGGAGAGAGAAGGGGGAAGGTGTGTCCTTTAGATATCTTTTAATTTTCATTGACATGATTATTCTTCTGAAGGACTCTGCTAACTGCAATGGTGGTAAATGGATTATACGATTAAAAAAGGTTGTCTCAGGTCGTTTTTGGGAGGACCTGGTAAGTGCAAATAATTTCATCTGTAGCATTTTGTATCTTTCTTGATAAAATGTATGGCTATGGCATGATTATGCAAAATATTAACACTTTAATTTATTGAGTGATTATTTTAATTTGTAATTGAATTTTTTTTTTTTTATCTCAATGGCCTGTTTTGATACATATAGTTGATCTGATCCCACTCAGTAGCCTAAGTGTTGGTTGTTGTCATTAATATCTAAATTTTTCATTAAAATTAGATGAATGTTAGCAACACACTCTAATACACTCATTTTAACACACTCTACTACTGGTTCCAATTTATTTAAAACTACAAAATTTTGAGAGACTTGTTGAATAAGTAAGACCTGCAAAAAAATGTGATTTCAAATAAATTTCAGCCTATAGTAGTGTGTTCAAAAGAGTGTTAGAAAGTGTTACTACCATTCTCCTAAAATTATTTATGGGCCTCAAATGTTTTGTTGTTGATTTTCACCACTGAAACTGAAGACAGAAACCTACATTTCTGAAGTTAATTGACCAGCTAAAGTACCATTTGGAATCTCTCTTGTTCAGTTATTTTGATTGCATGAGCTGTACCATCGATTGCAATTATATTTCTGTGTTCTATTGTTGGAGACTTAAATTTTTAATAATACTACATACCAAGTGCAGGTTCTTGCATTGGTGGGTGACCAATTGGATTATGGGGATAACATATGTGGTGCAGTACTTAGTATTCGTTTCAATGAGGATATATTGAGTGTCTGGAATCGCAATGCTTCGGACCATCAGGTTGGCATTATTATGGACCCTAATTGTATTTACATATGTACATTATGCATGTCCTTAGTATTGTTCCTTTTTTTTATTTTTTTCTGATAAGCATCCTTAGTATTGTTCCTGCTTTCTCATTACAGGCTGTAATGGCTCTGAGAGATTCAATCAAACGTCACTTAAAGCTTCCTCATAGCTATGTTATGGAGTACAAGCCCCATGATGCCTCTCTGCGAGACAATTCATCTTACAGGAACACTTGGTTGAGAGGCTAGAGATTCAATTGTGTTCTTGCCAAAGTCCCCGCCATGGAAGCTGTATTTCATATTGGCGCAGCTTTCACTGAGCAGTTAATCATTGGCTTCGGTCTAGTGATGGTGCTGGGTGTTCTAGGACTGGTTTCTGTCTTTTGAATTCAATGTACGACAGCTACATTGCTACTGCTTTAAATAGAGTTTCATTTGGTTACTTGCGGTTCACTCTAATTTTGTGTAATGTGTCTCTTAGATTTTGTAAATAAACTTGTTCGTGTTGTTGCTTTTCACCTCGCTTATGGAGAGAATCATGGCTTTTCTCTCCCATGATATATGATAGATTACTTCTGTAGCACATTTTTACATAAAGGCATTAATCCTTTAAACTGAGACGATCATTATGGTGGAAAGGGATCAAGTCTCCTACCATGGGAAAATTATTTCCTACAGTTAGATGTATCAATTTTTAAATCAATGGCTCTTTTTTTTTCCCTTTTTCTTTTTCCTTATATTTTCCAATCTACCCCTCCTTGCAAGCAAATAGAAAGTTGAAACAGGATGAGTGAGGGAGATGTGAGAAAGGGAGGTGTGGAGAGAGAAGGTAATGGGTATCAGTGCATGGCGATTCATTGACAATTTTGCACAATTAGTTTCCTGGTTGTTGGTTTGATCTAGTTTCAACTGAATTTTTTTCATTGGTGTGTGGTGGCCTCGTAGTCGCATCTGGTTTGGAAAGTGGATTTGCAAATTTGGAGAAGGAAAAAGAAAAAAACGAGAAAAGAGAAAGGGGAGGTAGATTGTTGAAAAAATATAATGAAATGTCGTTTGCTGGAAATTGCGTTTGGCAGCGGTGCACACTGGTCTACGACGGTGGGTGTAAGGAGGAAGATGAAGGGTGATGGTGGTAGAGTGAGGATAGAGATAAAAAGGATAAAACGGGAAAAAAGAAAAAATGTTACCCATCAGCGAAAAATAATATAGAAATCTAATAGTTGCAAAGTTGTTTTCCATGGTGAGAGACATGAATGAGGAGGCCTCCAACCCGTCTCCATCTTAAACTGGTATCTCCATTGAATTGTTGCGATAGTATCTCAATTCTGGATATTCTAGAGGGTGATACACAAAATTAGTTTTTGAAATTTAAAATTGCTGGTAATTATAATTTTTGAAATTACAACAATAAGAATTAAAAAGATTTGTTTTATAGTTTTAGGATTAAAATGATATATTTAAAATTTCAATGACTAAATTGATTGACTCAATTTCTCATGTTATTGCTTTATGCTGTTTGGTTTCATGTTTATCTAAAATCATTTTAAAAAATTAGCTAATGTGATTTTAAGAAACATTTACATGTTTAATTTCGAGTTGAATAATTGACTGATTTGATGCATTTTTTTAAAATTTTTGCATTAGATATATATTTATATTGAAATTTGTTACTAGCTTGAGTTAAAAAAAAAATCTAAACATAAATTATCAGTCTAAAATTGTTTGTAGTTAAAATTAATTTTGTAAAGGGATTTTCATTCAAAATATCTAAACACACTCATTTTATTATGTGGTGAGTAGTTTGCACAAATTTTAATTTGTAACTTTTTACAATCATTCTATTAAAAAAAAATTATTCATTCACATCAACATTGAAATGTCATGTAATTTGTCCATATCAACATGAAAATACCACATCTTTCAACATAAAAATGACACATCATGATCAAGTGACGTTCAAGTATAATTTGTGTAATTTTAAAAATGAACCAAAATCACAGATTTAAAAATAGGGGACAAAAATTGTGGTTAAGAAATTATAAGAGGACCAAAATTCCAATTTAACCACAAACTTGATTATAATCTTTTGCTGCACTTATGGCTTATATTATATGTACTAAACGCAACAAGCATAGCAAATTCCACCCAAGTAACAATGTAGTATATAACTTTAGTTTGTCATTACAGTTACTATAAAAGTTGTTACTGCATGACTGTGATCTCACACATAAGTTAAATGACATTGCATACACCATCTGTTAATACATCATCTATAGGTAAACTATCCTAAACAGATGACTGGAGTCCGATGATACCTGATCAACAATTAGCAATTGTCAGGTTTCAACATACAAAGCAAGTAGCAGCAAGCTGTATAAAACCAAACTGAACTCTATGATGTCACATACTACCTTTTCTGTCATTCTGTGTTTAACCTAACTTATTTACTGACTGTAATACCGTGTGCATAAGAATGACTATGTTTACAACTACTTCAACTATATGGTCTATAGTAACTTATCCTGGTATGAGTCAATAACGTTCTATCATCCAAACTAAAAATGTTTTTCTACAATCCTGCCTATTCAATGGTTTGACAAGAAAAAAAATTCATATTAAGCCACTAACAAATTATGCATGCAATGGATTAAACTCGTGGAATAGATTATAATTTGTTAATGTCAGGAAACAATCCGAAGAAAAGTGAGCATTACCACATGCTACTCTTGCACCAGCATTCCCAGTAGTCTTGCTGAGTTCATGCCCACCTGTTTTACAATAAACAAAAAGTCAAAAAATCCTAAAAATGGATATAAGATACAAAAACTAAACAGCGAAAGCTGTGTACTTTATCTATAAAAAAGGCTAGAACGCTACGGCAAGTGGTGAACATAATTTTAGTCCATCTTGAACTCTAGAAATTCAAACAAGCTAAAGAAAAAAAAATCACATGTCTATTCTCCAGCCATTAGCTCAAACAAAATCAGCAAGGTCATGCCAATAGAGACATTAAAGGGGAACCAACAGGGACTCATCCGAAGATTACTCAAGCATAATACTGAAATATTAGGAAATATAGGGTGGGTTGGATGGTTAAGGGAGAAGGGAAGGGGGGGAAGGTTGCAGGTTCGATCCCCTGTGCTAACAAAACTAACAAAAAACATTTGCCAATAAAAAAAAATAATACTGAAATATTAATTGGAAAATCTAAACAGCAATACTCTGGTAGCTTTGGTTACTGTCCGCGTTACCTAAAATGCAGATATACAGTGGAGCATCTTTATGATTTTCCAACACTAAATAATACAAATACAAAATTATTCCAATCTTTTTTATCCAGGACAAGAAGTTACTTCATATATAGACATAACCATTCCATGGATGCTTATATTCCTCTTTTTATTTATTTTTTATATTTTTTTTGTATGATAACCCCCCCGGAAAAAAACTTCAGCTTTTACTAGTGTCGTGCATCAAGAAAAAATCTTAGGCAGGCAGCAATGGACAATCCACTAACCAGACAAGAATTCAACTTCTAGTTCTCACTTAAAATTGCCCAAACTTCTGGACCTCCATCACATCCTTGCAGTGATTCTTAAACCTTTGATCTACAAGGATGCATATTATACGATTGCCCCTATTTGATTAGGTCATCATTATTATGGAAGTCACTAGCCTCTTAATACTTGTAAAATATTATGTTGTGAGGTTAGTTTGAATCTTAAAATATGTTACAACTTTCTGAATCACTATTAATGGAAAGGGGATCCAACTGTATAACAAACATGAAATACATTCTTTTAGGGGTGGGTGGCATAGGTTGAGAAAACATTGTTCTAAATAACATATGTCACCCATATGTTATAAAAATAGGGAATTTGGACAATGGAGTTACTCACCAATTGCGGTTAGTTACTAAACTTCATTAAATGTACTAGTTGGTCCTTGAATTTATGAAACTTGATACATATTTATATTAGGTCTGTAGAATGTAAGAATATACTAAGATTCAGTAGGTCCACACACACTTTGATACCATGTTAATAATGAGAGAAAAATTAGAGACATGATAAAAGAGTGTTCTATTATTTCTTAATGAAAAAGGTTACCCAGGGGTATTTGAGTTGTCTTCATCCTCTGTTCCTTTACAAGTTTTTCATGGTCACTCCTGGAGGACCTGGACTATTGATGATGTTCCTCCAAAGAGGCAAAGACTCCTACTAACTCGCTTCTACTTTCTTTCTTCTCATTTGTCTTCACCATATTGTACTTTTATTCCTTTCCTAAGGTGGCATCAGGCAATGATGAACGAATTATTGCACTTCATGCTAATGTCACTTGGCCGTTAGTACCTCTCATTCTAGGTAACCACTGGTTGATTGTCAGTGGATTTACACTGTGAAACTTGGTTCACTCAAAGGTACAGTCAAGTTTATGGTCAAGACTATGTTGATACCTTTTCTCCCATTGTATTTGTTCATCTACTCCTGGCCACGATGTCATGCATTCTTAGCCTTTATTTTAGCTACACACTAACGCCTTTCTTCATGGTGAATTTAAAGAGGATATCTATCATCTATATAGTGCAACCTCCTAGTTTTGTTGCTTAAGGAGTGTTGGATCTGTTTTGCAACTTTGTTAGGCTCTTTATGGCTTGAAGCAGTCTCCTTGTGCTTGGCTTTGAAGGTTACATTTTGTCAGAGTTTGAAGTGAATCTGATCATACTGTTTTCTACAGGCATATTTTCCAGGGAAAATGCATTTATATGGTTGTGTATATTGAATTATTGATGACATTATTATAACCAAGGATGACCACGTCGACATTATTATAACTAAGGATAACCAGGGCGACATTATCAACTAAAACAATGACCAGCCAACTGATATGACATTCTCACTAAGTCCCTTAGGGTTCCCTATATTAGGTTCAGTTGTAACAAGTTGGGTCCATACAATTTGTATGCTCTAGCTTGAGTATAACTGTTAATGTATTAATATTAAGTTTCTGAAATGTAGGAAGATATTATATTATATGCAGGCTCAACTGGGCGATACACACTCTTGTACCCTTTCCTCATTAAGAAGCGATAGAACACTTTCTGAGCATCTCTCTCTTGTCTCTCATTATGATAGTCATTAGGTCAGTAACTAATCTTGAGGAGTGAGCTTACTAGATAAAACAGCCTTTGTACTATGAAATGAAATACATATGCAATCATGCTGAGGGATATATAAAAATAAGGGTGTATTTTTTTATAGAAAAGCATCAACCTTGGCCACATAAGTAATTTACACATTAAGCTTACCACTTCAAGCATGAAGGGTACTCAATACAACTTCCTATCATAGGAAATTATTTTGATGAAATTATAATATGAAACAACATGACTATGGGAAAAAAAGGCTACATTTTAAAGTTTGAACAAGAGGAAACCTAGTGAAACTTGATCTGAGGCCAAATTTTAAAATCTTACCTCTTCCAAGATCATCAGGATCAGCATGCACAACAACAGCCCTTCCAATTATGGAGTGAACTCCAGTTAGAGGAATCTACATATTGAAAGTGAGAAAGAGGAAATTAAGTATTCTAGACCCAATTAAACTACGTTCAAATTTCATAAACAAAAATATCAACCAAATGAAAACAATACAAAAGGAAAATCAACATTGCAGAACACAAGCACATTTGAACATGTGATTGATTTAATTGTGCAGATGGGTAAATCATATCACATGTGATGATTCTCTAAAAGAACAAAGAGAATGGAATCACCAAAGTGACACCAAGTAAACATCACATCACAAAACACCCAAAGTTCAATTCTTTACCTGTCTATCTCTAATAGAAATCTCAGCAACTCCTACAAAACAGAAAGCTCTTTGGAAATTTCCAAGCAGACAACTCGTAAAGAATAGTAAGAAATATCAAAATAAATATGAAAAAGAAAGAAGATAATACCATCAGGGCCTGCAGCAATGTTGCCCAAATCACCAGCATGGCGCTCATCATCTGAAGGAGCCCCATGATCCTTCTTGAACGGATTGAAGTGAGGACCTGGGGTAAAGGAGGTTAAAACTAAAAAAATTAATTGAAACAGTTGCATGATTAGCTTTAATTACTTTTCAGAAGGAAAAAAATATATTTTCTATGTATAATCTTGATATTACATTTCAATCAATTAGTAGAAATCACTCTAGATATATGAACTTTTATTTATGTTAGTTGTTAGTTAGTTTTTGTTAGTGGGGGATCCAAACCCACGACCTCTCCCCCCTCCCTTCTTCCTTCAGCACCAAGACAACCTTATGACCCCTACTCTAGACAAATGAACTTAAAAGTAATTATTACAAAAGTCAATAAATTTTAACTATATGACAATCCATGATTGGATGATAATATAAAAAACCCCTTACATTGACAGTGTATTTCAATCAAATTCCTTTTTTCATAAGTTCTATAATTTAATTATAAACCATTATGCACACAAAGAGAGTTTGTTACCAAGAGTTCGACACAAAGAGAGGTAGAGGTTGACCGAAACTTACCTGAGGAAAGGTAGTTAAACAAGACCTAATGGAGTGGGATATAGATTGACCGACGGTATGTCTTAGAACGGAGTGGAGAAAAACTATAAGCTTGGTGGAGGGTTAAATTCATTAGTATTTCTATGTTCCAGTCGTTCCTTTTATTTAGTTTTTTCCCTCGTTATTTCTCCCCTCTTTTATTTTAGTTTATTTTTTCTTTCTTTTGTCTTATTTTCACTTTTTCTTCCCCTCTCCCTTTCTCTTTCTTTGTCTTATTTCCGATCATTCATTGGGTTCATCTACCACCGATCTCAATTAACTTGGGTTAAATGTGATGTTGATGTTGATGTATGCACACACACAAAACAAGTCAATCCAAAACTGAATCCAGCCAGGCTTTCTTTTCAACTACTGTCAATCTTCCTATTTTACAATTTTAAACCCTCCCTTTTTCATTTTCCTACAAAAGATAGGTATAAGAGGAAATTGTAAAAGTTTGATGATGATAAACATTCATGAAGAGAAGAGAAGAGAGAACCAGTGGAGTTGCAGCCATTGGTGGTGTCACCAAAAGCATGAATATGGAACCCATGAAAGCCTTGGGACAACCCTGTTACTCTCCCTGTCACATGGGTGGTCCCTACACAATAATCACAATCAAAAACCAATAAGCAACAAAACATTCCTAACTGAATAAACAAACTCACTCAGAGACATAAAGAGAGACAGAGAGAAAGAAACCATTGGGGTGCTGAAGAAACTGAAGAGAGCCTCTAATGTTGTTGTCTCCGATGATGATAGCCACACCTTTGACGGTTCCCTTTGCAGCTTCCATCTCATATGTTGTTGTGTTTCTGCCTCCAGCTCCGAACGAAATGAACCTGTTAGGAAAAAAACAATGAAGATAGTGGAATACACTAATCTGTGTTCGGATGGTTAAAAAACACAGAAAAGGAAAATAAAATGGAATACTATTATTATATAGGAGATTTCTTTCTTTTTTTTAATAGTTTTGGACTTGGAATCGAGAGGAATATATATAATTTTTTTTATGGTAAGAGAGGAATAAGACTATATGAGTAAAAAGAAAAGTATATATTTATTTTGCTTTTGATTGAAAGAAAAAAAAAAGAAACAAATTTCTATGTTAAATATTTTTATAATGTAGTGACCATGGATGTGCATAAATTTGTTGTTTTAAATGAATTGTTTTTCTCTTTCATTTTGTTCTTACAAAGTTACAAAGTTACAAGAGAAGAGAGAAAAATCTAAATTTAAAACTTTTTACATGTGTATATACTTTTTATTCTATAATAATAATATATGAGTTTAATTCTATGTATTGATAGTGTGCAAAAATTTTACACTACTCAGTCAATTATAAATTATGTTAGAGATAATTTTTTAAAAGTAATATCTAAAGTAATTTTTATCTAATTGATCATCTTTCAAATTTTATCATCATAAATTAGAAAAATATATTTCATTATAAAAATTTATCTAGTTGAAAATTCATTTAAAATAAAAAATTAATGAGGCCTAAAAATTTTAACCAATAAAAATAAAAGTTAAGAAATCATTAGAGTGCGTTACTACCTTTTTGTGTTATGTATTGCACGGTAGAGTTACTAGTTATTTTAATCTCTGTTAATATTTTTGAATTAAGAATAAAAGAAATTCAACCCCTCCAATCAGATGCCAAATGGCCGGTGCCCAATTAATAGTAATCAAAACCGTTCAATAATTTGAGGATTTAGTCAACGATTAAACTCAGTGCTTATGGCATTTCGCACTTCATGCACTAATTAACATTTCCCTTAATTGCCACGTTAAGAGAGGAAGGGATAAAATAAGAGTTTCTCCTTCTTCTTCTTTGGTTTCTCTGTTTTGCATTCCCCTCCAACTTATAATTATTATCAGATTTTTTTATGAGCCTTGTGATTATTAGTATTTTTCGATTGTTAAACATAACTAGAATCGTAGAAGTAAAGAGAGACACAGAATATGAGAGAAATAATAAGCATTCATATTGGACAAGCTGGGATTCAGGTTGGTAATTCATGTTGGGAGCTATATTGCCTTGAGCATGGCATTCAACCTGATGGAACAATGCCCAGGTCTTATATTTTTTTCTTCTACTCCCTCCGTACCTTTTTATAAGATATTGTTTTCTATATATTTATTGTATTTTAGGCAATTCTTTCACCTGGCCTTCAATTTAATTTGGTTAATTAGAAATTAATTTTGAAACATAACGTAGCAATTTCTTTAAAATTAATCCAAGGCCAAGATCCAATTTCTATGTCACATGTTACGTTGATTTACCAGGTGCAATATATTCTTGGGGCACAAGTTGCTTGATTCTTTGGGTGCTTTTATGATAGGAAAGCTTCTTTTAATCTATTTTCAACTTTTGCTTCCTTAATTTTCTCCTTTGATCATTCCTCGGACTTAATTTTTCTGAAAAAAGAATTGCATTCTATTGTTAGTTTTTATGTTTACATAGTGGGGTCATTTATAGGCTGTGCTTTAAATTAAAGTATCAATCAACCTAGCACATTACATGTTTATTTCTAAATTATTACGTTTCTGGTTTATGTATCATGTATTCCATTTTATCATTCTATGATCATTTTTGTGAAGTGTATTAAAATGAATTTAAATTAAATGCATTGCGGGCTGCGGCGATGTGCTTCCCTCATGGATTGATTAAACCTTCCCTGGATTTGGAAATCTTTGTTAATTATGTGATAATGTAGTAATTGACATGTCAAAATCAATTTTGACAAAATTATGGCCTTAACTCAAATAAGGAATTTCTTTAGCTATCTGCTCTTAGGTGAAGTAATATCATTGCAGATCCATATAAAAGGTGATCTAAAGTCATGTAGTTAAGCTATTTCAGTATAATAGAGTCCCTTTAATTTTTTCATTTCCACACATATAAGGTGCATCACTAACAAGGCATCAACTCTTAATTTCATCTTTGTGCCAAGGTATTGCTTGTAGCAAGTGATTAGCACTCTACTTAGAAACACAGATAGCTACCAACTTGTAGACTAGGTCTATGTATATATCCCTTCCACTTTCTATAGTTATGTTTCTGAAATAACTATGTTTAAACTTTGTTTCTTATAATTGTTTTGTTCTGTTTCTGTTGAGTTTCTTATTAGCTGATAGCTACTACATTCCTGCCACTCTTTCAATTTCTTTAGTCACATTAATACATTTTATGAGTGCCTTTTTATTGGCAATCTTGGAGGCTTCAAAAGTGGAACCGCTATACTGCTTTTCCTCACATTAGTTGAAAGGTTGAAATCAAATGGTTAATTGTTGCTTCATTTACCTGTATTTTGTCCTAGAATATAAAGAATGAAACAAATTGGAGCTCAAATTTGTAATAAAATGATTTTTGTTCCCACCTTTTAAGCCTCAATGTTCTAATTAACTTGAAATCAGACCTTGGTTTTCTAACAAATACTATGTAATTGTTCTCCCTTTACTTTTTTTGGCACTGATTCATAATTTCGTGTACATGTGCTTGCAGTGATGGTTCAAATGATGCACATGATGCTTTCAACACCTTCTTCAGTGAAATTGGAACTGGCCAATATGTCCCAAGGGCATTATTTGTTGATCTGGAGCCTAGTGTAATTGATGAAATAAGATGTGGTCCTTACAAACAACTCTTTCATCCAGAGCAATTAATGTCTGGCAAGGAAGATGCTGCTAATAACTTTGCAAGGGGACATTACACAGGTCAGTCACTTCGTTAAAAAATTGGGTATGTTCTATCTGACAGTGTCACTTATTTGGTGTCTATATGCTGCAGTTGGAAAAGAAATTGAAGAGCCGTGCCTTGACCGTATCAGGAAGTTAGCTGACAATTGCACTGGCTTGCAAGGATTCTTGGTTTTCAATGCTGTTGGTGGTGGCACTGGTTCTGGCTTGGGATCATTGCTTTTGGAACGTTTGTCTGTAGATTATGGGAAGAAGTCAAAGCTTGGCTTCATCATTTATCCTTCTCCTCAGGTGTAGTAAAATGAAATCTGTTTGTGGTGGAGCATCAAACATTTGTTGACTTTACAACATGTTATGGCCTTTTTTATTCCAATCCTTCAGTATGAAGAAAATCTCTAGTGGAGAATATTCTAGTAAGGAGAAATGCTACACCGTTTAACAATTTTTGTCACATTTTCTCTCCTATTGAGTGAAATTCATGCGAGTTCTATTCCTCATTTAGTGGGGTCCTAATCCCAATTCCAAACTAGTGGGATGTACATAAATTTCAATCAATAAAAAAGAATGTTTTAAGAAGTGTTCGAGAGTATGTTATTAGCACTTCTCTGTAGTAGTACATGATGGAAGTTGCATATACATCGCAGTATGTTAACTTCCAAGATATGATGTTAAATTGCTAGAGATGCTTTCACATATGTTGCTCTACACACTTTAGAATATTCTTGCTTCCTTAATTGTGCTTATTAATTATCCACATTTCTATATTATTATACCAAATTGTCCGAGTGGAATGTCCTTACTGTAGTGTTGTTATTAACATGCAGGTATCTACTGCCGTTGTTGAACCATACAATACTGTTCTTTCCAATCACTCTCTTATTGAACACAGTGATGTAGTTGTGCTCTTGGACAATGAAGCAATATATGACATCTGCAGAAGATCACTAGAATTAGAAAGGCCAAATTACACCAACTTGAACCGCTTGATATCTCAAATCATCTCTTCTTTAACCACTTCCTTGAGATTTGATGGTGCAATCAATGTGGACATTTCCGAGTTCCAAACCAACCTCGTGCCATATCCGCGCATCCATTTCATGCTTTCTTCTTATGCCCCTGTGATATCTGCTGCGAAGGCCTACCATGAGCAGCTTTCAGTGCCTGAGATCACCAGAGCTGTGTTTGAGCCATCAAGCATGATGGTCAAGTGTGATCCAAGACATGGCAAGTACATGGCATGCTGCCTCATGTATCGTGGGGATGTTTTTCCAAAAGATGTAAACCTTGCTGTCTCAAATATCAAGACAAAGAGACAAGTTCAGTTTGTTGACTGGTAACTAACTACACTTCCTTGGAAGAAGAACATCATACTATGATATATATATATATATATATATATATATATATATATATATATATATAACTTGGATTGCATGATCTTTTCCTGTTCTGTTCTTTCTGTTGTGGTCCTAACTATCTGATCATTAGTATGGACTTTCCATAGTCAGTTTTTCTAGTTCCTTCTATATTTGAGCCTTTTCTTTTGTTTAGAAGATCGAGATTATAGAAAATGGTTATCATTACCAGGAAAA
This sequence comes from Glycine latifolia, assembly GCA_013407115.1. Lineage (NCBI taxonomy): Eukaryota > Viridiplantae > Streptophyta > Magnoliopsida > Fabales > Fabaceae > Glycine > Glycine latifolia. Next base: position 24,451,990 of record CM023956.1, read on the forward strand.
TAAGCCCTGAACTATCAAAATTAAACTTATTTGCATGACACACCTGAGTGGTAAAAGCTGTTGTTTGATTATGATTTTGACTTGTTTATGTGAAATCTTGAAAGTTGTAACTGCTCTATTTTAATTATTGACTGAAAACATCTCAACAAAATCTAGGCAGAGTTGTCCCAATTTTGGGGCTCTTTTTTTCTTGAAAGGTTCATGGAGTGCATTTTTGTATGGGGCTCAATTAGGTCTATGGGTTGAATCAGACACTGTTAAAAGATTGATAATAGAAAGACTGATAAATTATAAGCTAGATCCTATTTAAGGGAGACTAAGGTAATGTTTGGTGTAGCTTTTTTAACTTAAAAGACTATTTTAACTTTGAAGTTAAAAATGAGTTTTAAATTTAGTATAAATTATGCTGATACCCCAGGATGCTGAACAACATTACATTTGATATCCTTCTTTACTTTTACCATAGACAAACTTTCCTTAATTAATATAACAGTTCACATCAACATAAGTAATGTAATTTCTTATGCAATTATATAAATTAAGGAAGGTCTAAGTAATGTAAAAAAGGTATATCAAGTGTAATTTAGTTAAATTTCAGAAATTGTAATTTGCTCTAAAATTTAAAGCTATTTGGTAGTTTTATATTTTTTTTAAGTTTAGAAGTTATTTTAAGTTAATTTCTTTGCTAGAATGTTCTTAGATTTTGAATTTTGAAATTTGAAATAAAAAAGAAAAAAAAAGGTGTAGAAATTAACATCTATTAAATTAAAAACTCATTCTTTTACAAACTTTCTTCTTTAAACATAAAAGTTACATTATAAAAATTAAATACCAAAGAATACTTCAATTGGCATTCAATTGGCACAGGTTGTTCTAACTTAATCATAGATCTCAAGTTTGAGTCTTATGTAAGCACAAGTTGCATTGTTAAAATAAAAGTTTAATCACCAAATTTATAGATCAATTAACACAATATTGTTAAAATTATTTTACATTGCAAGTATATATAATTTATTTTCTCGTTAAAATAAACTCAAAATAAATTGGAATAAATGTTAGTACCTGAATCTTGGGACTTCTGTTTCTCTTTCCAAACATCTGAATAAACAGTTTTGATGACTAATTTCAGGTGCCCTACTGGTTTCAAGTGTGGTATCAACTACCAGGCTCCAACAGTAGTACCAGAAGGTGATCTTGCCAAGGTGCAAAGAGCAGTTTGTATGATAAGCAACAACACAGCTGTGGCAGAGGTTTTCTCTCGCATTGACCACAAATTTGACCTCATGTTTGCCAAAAGGGCCTTTGTGCACTGGTATGTGAGTGAAGGAATGGAAGAAGGTGAATTCTCAGAAGCCAGAGAGGATCTCGCTGCCCTTGAAAAGGACTATGAAGAGGTTGGGGATGAAGGTGTAGATGAAGATGATGTTTAAAGTTACTTAAAAAGTAATTAATCATTTAATCCTCCTTCACTAGCTAGTAGCTACCTACATCTCCCTAAGTTTTATTATGTCTTGCCATGTAATGTTGTCCTTGTTCAATTTTTTTCTGCACGCATCTTTTTGTTGTATGGTGTGACATTGATCTTATGATTGTTTTAAATGAAAGTCTTGAGAGAATTGTTTAATTCATGTACAATGGCAGTGTAATTGTCATGTGTCATTTTGAATCACATATTATTCATCCTCCAAGGAATCATATACCGGAACATCTAGTGAATTATTCATTCTATATATGAGCCGAATCAGAGAAAACACATTCTGATATTCCTTGACCATTGCTATTTCACATTAGTGATCCACATCACATGACTGAATTTTATAGTAGTTCCTTAATCTAGTTAGCATGAATAGGGATGACAAAAAATCCCACACAGGTGGATAAACTTGCTAGAAATTAAAAATGGATAATTAAATATATGGATACCCATGGGACAACATGAAAGATGATATCTCATATGATATCTCATAGGACAGTGAGAAGTTACATGCATTTATCTTGTAACATTCAAGAATCGATCCGAGTCACAAACCGCCAGGTCGATGGTTCACTTGGAAAATTGGCCGGTTCATACCAGGTCGATAGCATGAATGATAGAATAATTGGTTCAAACCAGTTGTACCACATCTAGACCGACAAGTCGGTCCAAGCTGGTTTTTTTTTTTTTTGACATAAGTCCAAGTTGGTTTTTAAAACATTGGAAGGGGTGGTAATACTTTAAAGACTAATAATTGGTTTTCTCTAATTTCTCTTTATAAGTAAGTGAAAATGAGGATAGAGAGAGGAAACATGAGTTATTTTCTATATTATACCCCTATTCTATTTCAACCTTAATTATAGAGCAGGATAGCTTTATCTTTTGATCTAAACATTAAATTTTTCTGTTAAATAAATCTAGCTTGAATAAAAATATGTTAGTGGTTATAAGTTTTCTATTTTCATTCTTACATTTAAGAAAAACATTAAATTTCTCTTTTCCTTATTTCTCTCAAACTATACACTCATCGTAAAATCTATTCTATTTCTTATTTATTTTCATTAACCCTATTTTTCTCTTTCCTATTTCCATCCATGATATTTCTTTCCCTTTAACTATGTAGACCAATAATATAAATTATTTTTACTTTAATATTAATTTTATTCAAATTCAATTTTTCACTAAAACCTTCCTAACAAAAGATATAAAAAAGGAAGCTTTTGGGTCAACAAGGCAGGTGAAATGGTGTCTTTAAACAATATGCAACATGTAAGCATATCTTTGGATGTGATAATAAGTGATAAAATTAAGCTCAGTTATATGATGGTTGATCGAAAACATAAAAAATTAAAATAAAATAAAATTTTTAAAAAGTAAGATAATAAAATGATTTTTTTGAAAATATTAAGATTAGAATAAATTTTTAAAAATTTAATATACTAAAGTGAAAAAGAATTTAACATCTATAGTATAAAATAATTTTATGTTATCATTCAATCATAAATTACCGTTTGAATTATTTTAAGATAATTATTATCAAAATTAATAAATTTATTAGATAAATTATAATTAGATTATTATCTAAAAAATTTATATTGTCAATATATAACTCTTTTTTTTAATAAAAAATATTAAGACATAATAGATAAAAAATAACAGTAAATAATAATTATTGTTGTTGTAATACATACCAACATAGCCTTGCGTGAAGGAATTTTCAAGGGAGTATAATTGTACTGTTGAGTGTTGATGCATGCAAAGAAACATAAATAGAATAGTCAATGGGATTTTGTCCCTGGGGTGCAAGATCCCAATTTTCGTGCTACACCTTGTCTCCAAAGTCTATATTTTTTCAATGGTGTCTACTCGGAATTGGGAAAGACACAGAAAATAGACTGCATGCTTTACTTTAGATATTTTAAATATGAAATGCGAAGAAAATTAATCTTTAACTTAAGTGTGTTTGGAAAGACTTCTAAGTTAATTTCTAATTTAAAAATTGGTTTGATCAAATTAAATATATTTGATAAAAAAAATATTTATTGTAACGTTTTTATAACATTTTTCCAAATGCTATTTTATGTAACATTTATTTATTTTTATTACTATATTATATTATATGTATGAAGTATTATTTTATTTTATTAATAATTAATCTTTAGTAAAATTTTCTTTTATCTACATCTTTTTCATTCACATAGTTAAAATAAATTTTTTTACTTAAGAATCTAATTCGAATTCTATTATATTACCCGTGTATTAATACCTGACATTTAAATTTATAAGACTTAACTCATCACCAAAAATAATTATAACACTATTTTTCTTTTTACTTTTATCTTCACTCTCTTTACAATTCCTCCCTTACCATTTTTAATTTCTAGAGCCTCTCTCTCTTTTTTTTAATCATATTTGAAGTATTGTTTTGTATGCTAGCTGTTTATTTATCTTTTAACAAATTATTTGATTTTTAAAAAAAAAATCTAAGGAAAAGAGTACTCTACTCTTTGAATTTTATCCCTTTTATATATAAATACACTTAAATTTAAATTTTGTTCTAATTGATCCCTTAAGTTTTATCTAATTTGTAAATAGACACTATAAACTTTAATTTCATTTAATTAGTCTTTAATTTTATCGCTTTTACAAATGCAAACCTTGAACTTTAATTTCAATCTTGTTTTAGTTATTAACGGTTATCATCATTTCGGTCTCTTTTATTAGGGTTTCAAATATTAGTTCCTCGTTGTGAGGGATTATTTAATTTCATTCTGATTGATCCTTAAATTATTTTTTCATAAATAGTTTTTTTTCTTCAATTTAGAGTTATATTATTCATCTTAAATGTCAATCGTTCATTAATCTTTTTTGTTAATTTTTTCATATATTAAATAAAATAAAAATTTAGAAAAAATAAAATAAAAAACAACTAAAACCTTCATTTGGTTTTTTTAGTTCTAAATTTTATGTTTCAGTGTTTGAAAAAATGATTTATAAAAATAAAATTAATAAATGATAAGGATGTAAATTAAATAAATGGTTGAGATCTATTTTTATGTTAGTAGTTTCATTCCAATTTAATATAAAGAGACTAGTTATAAAAGAAGTAAACTGTAAGAACTAACTGAGATGAAACTGAAATTAATTTATTTTTTTTGGAAATTTGAAATTAAACTTTTATGCGCAAGAGTATTTATTTGGAAGAAGAGTAAATTTTAAGGATCAAGTAGGATGGAACTAAAGTTTAAGAGTTTAGAGGTAATGTTTAGGAAAGTAAGTACTCTCTTCCAAAGACTAAAATAATAATAAATTAGTTTTTCAAATAAAAATATGAATAAAATTTAAAAAATTGTTATCCTAATTTTTAAGATATTTTTTTAAAATTAATTGAAATATAAAAGGTGATAATTACTTCATTTATTTGAATATATATAACCAATTTCAAATTAAGGCCAAGCAATTAAATTTATTGTTTTATATTATTTTATACTTACTAACAAATTAAGAGTAATTTTATTTGATTGAATTGGCTAGAATATCAATTTTCATCTTTCAATTTGTAGTTGTCTGCTATTTTTGCCAAATACACACATGAATGCTCTGACTTCTTACATAATAATGACTGAAAAAGGTTTCTTCAAACAGCTAATGTAATTCACATATCTTCCTGCTAGTATTTGGAAAGCAGTTAAACAGAATTCTATTTCTTTCCTATTTCTAAACAGAACTAAACTAAAAGAAGAAGAAGGAAAAACAAATACTGTAGACAAATTGGAAGACAGATTTGCTGGATCATACTTAGACCTTCAGGTTTAACACAAAAATGAGCACAAGGGTGGAAAATCCCAGATAGCTCCATTATTATTAGAGTCTTGAACAGTGACAGTGTCCATGTACTCTTGCACACCATTAATTGCATAAAGTGAAGCTGATATTTGCCTTTCAACTTTCATCCTTTCAAAATCTGGAAGCTCCAAGCCAGCTATATCAGGCAGGTTTGCCACATCCATTACTTGGCTAAATGGAAAATGATCAAAAGAAGAAGGTTCAAATCCCCACGAAGGATTGTTCTGAGAACCTAACTCAGACTCTATGAAATTGCTCAAATCAGGCCTATAAGCATCATCATCATCAAACTGTTGTGTGTTTTGTGTTGTCTTACTAGAAAGTGAGTTCTCACATGTGTCACTATTATTGCTTGAATTACTACTATTACTAGTAGTAGCACTTGCAGTACTAGTGGTGCTGTTGACCCTTCTTTTTTTCTCATTTTCTACACATATTTTCTTTTGAAGACAATCCTGATCAATATACGGTTGGATGCTAAACGTGGACATGTCTTCCAACGAAGATTCGAACCTTAATTCGCCAGGTTGTGGAGGACAAGTCCCTTCAGCTAGAGCAACCAACGACTCCTGTCGGTTGCTCTTGATCCTTATGTCACATGTTTCCACATCTTGTTCTTGATGTTTGGTTTTGGTACCATTTCTGCTGTTGAGAAGATTCTGAATCCTCGAAGCGAGAGGGGAATCAAGGGACACAAGTGTGATGAAGTTGGTGCGAGTGTTGGATCCACGAAGGAGGCATGCAGCTTCATCATAAGCCCTGGCTGCTTCCTCTGCTGTCTCATATGTGCCAAGCCACATTCTTATCTTTTGTGTTGTGTCTTTGATCTCAGCAACCCATTTCCCTGATGCTCTTTGCCTCACCCCAACATACTTGCTTTTGGTTTTGTTGTTGTTTTTCCCTTTGAATACTTTGCCTCCTTTTGATGTGTTTGCTCTCAAGTGCTGCTTTGGATGCTGGAATTGAATTTCCATCACAAAGTAGCAGAAAAACTTCCTTAGCTCTCACAACTCACAAAGATAGGTTTGGTTTGGTTTGGTTCCTCAATTTTCCTGTTGTTCTTGCAAGTTTGTGATGAGATCATGATATATGGAAGAAAAAAGTTGCTTAGTTATTTAGCAAGTGGGCTTAGTATATTACAAGAGTAGTTCTTGATTTTTTTTTCTTTTATTGTTGGTTAGTTTTTAAAATGTATAAAATTATTATGTATGATGAAGACAAGTTAGCAGTCATATTCAATTTCTCGTGACTTTGTTCGGAATGACCGCTATACTTGTCTCGTTTGTTAGCATTACATTTTATTTTAGATGCAGACTCCAAAACATAATCAATTTGATGTAATTATTTTGTGAATGCTGAAATAGAATTTTACTCCTTATCAATATTTTAGATTTCAGTTTGGTTTATTGCATTAAATATTCACTTTTGATCTCTTTGTTGGATCAAATTGGTTCATCCATCATTTTTTCCTTTGAACTTGTCAATTTTGAGTGACGTGATATTTTCTATAGTTTGTCAAATATTACCAAGTTAATTGAATTAGTGTGATAAATTCACAAGAAGAATTAATTTGGCTAGACAATTTTTAAGTGATTAGAGTGGTATATTCTAAATTGTAGATAAGGGATCAAAATTCAATTTGTCGATAAATTGGGTTAGATTTAATTAATCAATTTTATATTCCCTCTTATTTTTATCTATTTTTTACTTTCTCTCAATATATCTCCATGTTACTATTATTTATGACATTTTTCATTTTTTCTTGTTGATCTTTCTCTTTCATTTCGTATAAATGATTTATATATATATATATATATATATATATATATATATATATATATATAT